>QNGE01000931.1:183788-198112 GCA_008508345.1 Paragonimus westermani | reverse complement strand
GATGGTTAGGTCATGTATTAAGAATGCCAGTTAGTCGTCTTCCACACCGAGCACTATTCGCTGACACTGCGATCGACTGGTGTAAGGTGCGAGGTGGACAGACAATGACCTGGCGTAGGGAAATGAAGTCGTTCACGAAGGGGTTGGCCACCGTGGGTCGTGTTCGTCTCCCGGGCTGGGGTCCTCGCGACTCACAGAGTTGGTGGTTGGAGACACTAGGTGAGATGGCGGCTAATCGAGCTCAGTGGCGTGAATGTTGTCGTTGTTTTTCCGAGCTGTCTGTGAAGTGAGTGCATTTAATGACGCGTGGCAGTGAAAGCCGTAAGGAAGCTGTCTCGCTGATGACGCCTTACTCTCACTTGCAGCTCGGTTGTTTGTTTGCAGGGTGTAGGCACCTTGATGTTGAATGTTTGAACATGGTCGTAGTCATTTTCAGTAGTTAGGTCCCTTCCCGTCCCCTTCTTTTTTCCATCTCTCTCTTCCTATATAGGGTTTGCTTTTTCTTCATGGTTGTGTGGCAGTTAAGCATTAGTGTTAACCACTGATGTATTGCTGTCTAGAATGATATGATAATGTTCATAAATGACCACCATAATCGGCGTGCGCATGTTGCTCTATTTCGTTAGATATTTGCCACGAAGTCCATTTGGTGGGCGTAGAATTTGTTTCGTGGACACACTTAGTAAAAATTTCGGCAACTGAGTACTCGAGATATCTATCAAACATCCTCAGAAAAAAATCCCTGAAGGTTTGAGGACCCCTTGCAATAAGGTCTATCTCAAAGGATCATCGCGGATATGGCTCAGTGAATGCCTGTTCATTCAGCAAAATCTATGAACGGAATCGCAAGCTACTAAATGTTTGTGTAAGGACCGTGTAACTTGTTTCTCCTATCAAGCCAAAGCAATAGAAGGGGAATCTTTGTCGGGGAGTAAGCAGACACTGGTGTCCTTGATTCGCGTTTGCACTTGCCGTTGACAGGAAGTTAGTGAGACGGAATGTGAAAAAGGTGGTGCACGTGTCCGCACTTTATGGTGGTGGCTTGACAGAGAAGCTAAGTACTTTATGAGACGATTCAACCGGCCTGTGCCAATTCATTCAGCTGTTTATGATGGAGATTGTATGGTTAGTCATGACATTCCGGACGATCCTCTGTTGTTAATCGAATTGAGGCAATAAAGCCTCTGATCTCGACTTTCCCTATCGTGCTCTTGCCAAGGATGGTGATGGTTTTTGTTTGAATTAATCACATTGTTTGGATTCATGTGGAAGATCGAGATGTCTGGTTGATGTTTATCAGCAGTCATTCCATTTTCAGGAAAGTTTCAGGGCGTCTTGCAACAACCACAGAGGTGTTAGCTTTGATTCTATTGCATCCAGGGTGCCTCAGGGTTTCATAATGTGGCGGCTTCTGAAACTTAAATACGTGAAAAGCATGTGGTTTTTCGTCGTGGTCTCGAGTGTATAAACCACCCCTTTTCTCAGCCAACGGTCGTGATATTTCTGGATCTAAAGGCTGCTTCCGACTCTGTAGGACCCTGTTTATCCCAGTGGAATCCAATTGAAGTGTCAGTCTTTTGAAGTCATTCTGTGCTCGCCTTGGTTGCAAGAAGTACACTTATGAATAAAATCTTCGCCGAGCGTCCTCTTCTTCAAATGGCGTTCAACAGATGTGTTTGAGTTCCACCTTACTTTTAACTTCGTGACGGATGCTATTCCGTAAAGAGCACTGGTAGGTTCTGAAAGTCTCGTTTCGGAGATTCTGCTAGGTAGTGAGTTGGTTGATATTGAGCTTGCGGACCACATTGCTTTATTTTGTTCTGTAGATATCATTTCATCAACCTGAAATTATGTTGAGGAGAAGTCCGCGAGGATGGCGAAAGCAACCTTCGTCATTTATGGTGTCGCTTGAACGTCTATTTGTCAAGTTTGCAATGCATTTTTGCGTTTAATTACGCTCTTCGAATCAGAGACTTCCCCATTCGCGTGGAAGGTGGTGCATCTAGAGTTTCGATATTTGTTCACCGTTATCCCCATCGGTTGACCCGTGTCATTTGGGTGAGCAAATCAGTGAGTGGTCCGTCAGCGTGCAATTCGTGTATGCGCAGTCTCGTGGCTAATAACCGATGTCGCTACTTGGGTAGGATATTTTATATGCTGATGGGGCTTCTGCCCTGCCGCGCATTGTTTTGTGTGGTTACTGGTGGTTTAATGAGACTGCAAGGTAGCCGGGTGATGAAGTGGTTACGGGTTAGGAAAACGTTGCCGGTTCATTTGAGTAAGGTTGATAGGTGTCCCCTTTGCCCAGTAGGGGGGTTCGCGACCATCCATGCCACTGATATGGCAGTGTATCGCAGTCGGTGGTAAACCTATATCCGCAATGCTGTTGGCACTACTTTTTGTCTTTCCCAACTTCCGCTGCGTTTCGTTTTCTTCCTCTCTCGTTCCTCTCTCTACCTGTATACCTACCTATTGTTCCGCTTCTTAATTTCAGGACCAACATTGGTCAGAGTCCTGGTATTCAAGGCTACAGCTTGAATCCCAAAGTCATGTTGTTCATTAACTTCTGCAACCAGGCTTTCGCGAACTTTGGTTTGTAGCTGGTCACCGATGTTGCGTCTATCGACCTCTGTCCAAAGTTGGAGGTTGTAACTTGGTTCGCTTGGCCTCTCCTTTCACATTAAAGTACGATTTTTTACCCATTCGGCTGCTTCATAATTAGTTGGCTGTGCCCGTTTTACCACTGATTCGTCCAACACGTGGTATAGACGTATCCGTCGTCCTTGAGAAAATGAGTGGTCTTCTCGTTTCTGATTTCCTTGTCACGACACCAATTTCTGAAGCCCCTCGCATGGTCTTCAACTTCGCGTGAACTCGCATAGGTATCCGGGGCTTTCCAATTGCTCCAATCGATGATGACCTTGTTAACTGCTACAGCGCCAGTTGTGTTTTAAGAAATACAATGTGTTAGCTCAGACCCAGCGTTACGTTCTTGTTGTAACTGGTTCAGCGTCCTACGAGCACGTAAACAGATAACGGAATAACGGTCGGTAAAACGGCGCATAACAGATCGATCGAACAACGGACTACGGAATATGCACGACTAGTTCGAAAACCTCCCGGCCAAACCAACCACCCGAGGCTAACGCATGAACACAGAGAAAAGACTAGCCTCCGGACAGAACTCCATAATGTCACTCAATCCGAAGACAGCACGGTCACACACCAGATCATATTCAAAGGGTTTGTGACCAATCAGAAGATCAAACCAAAGGTGAACCAAATGAAGAGCCGGACAGTACAGTGGTGCGCGTAGGCGTGATGTAGGCATATGAGCGTTGAGGCGCACAGGTGGGGTGCCAGAGATTCGGCATAAGAGTTGAAGGACGAAGTGGCGCATGACCGTGCCAACTATGAAGATCACTCGCCACTGTACTTTGTTAGTCTTTGTCATAATATTTTCGGGGAACTGGCGACTTCCCCGACAGTTCGACGCAGTACTGTAAACACGTTTGCTAACAAAGTTACATTTTGACCGGATAACATTTACAAGTGGTAACACCAGTAATACTGTTGAAGTATCCGTTTGCAATCACTGCATCTGACTTGGAAAGGGCATTACTTTCCTTCTTGTCCGCTAATGTCCAGTTGATCCACTTTGTTGAATGTTGCTGCTTCAACTCCTCTCTACAAACTATTGATGTGTTCCTACATTCTTGTGTTTGTCAGCTGCCATGATCGCGAAAACGTTTCCATTTATGTGCCCTTGAAATTCGGTTGACCAAGGTATTCGCAATGCTGTTCCATGGAATTTTGTTCCAGCGATCGAGCTAGCCAATCTCGTTAGACAGTCCGAACACCGGTACAAAGTTGTGTCGACATGCTAGAGCATTGCCACCTGGAATTATCTGGACAGTGTTGGGATTCATTGTGTTGGTAGTAAGTCTTTGTGGCTGGACTCATAGACAGTGTTGTCAAAACAACGCGAACTCACTTCTGCCTGTCAATCAGACAGCAACTATAACTCGACCACCGTCTCTTTGCACTCTGGGAGTGCGCACGCAATCGTCGAATCTCCACACTCCTACTTTTCCACAAAAATGCTTGAGGCGAAATCCTTACATCCGTCCGTCTTCCCCATCCTACTCGATGGTCAAAGATTCTGGCCTTTGTTGGTTAAAATTTCGAGTGTTGGGTCGGATAAATGGATAATTTATTTAATTTTTTTTGTGGTTGACCTTTCGTTCACACATCGTCTGTGTACTACTTTGCTCAAAAAAATTCTGCCTAACCTACGTTCAGCTTCAGATGTTAGGTTACATTCTGTAACCCTACTTGTCAAAACCTAATGCCTGGAATTTGGACTTCGTATTATGAGCACATTGCATCCATAATAAGTTCAGTACAGTCGCTGGGATAGCGAATCCATCCTTCTCATTAGTATCATCATCATACGCAGCAGTACACCAATGGTTCTCATCGATGCTTAACTGCCACACAACCACGAAGAAAAAGCAAACTCTGTGCAGAAAAATAACCTCGTCTATATTCAAACGTTCACCATCAAGATGCCTACACCTTGCAAAGTAAAGCGTCAGTAGCAAGACAGCTTTCTTACGGCTTTCACTGCTCCGCAACATTATGTGCACTCACCTCACAGTCAACTCGGCCAAACAACGACAACATTCACTTCACTGAGCTCGATTAGCCGCCATCTCACCCAGTGTTTCCAGCCACCACCGATTCTGTGAGTCGCGAAGGTCCCAGTCTGAGAGACGAACGCGACTTACAGTAGCTGATCCCTTGATGAGAGACTTCATTTCTCTATGCCAGATCACTATCTGTCCGTCTTGAACCTTACGCCAGTCGACTGCAGTGTCGGTAAAGGGTGGTCGATGTGGCAGACTAACTGACATCTTTAGTACGTAGCCCAGCCATCTGATTCCGTGGAGATGTGAAGACTAAACAAGAGGGTTCGTTTGACAACCACTATCGAATACCCGCTTCCAAATCTCCTCGCCGCTTACTTGTTGGTGCCACTCGATATGAACGACCGAACGCAGACATCGGTATTCAAGTATCTGAAGACGGTTCACGTCTTCTAACTTGAGCGGCAGATGGAGTATGGTATTAACAGTGTTGTGAGTATTCATGGCTCTGTGTGTGCTGAGATACTGTCAGGAAATCAAGACCTAGACAAGAGAACGACTAGGGTTCCTAACCAAAGCCTTTGGCTCAAAAGCCTGTACCACACGGCAGCGGATAGGTGGCACCGTACTGGAACTGGCACTTTTCTAGAAAAAGATGTCAACCCTCTTCCAACCCCCAACCTGGAGGACCAGAAGATTGTGGTTTGTCAGGCCTCTACCTATTGACCTGCCTGGTGCGAGTGATTGTCAGTGTGATGATCACATTGACCATTTGGGTCCAATAGATCATCGAGATGCGCAAGCCGTCACACCACGTTACGACCCAGTCTCGTTGTGATGGCAACAGCACATTTACCGATAAGTTGTCCGTTTACCCAAAGTGGACTCCTTGAATGTGGATGTCTGCTGCATTTCGAAGAGTGGAATCGAGAACAATACTCAACGTGAGGAATTACCAACACCTACATTGTCTATCCGATACTGGCTATACACTTCGGTTGGCTTCACGGCCGCCGCTACCGATCAAAGTGGAATAGGTGTAATCCTCAGCACTACAGCGGCAGCCGCATTGGTAGATTGGCTTCCCGTTAACCGTAGATTGTATCGTCCGCCCGGCTGGTTCTGTTAAGGCCAGCTCTAGACGCGAAATTCTCGGAAATGGTTTCATTATGTTTGCTTATGCTCCAACCGACTATAGTGGCGTCAGTGTCAAGGACGCCTTTTACTTGGATCTGTCTACTCTCCTTCAGTCGAAACGTGGTTCTTTTCGTTAGCAGCAGTCGTTAATGTGACGTAGATGCTGTTCAAAATGTCCGCACCAATTACTCGCGACTGTCGAAGCCCTCGCACAACTGATTACTTTAAATTGGCTCCTATGGTATGTTTATCTTGCTGATTGCTGGGGATTAACAGATGCTTCAGATCAGACCTTTTATCTCCCACTCATTGCTAGATTTCTTATCTATTTCGCCTGGTTTGTCATGTAAAAAACGGCTTTTGAGTATCTCTGAAGAGTGTAACCACTACCACATTGTCTACTTTTCTAACAAACAGATTAATGCGTAAAGTGTTTCCTATTCACCGACATTCGTTGTACCGCTTCCCAGCGCTAAAAGAACATCAGTCTATGGTTAATGTTTCTTGACTATGCTTTAACTCGGCCGTGCCACGCAGTGTTAATCGTGTTGACAATTATGTTTCCATTCTTTTTGATCCGTGTGTTAGCTTTGTCTGAAGTGAAAATCCTGATTTCGTCTGTTTATCATGATTCTTTACTGTATCATTTTGGCTCCCGATGAAACTGTCGTTTCTCAACCATCAAGCTTCATATGAAATTTCTTCGTTTGACTGGCACTCGTGTTTATGACATTTTTTCTCTCTGTCTCCAGGTGTGCCGTATCATCCCCAGCCTCCTCCCGCCTATACTGTGCCACAGCAATCTCAAAGACCGTATCGTCAAATGAATCGATCTCGGTTCCGTAACACACGTTACGTGAGTGGCGAATCAGGTCCTACAGCTGGCCGTGCATACGGTGGCAGTAAGTTTTATCAAGTTTTCTCTTCCGTTAGTGGTATGCTTCCATATGTTATCGCGCTTCTCTTTTGCATCTGTATGGCTAAAGCACTTGGTTTGTACACGATTCACTCTTTCCGTTCTCGTCCCAATTTATCACAGACAGTGTTCTCTTTACTCCATCCTATCCGAGTTCGGCTAGCGGCCTCAATCTGGTCGGTCCGCGAATTCTGGGAAGCGCGAAACCGCTCTACTTCTCCCCTGATGCTGACGATACCTATGTGCCTGTATCCAACTCTATTCTCTTCCCCTCGTTGACAGCTGGCGTAACTAGCTCCATCGCTGTTCCTTTCGGGGTGAACAACTATTCCAGCTTTCTTACGAACTCTGGCCAGGTATTCATGGTGAGTTAATCAGTCTTTGTATAGGCTTGGTGACCAGTCATTGCACTGGTTGCTCTTGCGTCTACTCCAGCTTCCCATGGAATCGTTTGATGCAGGTAGACAGTAAACGGTGGTGTTGCCCAGCTCTAACTGGGGGGAAAGCCTTCTCCGTTACCCTCGATCTATTCGTCAATGCCGTTATCGTTGTGGGACGGAGATAGCAATATTCAAAGCATCCGATTATTATTCAACCCAGTTGTGGCTATTCGCCTGAAGCTTGTGCTCATTCATCAGATGAACGAACTTTTCACCGTAACAGTGAAACGTCATAACTCAGGCGTTTTTGTGTGAATTAGCCTGATTGTTTTCATGCAGCCGATCAATAGGGGAAGCTTTCTGGCATTTCTTATTCTATTTATACCGATCTAAAAACGACTGCTATTCGTCAGAAACAGCAGCGTTTCAGACGACTTCCACGTCAGTTACCACTGGTTTGTCCCAAACTTTTGTGTAGTTTCCATCCTATTTAGTTGAGTCACTCTGCTGATCCTATCCGAGAAAAACTGACTAGCACTGATTCATCATGTAACACGTGTTTTTGTTCAAACGCAGCATTCCATTTCTGTCACTGCTTTGAATCCGACCAAAGCCCAGGTTTTTCACAGTCGATTCTTCTTTAGATTGATGAGTTTGCCGGTTCACATATCAGTAATACAATTTCCGTGCTAAACACTGACGTCGGTGTACTCCAACATGAGTATTTTTAGAAATCTTACTGGGTTGTCGATCACCTTGATCGGTCAATGGATTCCATATGGTTCCAGTGTCAGATTTCTGAGCTCTCGGCTTGCTTCCATGGCTCAGTTGGTAGAGCCGTTTCCACATTTGGGTATGGTGTTTATCACCAATTTGAATCCAGCCCAAGCTCAAGTTTTTTACAAGTGGACCTTTTCTAACAGCAGTGTTTTCTAGAAACGAATGAAGCCTGTAAGTTACCGAATTCAGGCAGGCCGTATTAAATCCGGATAGTAAGGAATTGATTTTTTTCGGAGTCGCATTACTTCGTAGGTCACCAGCGTCTGTGTTTACGCAAGCAGACTCTATTTGTGGTTCATTTCTGACGCTTTTCATCCCGTAGGTCACATGGTTATGTGCATATGTTTGTATACAATAGTGCACCAGCGTTATACTTGCATATTTGAACTCTTCTCGCTCTATATTTTGATGTTTCCTTTCAGCCCAGATGTTACTATTGGAATCACTACTTTTTGTTCACTAGATAAGGATTTCACTGTCACACTAGCCTATTATCCAGCTAACCGGCAATGGCCGGTTGCACTGTAAAAGCCTTCATCTACATGCTTCGTGGTCGTACTGCTTCGTGTTTGTACTGAATACGGGGTACGCAAGTGGAACCGCATGTACTGCAGCACAAGCCGCCTGTGATCCTATTTACGCGCAGACATCTTTTCACTCATTGTGACGGGCCGGCTAGTCGAGAAAACAGATGCCGCCAACTGTGTGTCCACGTCTTAATAAACACATTTGAGACAGTTTAACTAAAATATGAGTGTAACCTTGCTTCTGATCAGTCCAGCGGACATCTCAGATGGCACAAGTCGTCTCACTTTAACGTACTAATCACACTTTTAGGATTGCTATGGTGACTAGGAAACCTAAGCTCTGAATAATAGGGTCATCTAATACAGGGCAATCTTTCTTGACAGTGTGTACGTTCGGTTATACGCGTCGAATGAAATCTCTGAGTAAATAAGTGACTGGTTTTTTGCACTGTTAATCGCTTATGTTCAATTATTCACGCTTCGAAAGTGCTTGTTTAAGTGGTTAGGCTATGTGCCACGAAGTCTGATCTATTTCTATCGTGCTCCACTCGTTGACTGTGTTCGAGGTGGTTAGTCGATAACTGTTAAGTTAAGAACTGTGGATCGTATCCATCCCCTGGACTGCGTGCACTATGACCCATGTGGTCCCTGCTTAAGAATATTGAAGGTGATGTTGACCGATGGGGTTCAGCGCTGTTGCTTAACTGATTGACTTGTGAAACAGGGACAATTAAATCGAAGCGGCGAAAACCACAAAGAGATTACCGGACAGATTCTATTTTGTTGATTGTTCACTAGGCGTAGACATCTTGATTTTGCTTGTGTTAATTAAGCCCTAAAGTTTCGTGGATTATGTTCCTTCCCAATCTCTCACCTGTAAACGAGGGCTCGATTTCATTGTGGTTTGTCGGTTGACCACCAAGACCATTAACTTAGGTATTGTTTTCAGCAGTAATAATGAGCACTAGTTTCTTTCATTCTTGCTTTAAGTCGCATACCTCGATGTCTACACACTTGTTCTATCGCACGTGCATTTTATAGCCTACCCAACTTGTCTCATCTGGTCAGCAACATCCGGGATTGACAGCGAGTGCCGCCGCAGCCGCTGCACAAGCTGTAGCTGAAGCAGCCGCGTCTGCTGCGGCAGCAAGTCAGATTCAGTTATGGCAATTCCTGTTGGACCTGCTCACCGATTGGCAACATCGCGAGGCTATCCATTGGATCAGTGACGATGGTGAGTTCAAATTGAGCAATCCGGAACGCGTTGCCGCCATGTGGGGCCAGCGAAAGAACAAGCCTGCAATGAATTACGAGAAGCTGTCAAGGGCACTGCGCTACTACTATGATGGTGATATGATTTCTAAAGTAAGTGTCCTGTGTACTTGTGTTGTGCTGATCCACCCATTGTCGTTCATTTCAAAAGCTTTGGACCACTTTGTCAATGTATTTCTTTGTACCTTGAGCCAGTGTCCTTTTGTGGAGATATTAACGGCATAAAAACGTTGTTGTACACGTTTCCAGCTATTAGGTCGTCCTCCTGTTAAGTCTCTGTCATCATCAGTGGATAACTTGTGTTTGAGGCTGTGTGCGCTACATTTCGACAGCGTCGCAGTCGTTGACGAGCCTGCAGTCTCGAGCCTCCCTTGCTTCTTTCTCTTCATACAGTTGCGCTTATGTACTACTCCGCTACTTTGTGGTCCGTTGTCAACGTCAACAGTAGCCTATGCCATAGTAACCGCAGATACAACTCACATCTGAAATTAGTGTCGGTTTCTTTGATACTCTACTTTGGGTCACTCAATTTGGCCCGTGAAAAATTCACATCGTCGTACACTTTTTTTATCTCATCCTATTTTTACTGTCGATTTTATAGTACCTCGATTTGGCACGTTTATTCACGGTTTATCAGCATGTCATCATCGCTATCAGCTTTGAGCTGTAGCCCTAGGTGCTGTGGTTCGAGTTGGCGTTTGTTCTGTCAATAGTCCATGAAGTAAGTAAATAAGTGCAGCTTTCCTAAGAAGAACAAATGAGAAAGAAAAAAGGAAAAGAAAGCAGCAGGAATTCGGGGGGGGGGGAATCAACCCCACGGCTAGAGACTCGCTAATGATTACGACACACTCATGTATGAATACGTGGATGGTCTCATGCTTCCCAATCAAACAGACATCTACCAACCTTGCTCGGCGGGGAAGCCAAGGTCTTTATAGCTCGTGACTACGTCATCATCCAGCTCCTTTTCGATTCATTTCAACCACCAACAACCACATTGAATAATGCAGGATGAACCGGACTCTCTGTACTGATCAAGTGTTTATCTGCTTTCCCCTTATACTCTGCGTTGCAAGGTTAACTAGGCCGTTTCTCACCTCTCAAGGGCTTTCGTCGAGGTGAAAAGTTTAACGGTTACGTAAACAAATTGTACACCCTTTCTATCCGTGAGGTCATTGTTTGCGGAAAACATCAAGAAGCTGATTAAACTTTCGTGCTCTGAACTGTACGCCATCTGGGGGACAACTGAGTGCGCATTCAGGAAGCATCTCGGTTTATGAAGGTGCTCGACACACATTGTTCAGCGTTGATAGATGGTTTTGCCGATGTTGCGTACACAGTGCGTGGGTTGACTTGCATTGCTCACCATCTTTAACAAACAGCCGCCTACTTTGCGAACCAAGCCATCAGAACCTTAGTAATGGAGGCGACCTGTCTTTATATTCTCTTCGGTCCAAATTAGGTGCCGCACTAGTTTGCTGTTTGAACAGTCTTGGTTACATTCCCCATTTGTTTTTCTATCTCTTGTTATTTCCCACTATTTCAAATCGTACAATATTGTCGATGTAATACCCTGCGTTACTTTTTCCATTCGTTATTCTGACACATCTTCCTCAATTCGCTTTCCCTTTCAGGTGCATGGGAAGCGTTTTGTTTACAAGTTCATTTGCGACTTGAAAACTTTGCTAGGCTTTTCTGCGGGCGAATTGTACATGCTGGTCAAAAACTGTGCGGAAAAACATTCCAACCGCACCCGGAAACGGCGTGCTCTCAGTTCACACATGGCTAGTACTAACGTTGGTGTTAGAGGCTTGTTTTCCGGCTCAGAATTATCTCGATTCAAAAGCACTTCCGGTGAACCACATCGACCCGTAGCTTATTCAAATTTACCCTCTGAAATATTTCCTTCTTCTACATCTTCCCACAACGGTTGCTTAACCCGGCGAACCCCATTTGGCTCTTTTGCTATCGTGGATCATCCAGACGGTCTGCACCCAGATTTTGACATGCTCCCATACCCAGGTGTCTTGTGTAGCACTCCCCCAGTTTCTCCTCCCTGCTCCTCACTCTACCAGGTTAGTGGCGACCGGAACAAAGTGGCACGTCTTTCCCATCGAGATAGCCCACCTTCTGATTCCGTTGTCCGCCGAAAATCACTCACTGGCTCAGAATGCTCTGTGTTGCGCGCTATTACTGTAGTTTCCTCAGCCGACGATTGCATATATTCTCGTGGAAAACAATCACATGCTCTACCAGTCGATGCTTCAAGCCAAATAAATCGCCGATCAGATCCGGTGAACAACGCTCCGACTAGTCCTTGGCGTCTACGACGACAATGGTGGGTTCGGAATCCAGCCTTATCTCCTCCTCACTCGCCTTTGTTTGCGCATCTTGATCAGCAACTTCCTTCTGGTGATCCCGGTGCTCATCTACCGGCAAGGTGCTTGCCGAATGTACCAAATAATGGGATTCTCAATGGTAACATAAATACCCGGGTCGATTCTTCCGACTTCAATTTCGATGAAGATTGGATGGCAGTTGCTTCTCTTCGAGAGGAACTGTCCAGTGATTCGGTTGGCCCTCATCAAAATGCACAAGTTTTCCCAAAAAATTCTGCTGGATCTGCAAAAGTATCCCCTACTTGTGTGTCTCCAACTCCACGATCGGCTGCATCCAGCCCGCCGGCCGCAAGTTTCGACGATGGTGAAATTGCAACTGCAGCCGCTTCGCTCTTGAGTCAAACGGTTTCAAGTGGAACGCATTTGTTAGCTGTCAATGAGAGTGATTATGCTGCAAAGGTTTCTCATTCACCCTCTGTTGTGGCTTCACCGGACAGTGATGAGGATCTCCAGAATGAGTTGCATACAGGTCCTGTTTCATCATTCGGATATACGTTCTCCTCCGGGTTTCTACGTTCACCGAGCACTAGGTGTTTACCGACCCTTCACAATTCTTCCAACCTTCAGTCACATTCAAAACCAATCCCTCTTAGTTTAAACAATCAAAATGGTTTAGACGTTGACGCTTTTCTTGCTCCGTAGCTCGGTCTCATGTCCATTCTGTACTAAACGGGCTCTGTTAGCCACCCCACGCTATCCCCTCAAAATCGTATTGGTGTACATATCCCCCATCCATGCATCCCTATTGGCTTTCGTTAACGCAGTGTCACTGTGCGTTTGAGCTCAGGTGTCCCCCATGTTGAATTGGGCGCGAACACTGTGGTTGCCCATGTACAGTTTCTTATGTATAAACTCACTAACGCTGTCTGAAATTCACTCGGTGCCCGCTGAGGTTCCCGGTCTCCTGTTATTCTGTGCGCTTCTCTCGGTTTGTACGCGCTTACCTCTCCTTGCTCTTTAATCTTCGTGATAGATTTCACACACCCCTCCTTACTGTTTGGCGCATTTGTCCGATCTATTTATTTGTGTGTGCGTATATATTCGTGCAGATTATTGTAAGCCAATTATTTATTTCCAACATTCACTTGCCACCACATTCCATGCGGTCATATGTGATCGCCTGTCTGCCCCCACGCACTTCAGCCTAACAGTATTGATGATTGTTACCCTTCGTCAGTGTTTGTGTACATGTGTGCAGTTTTCTTTTCCGATTGTCATTCGCGCTCCCTAGGCCACCATTAGTGTTCTTATCATGTGCGGATTATTTCGACTCAACCACACACTTTAATTGTTGGGTCCGTATGTGTATGTGAGTACGTTCAAATTTCTATGCATTTTCAGTCCGCTTTTGTGAACTTTTCGGCTTGGCAAGTGATGGTGTCTCACTGTGACGAGTATGTACGAGGCGTCTCCTTCAGACATCCGCTCTCGATTGTCACAATCGGAACTCGAACCCCCTCACCACCACGACCACCTCTATCAGTGCGATTTCGTCTTTTCTTCTTTTTGTACATTTTTTGGATCCTGATCGGACCGTTTTGCATTATTCTTTTACCCTCATTTTTCATATCATTGCCTTGTCTTTTGGTTGGGTCGGGTGCGTTTGATCTCCACCAGTAACCGTCAGGATATCGATTCCTTGCAGCCCACTATCAGAACACTTTGGAACTGGTAGTTTGATGGCAAAGCACTGATCGATTTTGCGACTGAGGTCACACGGGTCATTTCTTTTGTTGGCTTCTGGTTCGGCTTAGGGCAGAGGTTAAATCGTACGAGTGTAGAAACGGTCCACCTTAGTTTATACACGCTACTGTGACCCGAACACGCTCCAATCACGGTGTTTGCTTGATGATGTGGTACCGAGTGCTTATTCTGTGTTTCGCCCTTGCAATCCATTCGTATACGTCACTGGATGGTATGCTTCCGTTTATGAGGTAGTGGTACGTTATCCTACCGAAAACAGTCTGAATGAGATTGTCTATACCGAGTGTACTTATAACGCGGTAGTATCCTCCTCATCGATAGGATTCCAAACCATTGAAGGGGCCTTGCCTCTCCAAGAGGTGACGTTCGTTGTCCGCGGAGGATATTTCTCGGTGAGTGTGGATGTTGTTTTGGTGTTGGGAGTTTCGTGAGTAAATGACAATGGCGAGACTACTACAGCTGTGCGCATCCCACGGTCTATATATTTCGAGCACTGCATTCCAACACAGGAAGAAGCACTGTGTTACTTGGAGACCTCCGTGTGCTTCTCAGCCGTGGAC
>QNGE01000931.1:138935-182653 GCA_008508345.1 Paragonimus westermani | reverse complement strand
CTACTTTCTTCATTGGTAATCCGCTTGAGACTGTTGACAGTTTTACGTACTTAGGTAGCACTATCTCGTCAGCCTGCAGTAATATTGCTGATGAGATATCAGCGAGGATAGCAAAGTCACGAGTTGCCTTTTCCAAACTGCTTCATCTGTGGCGTCGAAAAGACGTTCGGTTGTCGCTGAAAGGAAGGGTCTATAATGCTTGTGTGCGTTCCATTTTGTTGTATGGCTCTGAAACGTGGCCTGTTCGCAAGGAAGGTATCATCAGGCTTGCTGTGTTTGACCATCGTTGTATTCGCCAATTGGCCCACATTAAGTGGGCTGATCGTGTGAGCAATGCGGCAGTTCACCGGCGCGTATTCCGAGACTTTCGGGATGCGCGATCAATTGGTCAAGTAGTTACGTTGCACAGCGTGCGATGGTTGGGTCATGTGTTCCGTATGCCAGCTGAGCGTTTACCGTACCGGGCATTATATACTGAGGCCACCAACAGCTGGGTAAAACCGCGTGGTGGTCAAGCAACAACGTGGTCACGAAATATGAAGACCTTGACTGTTTCATTGAGCAAAGTGGGCAGGCATCGCCTGCCTGGATGGGGTCCTCGTAATCACTCAAACCGTTGGTTAGATACGCTATCCGAGATGGCGGTGTGTACCAGTCAATGGCGTGCCTGTATCTATACCATTTCTAGTTCTTCCATTTAGTCTTCTTCAATCTTTTTTGTCCTTCGTAGTACTCTTTCCTTCTAGGATATTCCACGTCACTGTTGAGGTGAGCGGCAGCCCGAGCCACAATACCTTTTGGTCAGGCTCATGGCTGTTTTGATGATGATGATGAAATGACGGTCAAGTGGCTAAGCGCCGATCCCGATTACATTCAAGCACTTAATGTTGGGAGTCATAACAAGCTTTGATTTATGAACCACAACTCAAGATGTGCGTCAACTGGCAATAGTGTGTTGCTTTGTCTGGGCAGATGGAGTCAATTTGATGGTAGTATGTGCATGAGTGTCAGAGTTCCAGTCAGATCAATTACATCGTAAAATAGTGCTTAGGTACATAGGTAGTGGTTACGTCTGTGTAGAGGTCGTGGTTCGGCAAACGTGGCCAGTTTCAAACGGTAGTAACCGTCGCGTGTGATTTCTCGCGACCTCAATTAATTCTCGTTTTAGCCTTGATCATTCCGCATCACTTGAGGCTGGTGCCGATGACAACTCGCTGCTGCTGTACTCGATTTTGCATGTGAATAGCGTGTTCAGGGTGAATAGCCAGATACTAACCAGGAGGCAAACTGAACGTTGATGAAGTCAGGGCTCGGGCTGTAACTACAAGGCTCGAACCTGTCCACTGTCTTTAACGAAAGGCGGTTAATCGTATCTTATGCTATCAAGCGTGACTCAGATTCATGATCCTCCGTCATGTGCAGCTGCGTCACCGTCTATGCATACACTACTAACCTTCAACGGACATTCACTTTGCCGGCTGAACATTCGTCGATTGGTTGAGTCCACGACTATGTCGTCCCAACTGTTTGGAGAAGAGTTGCTCAGCAATCGTGTCATTTCTTTACGATTTCATTCTTGTGTTTGCTCACAGCGCTACTTCTGCAGACGAGTGAGTTGTTTGCAGTGACCATCGGAACCATCAACGTTATCATGCTACCGAAGTTGTTAACTCGTCGGTCCGTTTCTGGTTTCCCCCAAGGAGTAATCAGATTTAACAGTTTTTCCTCTAAATGTTAAGATGCGAGCCAATTTTATGGATTATTGCAATCAATATTCCTAAATCCTATGGCATTTCCAGAATACCTGTCGCTTTTTTTCCAATCAGTATCAAACGACTGATTGTTCACAGTTCGACATTTGGCTCAGCAGTAAGCAGCACAGCTCTCTACAATGCGGTCAGTGAAAGACAATCGTGGAGAAGCCAAAAACGAACAAATGATTATCTGTGCTGGAAACTGGGCAGAGAAACGCGGGAGACTTGTAGGCTACAAAGAACTGAACCTTTATGCATATCGTCGCTGAGCATTACGAGCTTATCAGACACAGTGCACATTTCGCTGAATCGCGAGCCCAGAGGATGATCATCGAGGGTGTGGCATTCTCACCGTGGTAAGCTGATCAACATCCCTTTGATCTGTAATAGGGCATTTTGTGGCTATTTGATGTCCGGAATTGTATCAACAACCTCGTACCGCGTATTCGACCACTCAGAAAAGTTTCTTACCGCCTTAAAATACGGATGACCAATCCTCAAAATTTACAACCTAAGATGCCATAATCGAAGAGCTCGAAGAACGAATTTACTCATCACGTGTGAAGTTTCCATGAAAGAGTCTTAGAGCCTTGAATCACGGCAATTTTCGTCTCTTCGTCCGGCGACGAAAGCCAGGTTTGTTCAGGGGTTATGAAGCGCGATGTGTAACCAGTACGAACGAATTGTGGTGATTGACACGACCCAAGGATGACCAGAGCGAGTAAACGACGGTCAGCGCTATCATGTGTTGAGGTCTTGTCAATGACGAACCCCAAGCGTCTGATGAAGGGCATCAGAAATATGAGTTCGTCCTGGGTGATGTGAAAGCCATAACCGTTTGCGTTTGATAATTTTGCCCAGCTTCGTCATAAGTTCGGCAGGGTCTGAAACCACCACGATGATGTCATCCAGGTATTTCTTTAACCCTTGTATTTCGATCAGCTGTGTCTGTGATTTTCTAGAAGACCGCTGCAATGATCTTGTGGAAATTCGGTTGAGTATACTGAAGTGATACTTGGTGCGTGTTGAATGGTATAACCTAGAAGTCATCGGCAGTCTACACACTTCCTTAGATACGGACAAAATGCCTCATTCATTCCCCGTCATATTAACCACAATCGCTTAGTTCCTATTGTACCTTTCCATGTGTTCTCTGTTTCACTCATGATACATCCATTTAAGCTATCCGTTCTTGGCCGTCTCCACTGCATGAGGTCTAGTTTCCTCCACGATCAAATTCATATTACTACGACTTCCCTTTGTGTAGCGGTCGTGCTTGATTGTCGTTTCCATCAGTAACTATTGGTCTGGTTTCATTATGCTGTTGGAATCTACTCACGACTCAGAACGGATTGAGGTGTGTATTTTGTTTATGTATTGATCGTTGTACCAATAACGCCGTTGGTTCTACTATCGATATTCGTTTTGTGACATCGTGGTCCTGAAAATACGATGCGTTTCTAAACGTTCGTGTGCTTGTGGGTAGGCGTCGGCGAGATTCAACGTGGCACGGTAATTGCCGTCATTTGCTCCCACTAGCAGACCGTCGGAAAGGGGTAAGTTTACTGGTGGGTATTCAACTCATCACAACTTGTTCGTAACGTTGTGTTATTCTCAATCCTTTTACCAAAAATCATCACTGGGACCCTTAGAAAAGTCGCCAAGGCCAGGGGATCGTTGTTTCGTCCCCTGACCACTGTGATCAGCGCAACCCATTCCCAATAGTTTATTAGTAATAACGCAAATACTTGTAGAGCTGATCTAACTTCTTGTCCACAACGGGTGATTCGATACACGGAACAGGGTTCCTTTAATGAAATGTGGATCTAAGGCCTGGGCGTGAAAACGAGTTTACCTTTGCTTTTTTGCCCTCCTGGGACATGACAACATGTTTTTTTATCGAAGAAATGGTTGGGCTTAGTGCAAATTTGTCGAAGATGGACTGGTCTTTACCAGGAGTGCTGATGCGTTTACATACAGTATTCAACAAGATAATGGAAAGTTGGAGCTAGCCTATCCCATCTAAATCGAGTTCAGGACAATCCGTAAGAAAACGTTTTATTTTTAGTTGCACACTATCAATGAAAATCTCAGGCCATTTCATCTTCGAAATTAAACAAAGCCAAATGCGAAAACACTTGACTCGTCAACTTTTTTACCAGATAAGGTTCGAGATAAGATAATGTGGTGTAAATAATACAGTTTGCAACCAAAGCTTCATCTAGGAGTCGCCGATGAATATAGTGGCGCATTTCCTTCGCTCTTCAATATCAAATTCGAACTGGAGTTCGCAGTCGGACCGTTATTCCAGGCGGGGTGACCTTTGAACTTGAGTTGACTTGTTTTCCGTGAGTTGAATATGCACTAGTGGTCTTTGTCGTGACCCTGCTAATAACATTCTTGACGGTGTACGTTTCTATTGGACAAAGGTGCACAAACTGTCAACCAACACATTACAAACCGGATACGGAGGGAGTTGAAGGCGTTCGTTTTATCTGACCAATGTCGTATGAAATACTTACACCTTCAAAATAAACACGGATCTATGTACTAACACTTACCCTACCCATGATCTGGTTGCTGGGGCTGTGCTAATTCCACAAATTTGGTTGGCACAGCATTTCGTAAAATCCGGAGATAAAGTCACTAGGTTACGTTGAATTTTTGGCTATGGCCCACATAAGCCGTGACTCAAGTTCAATCGAAAACTTGCCATGCACGTTCAAGTTACATTTACTGTTATGAAAATCATTTTTGGTTCAGATGTCCCAAGCATCCAGTGACAGAAAATAACTGAGGTAAAAGGGAAGTAGACCCTAACGGAGTCGGCAACCCTGTGGAGGTTTAGTTTCTGCAATGTTCAGAACTCACTATGACCACCCCAGGTTTTCGCTTTGACATCCGGAAAGACATCATAAAAACCAGCAGAAATTACTTTGAAAGTCTGTTCATTTGCCACAAGTGTTTCTGAAAAGTCTCAACATAAAAGCACTGTGGCATGTACAGTTTTTTCCAAAAAACACGATCCGATTGTTGCATTGCTCGTTTTTTGCAACATATTTCGCATTGCTTTTTAGACTGTATCACCTAAGGCTTACTGTCTACCGATAATTATCCGACAGTATGTTCTCAATTGGATCAATAAAACTTTGGTAGTATTGCGGAGGTGCGGGTATTCCATCTCTCAGCGAAATACCTCAACGCGGCTGGGAGGTACGTCCAAAAGCCCTAAACCAGTGCAGCGGGAGCAGCATGGACGATTGGATGAACCATCGCTCAACTGGATCGTACCAACGGAGGGGGAATGACAGGCAGAAAACCGTCTGATAGAAAGCGTCGGACGCAAATCGGGCCGAACAGCACGGGACGTGGGAGCGGAAACCAGGACTTTTGTGGACCGGAATTTTGACTCAAACGCAAGCGCGCGCATAGCATGATAACCAGCTAGCTGGAGAATAAAGAGTGTGCTTTGCTGAACGCCTTTTCCGCTACAATGTGACGTTTCCGTACCACTTTAAGTTAGAACTCTTTCGTATATGAACACAGCAAGGGTAGCTTTGTGGGAAATGGTCTCATCATATCGTCAATGCAATAAAATAGAGCAAGTGAGTTCAGTACAAACTGCACAATCTTTGGCCTAACAATAATGCTCTAATAATAACTTCTTGTTTGAAAAAAAAAACAAAGTTCCCTGGTTTTTTCTGGCAAGTTCTGACTTTGTTACAACGATTTGTTGAATATGAAAAACTTAATCCCGAATAATCAGACCGATTCCCGGTCAACAATCGCTTCCCTTCATGTGTAAAAGTTGGGCTAATTTGTTTCGTTGGATGGAAACAACCGACATCGTCTGGCTACGGTTTTCTTAGCCTCGTCATTGTGTTAACCTTGAAACAAACAGTCCAAGCACTATGTGTTCACGAAAGATCACCAATGTCACGTGGATCAAGGCAGTCTCTAAATCTGATCACCGTAGTCAACAGAGCTTCTTATCGGACGGCGTGGAACTCAAAGTTTTGTGGTTTTCTTCCTCTCCCACCATAAGGGTTTTGTTATCTAAAAAACGTTTATGAATCGACGACGTCTCTTCGAAAGTATCCATCCACCTTCTCACAGTCTGCTACGATTATTGTGTCACATGCGGCATGACTGCCTAAGAACCGGTAACAACCGGTGCACTAGAACGAAGCGAAAGCCGGCTGTGACAAAACACCAAGACCTGTTGCTGACTATTCTGACACACTGCAGTAATCAAGTTGCTTGCTTATGTTTGTTCCGTTCAGCATGGGAAGCATGTAGTGGATTGCAATATCCTACTGATGTAAGTTTCATTTAGGATGTTCTGTAATTGGGTTCTGCTGGCTAACTGATAATACTGCGTGAATGGTGGAGCTAACGAACGTTGACAAAGCAAAGTTGGCTGTGTTAAATGCCACACGCTTAGCTCATTTTGCCCTAGCAGTGAAGTCCTGGTTGACTAGTGCGATAACGAAGTTATATTAAGTACTTTCGAATTAGCCGGATTGCGCACTCAACCGTTTTTTTATTATGAGCAGTGCCTAGGTTACCAGACATATCTTGCCGTTGTGTCATTCAGCCAAAATGTACAGGAATACCACGACCTCTTGATTCGGATTATAGGCTCCGACACAGCCGAGCAAGCTTTGACTTATCTGTTCACTGTAAAAGTGAGTTGACTTTACTCATTACTCTAATAGCCCATTCACTCATTTCTGGCTCAGGTGAACGTGCCTCTGCTATTTTCACATATCATAACAATCGTGAGATTTTCAGCCTTTAAACTACAAGTTATTCACTCTCATGTGACATAAAAATTTGCATGTGAGCTGGATACCGCCAGATTGCCAAATCTAGTCAAGACAGCCGTGGCAACCAGGGTTTGCAATAAGTGAATGACCGCGCCTTGATCAACCATCACCGCCGCCAACTGTTAAGCCATGTCACTAAAGTAAGTCAAAACCACTGAACGCGTGATACATCTGCCTGAACACAAGGTGCGAAGTGTCAAAGATGCACACCACTCATGAAACATGAATCGATCAGAATCAGTCAATAGGGAATGTATGGAGTAGACAACCTCAATAACTGAGTGCATGCACCGCCAACAATAGTGCTATGAAGGTTCCTCAGTGTGTGCGTTACTCCTGACCTTGTCTGCTACCTTAGCATTGTGGTCAGCATTGTGTGCTGTTTTGACCCGGTGGGCTATGTTGACGAGGACATCGGTCCTTGCAGGTTCAACCATGTCAAACTGGCCAAAACGGAGCAGCGAGACTGAAGACCGATGCGCTCACTGTGGATGATGTTGGTGTGTTGTGGTTTGGTTCTACTTGGTGTTTGTTCTTGTCTGGTCTGGTTTTGTTGTTGTGACTTGTTTGTCTCTGTAGTGGTACTGATCTTAATGTGTGTTGACTTTCCAGGTGCATGGCTGTCAAACCCGTGCATAGCCAGTGCAATTTGGCCGCTGCTCGTGGTCGATGTTGTGATAGTGTGTGTTCATGTGTGTGTGTCGCCCACTGCCTTGCGGTGCAAGCTTTTGAGGCAAAGGCTTTGGTAGAGGCCCCAATCACTCTTTTGTTTAGGCCTGGGCGTCCTGACAATACCTGAAGCCCATACAATTCATAATCATACACCGTAAACCAAATATCATACTACATCTGCCGTCGCGCAGGATAAACCGAGTTACCCCATCTGCTGTTTGCAGCAGGGTGGATAGGCGAAAATATGCTATTGCCAAACCCTCCTCTATCTCATCTCTGAATGAACCCGCCAGCACGAATCCCAAAGCAGTCAATGCTCACTAAATTCTCAGAAACATGGAGGCCAACCTGAGACACTCTCGGGTATCCAAGACGCTTTCCATTGGAACATGGAATGTGCACATGCCACTGGGTCTATACAACAACACAGGACGGCCAGAACGGCACACCGCCCTGATCGCGATGGAACTGCGTCGATATGAAAGCGACATAGCAGCCTGGAGTGAAATAAGGCTTGAAGATCAACGTAAATTTCAAGAATCATTTGCTGGGTACATTTTCTACTGGATAGACTACCCGACAGACGGTGCTCAGGAGCATGGTATCTGTTTCGCAGTCACCGACCGCATCAGTGCTTTGATGATAGGTGAACCGCACTGTATCAGCCTTCAAATCTTGTTCATGCGCGTACGTCTCGGTCGAGGTAATTGTGCCACATTTGGTAGTGTTTACGGTTCACCTATGTGTGACAATGATGATACAAAAGACCAGTTTTATAATCAGCTGTCCTCCACAATCCGGTCTGCGCCCGTGAATGACCGACTGTCTGTTCTGAGTGACTTGAACGCTCGGGTCGGGCACGATACGGTAGCTTGGCCAGGAGTCCTCGAACCACACAGCATTGGTTCACTCATCGAGAACGGTGATCGCCCGCTCCACCTGTGTGCTACTCAGAAGCTGACTATCACAAACACTCGATTCAAACTGCATGCTAGCGACACCGCGACCTGGATTCATCCAGGAAGCAGTCATCATCGTTTTACTGGTTACGTGATTGTGCGGCAGCACGAAATTCGCGAAGCACGTATCACGCGGGTGATGCGCGGCGCTCGATGTAGCACCGGTCATAGGCTGGTCAAGACCCAATTGTTTATTCATGCCTGCAAGTCTGTTTATTGTAGATCATCCAGACAGTGACAGAAATTGTGTCAAACGACTGAAGAAATGTGAGACAAGTACTGCTTTCCAGCGTGCCGTTGCCGCTCTTCTGCAAGACGTTGCCGTATCCATTACCGCTGAGGATATGTGGCAGCACTTCCATGAACAAATCACGGCATCAGCCACTAAGAAGATCAGTGTCGAACGCCAGAAACGGTCGGACTGATTTGACGACGACAATATAGCTACCTCCAACTTGGTACGAGAGAAGAATATGGCGCTTGCCGCTTCCACAATAAACCTGGAAAATGAAGACAGAAGAGTGAAATTTCGGAGTGCTAGCCATCAACTGACCACATGTGTCCGCGGAATCAAAGACAACTGGTAGGGGGAGCAAGGTGAACAGATGCAGGATTACGCTGATCACCGACAACAGAAACAGTCCTACGATTCGCTAAAGGCGATTTTCGGTCCATCCGTCCAATCTACCAAAACTCTCATTGAAGTGGACACTAGCTGCTCGTGCACCCAGCCAGAGTACATCACGACAATCCAGCGCAAACAATTTGAAAGCCTACTAAACCGTTCTGTCACCATTGACTGAGTGATGGTGAACAGCCTGTCGTAACATGTCATCAAATCTTCACTTGCTCTCTCCTCGGATTTTTCGAAGTCGCAGAGAGCAATTGGACAACTACGCAACGGAAAAGCTGCAGGCGAGGATGGGCTGCCAGGTGAGATCCTAAAGAATGGCGGGCCGGCGTTGGAAGGCGCTCTGCTCTAGCTGATTCACTTCATCTGAGAGCACGAAGCGATGCCGCAAGAATTCAAGGATGCTCTAGTAGTACCTTTATTTAAAGATAAGGGTAACAAGCAGTGCATCGATACCTAGCAGGGCGTTAGTCTGCTGAGCTGCACTGGCAAGGTGCTCACAATAATCCTCTTGAACCGACTGAATGCGACCGTTTTAGAGGAGAATGTTCCCGAGGAGCAGTGTGGATTCCGGGCGAGTCGGAGTACGATCGACCTGGTGTTCGCTGCTCGACAGCTTCAAGAGAAGTGCAGGGAACGGAATCAGCCCTTGTATGCCCCGTTCGTGGACTTCACCGAGGCGTTCGATTCCGCGAGGCGCTGTGGACGGTGCTTGTTAAGTTTGAATGTCCAGGTAAGTTCGTCACTCTGGTTAGATTGTTGCATGCGGGCATGAAGGCGAAGGTGCAATCGTGTGGATCGACCTCTGATAATTTTGACATCGTCACTGGCGTGAAGCAGGGTTGTGTTCTAGCCCCAGCCCTATTTAGCTTATATTTGACTGCGATGGTAACAGTTGCTTTACAGAATTCTGCAGAGGATGGCGTCGAGGTGGAGTACCGGACGGACGGGCGTCTGTTGAATATCCGACGATTTGGCGCCCCAACCCGGCTACAGACCTCAACGATGCGCATCCTTCTGTTCGCAGATGCCAGTGCATTGCTAGCTCACAGTGAAGAGGAGCTGCATTGACTGGCTACAGCCTTCACTTCAGCAGCATCGAAGTTTGGGTTGGACATCAACACAGGTAAGACGTTTTCGTTTTTTCAGCCTTCTCCTGGTGGAGGTGCTGCTTGTGTACCTCAACCCGAAATTCGCATCGCTGGAGACACTGTGAATGGCTGCGGGGATTTTTGCTACTTGGGTGACAATTTGTCTACAGATTTGTCCGTGGACCGCGATCTGAGAGCGCGTGTGGCGAAGGCTAGTGCTGCTTTTGAACGTCTTGAAAGACCTGTCTGGAAGAATCACAGCCTGAAGATGGCCACCAAACCCTGTGTCAACCACTCAGTGATGCTGTCTATGCTGTTGTACGGCAGTGAAATTTCGACACTGTCAACGGAACTTGCGCCATCTGGGCCGTTTCCATTTGCAGTGTCTAAGACACATCTAGGGTATCCGGTGGTCGGACATGGTTCTGAACACTGAGGTACTGCAGCAGGCAAACATGGGCGGAATGGAAGCCCTGCTGATACTTACTCAGCTTCGTTGGCTAAGTCACGTCCGTCGAATGGGCGATGATCATATTCCAAAACAGCCGCTATACGGCCAACTAAAATCAGTAAGCAAAATCCTGGTGGCCAAAAGCGGAGATACCAGGATGTTACCCAGGTAAGTCTTTTGCGTTGCAACATCACTTTCAGATCCTGGGAAGAGTTGGTGTTGAATCGGACAATCTGGAGAAATATGGTCCGGACAAGCGTCCGCAATCTCAATGAGCAGCTTTTGTGTTGCCGTAAACGGAGGCGTGCAGTACGCAAAGAAGCCGTCAGTGCCATAGGTCGGGGTCACATGAATATATGGCGTTGAGATGTGTGCGGCCGTGAATGTTCAGGCTGTTTGAGACTATTAGGTCATCAGCCTACTCATATTACACCCTCGGCCAAAAGACAACCAATGTGTTCGAATCAAATAGGCTATATCTGTTACATCCTTTTTTTCTTAACTCCCGTCGTAGGAAACACACCCACTCCCGTTTACAGAAACCTGGATGTCTGTGGCATTCCACCTTTCTTTTTCCTTAGCTTTGCTGGTGTACTGTATGATGAATGTTTTGAATGTTTTCTTCCAGTTTAGCCTTGCATTCTGCTTTTCCTATATATCCTCTCTAGAATGCACCAATACGCACTCATGTAATGAAATGTCTCCTGTGTTATATTTTCACTATTTTTCTTCTCATCGTTACAGTCTCCCCGTTTATTTCTCGAGAGATAAGGTTTCACTACCGAACTAGCCTATCACTTGGTTAACCAGCATTGGTCAGCTGGGCAAGAAATACTCACCTACACATCTCCTGGTCTTATTCCCTCTGGTTTACGTTGTATGCGCGGTGGGTGAATGGAACCGCAAGTGGTGCAGCGCAACCCGGTTGCGGTGATGACTAAGAACAGGTGTCCTTCGGCTTCAGTCACTGTGAAAGGCTAATCCGAACCGAATGCCGCCAACCGTGTGCATTAGTAGTTGTATCCAGCCCTAACACTTCCGTTCGGATCAGATTTCTACGGATGTCGACGCATGAATTTGTCGCAAGTACTCTGAAGGCTTAAGTAGAAAATATTCAGCAATGTCAACTGTTATCTCGGTCTTCATAAAATCCATCATTCATGCAGACTGGTTACGAACTTTTGAACCCCCTTGTACTTGCGTTCGTGTCATGCTGTCTACCTCTCACTTGATCTCCGCCGAACACAGGTGATACTTGAGTCGAATAAATTTCTTAGGAATAGCTCCTGCCTCGAGATTTCCCCGACTGCTCACCACGCGCTGAGCGCACTTGGCTAAAAATGGACAGTGTAACAGGTATTAACTCATTCGGCCTTGAGTCGGCTGAGGGGTTATAAAACGAATTGTGAAAAGAAATCCCGAAGACATTGCTCAACTCGCAGAAGAGTTCTGTATGCGACCTCCCACCGCTGCTACACTGGGGTTAATTATCTGCTACCAGTGTAAACGCAGTTCTGGCTGTCCATTTTGTTAAGACTCCGCCTAAACGATAAAAAGATACCGAGTATACTGACCTACTGTGATCTAGAATGAATACAGTTCTATTCACGAGTTTGAGTATTACCTTCTGTTTTTTTGCTCAATAGTAGTTTGTTGCCCGTGGTCATGAGATTAATACTTTGCAAAACTGATGACTGAGGAAAAATCATGATCCAACAGTATATTTAGAACGGAATTAACCGTGACTACCCTGAATTGCGGTTGGATACAAATTAACAGTATAGGCAGCATTCCCAATTACAGGAAGTACCCTACCAGCCGAGTTACGCAGACACGCTGGGGGGCTCAGGTCTTCCATGTATGGACTCAATGGAACCCGTCAAGTGACCTACGAAATCGACTACCCTCACAGGATATATCAATAGTGTAAAACCGACTGTTGGCTATTGGGTCCTGGGCACAACTGAAAAATGGCTGACTAATAAGTTTATGCGAGTACGAAAGTTACGATCAGTTGTGAGTATTATCCAGCTGAAAGTCAACCAACCCCTGAATTACTCATTCACATCTTATGTCACGAGCCTCGTGTTTATCGGAATATCTTTTCTCGCTTCTACTCAATGTCATTACTATCATTAAACTGAACGGCACTTTGCAAAACTCTTCGGCTTGTTAGTTTGGGTTACTACATATACTTTTAGTGTTGTGGGCACAGTGTGAATATAGTGCGATCACCGCATTAGCAAACCATTTTCTTTGTTCCCAGTTCTGTTTTGTTATGTTATATAGTACGGTATGGGTCAAGTGTACCAGGTTTCAGTCAAAACTATTTGGTTGAGACATTCTTTCAGTGTTGGTAGTTGCTTGCCTTCCAAGAAGCCCAAGACAAACAGTCACCATGTGTGTTATGAAGAAACCTACGAGCACAGTTTTCGTCCAGAACTTACCATTTCCACTAACTGTTTCGAACTCCTAACCAACATTTCATGGCGGGCTTTCAAACAACTAACTGAAAGGTGATAACAATACGTATTTTCATGTCTCTTTCAGAGTGCATTCTAAGTTTGCTACCCTGGCAGTAATTATAACGGACAACTAAGACGCCTTAAACGATCCTCCATCTGACATGTAACTTATTCAAACTTTTGCAACAGATACAACCCACCCCCAGATTGCCAGTTTGCTCCGAATAGACCTCGGATATGCTAAATGCTAATCACAAATGATGCTCAGACAATTAGTAGGCGAATAAATAAGAGCTGCAGTGTGAAAATGAAGATTTTTTGGTTCAAACTAAGTCAGTAGTGGAACCTTATGAACATTATAACACTATGTTAGTCCTGTATGTGTTTGATAGTGTTTACAACTGGTAGAAGGGATTCCGTTCTATTTGGGGACAACGATTTTCCTTGTTTGATTAAAAAATGGAGTAATATCTTCATGGGAGTCGTCTTTCCGTCTGCTCGTCACACTCAGAGACTACCGTCATCATGTTTCAAGGTATAGCATGACTCGTCCATAAAAAATGATCGATTTCTTTGTGCATCACAAGTAACGTCTTATTATCCATACAACTCGAAGTTGTGTCAGTGAAGTCTAACAGAAATATGTACACCTGGGAGGGGGGGAAACTCACACTTCAACCTATTAAAATTTGACTAGTCTTGATGTGTTTGCAAAGAGACTGACATCATCTGCGTAACATAGCTACAAGTCTCAGAGAACTGACGTATTTTGGCCAATATAAATTTCTGTCATATCTGCTATACATCTTTCTTGGGAAACCACTTTTAGGAAGAGAGTCATCAGGCTTTTGATCCACCCCTGCACATCCCGACGGCCATCTAAATAGGATAGTAACTTGAGTTCACCGTCGATCGGTTACTGTCATTATATGTGTTGATGAACGTTATGTGAACCTGGGGTACTCGTTTACCTTTTGAGATAAATCCAACTCTAGTTGCTAATATACTCAACTTAAGAAACCAGGAAACCAAAAACGGTATCGAATGGTACGAAATCGATAAGCAGTGAAGAAACAGCTATTCGGGGAGGTATAAGGTTAACCATAGGTGTATTGTGGTTCGTGGCATATTGTACTCCAGAATCCCAGTTGCCCATCTGTAGGTAGAAATTCCCCTCGGAATTCGGTTTACTTGTTCAACAGTTTGATACCAGTTTCCTTAGGTTTGGATACCCTTAGCCACCTGTATTCTGCACTTGCGCTAACTAGTCTTTTGAAAGTTACACGCACGTATAAACCTGCCGGACTGCTCGAACTTGTATCGATCTTGCAAGCTAGATTGATACTAATTCAAAATCTCACACTAAAGAATAGCCGCGTAGAATGACTGAACTGTGATCAACAAGTGAGAACTGAACAAATATTACTGAAAAATGGTGTATAACGAAACATATCGTTCGTTTCTGGCAATTGTTTGCAAGCATTTGGGATTGGTTAATGCAGCGGAGGCGATTGACGATTTCTTAACCACAGACCCAAAAAATCGGGAAATACTGAGAGATTTACTTGGCGAGACGGGGTCGACGGGAATGGACTTTTTCGCATACTCTTTTGGCGCCTTGTTCTACAAAGTGACCGTGAGTGATCGACACGTATTTCGCATCCCCGTTAGTTATGGGACCAGCGTGTTGCGTAAGAATCACAGCCATGTCCCATCGACGCAAGGGTCACAAAAGTCTGGAACCGATGCTGGTACGTTCACCTTTTTGGGAGTGTCCGATCCAGTCTCATCTCATCGAGGATCTGTTCCGTTTGATCCTTTAGACCGTCCAACCACACCGAAGACGATGTCGTTTCGTGAGTCTGTGGCCAGTTCACATGGAATGACTTTTGCTACGACCAGCGGAGAGGCAGACCTGGAGCATGGACTATATAAGCAAAACCAATTTCTGGTAGGTTGTCAAATTTTAAGGCTCGTCTTCGAGAATTGTAGTTATAGTTGGTGTAACATATTGTATGTTTTTGCTGTTCTCTATTTTGTGGTCTTTCACCACTCGTCTACTCACTGCCCAATGTGGTTTGTTGCCTTTCGGGTATCATTTAACTATTGTAATGGGACAATCGTCCAGGGATTTAACTGTGTTTTGCCCCCACACGTGCTCCCATGCCTCAGTGCGATGTGGAGGTCTACAGTGAAAATTTAAACAGTAGATACAACTCTGAACGACTTGATGGTATCACAGTACTGCTTAACCATCGCTATGCGCGTTCACTCACACACCGAGGATGGCACAGGTGGATTCACAATGATCAAGTTAGGGAACGGATGCCCGGTACTCCCTATCAAATTTACTCGTTGGTTTGGTCTTTATGGACGAACAAATTTAGATGGTTGTTCCATGTACTACTATTACCAACGACAGGAATACACCAGTAGATAACACCGAAACTTAAATATGAAAAGAATTAAATAAGCTCTAGTAAATAAGAATGGAGGGCGGGGCATGGTTATCTAAATCCGAGCATTTAGCCCCAACCAAGAAAATCAAGTTCCAGTTAGAAGAAAGACTACACCTATCCACTTCGTTCAAAACTCACAGTTCACAGACAGACACCATTAAATCTAAGTGGTCGCAATCTCCCCCAAAATCCAACAGCTGACTGGGTACCGAAGAGGTCAATTTCAGAGGTGAACAGGACCAATCTTTGAGGATATGCTGAATATCTTTTTCGTTTACGTTTCTCGATTGGCCACCTCACACTTTGTTCGGATGTATGACACGGCTAGTAGTGGGTTGGCCGTTTTAAGATCTAACCTAATTCCCATGTCTTTTAAGGTACGAATGATGTGATCCCGCTACCAAATATCCCCATCATTTCATCTACCGCTACTACCCTGCGTCCGAGACACAAAGCAAATAGACAGGCTCCATTTCTTTTAAATACTTTTCCGTACTTTTCTTTCATACTTTTCTATTTCTTTCCATGCAGCCTTCTATGTTCACGTAATTGTCAGCTTTAGTTTACGACTGATGTCGCTGTCACAAGCCGGACGCAACACTTGCATTTCGGAGTTGCAAGACCCTTTCCGAAAGGTTGGGTGAAACCGAGGTTAATAATTAGCAACAAGTAAATTCCCTAAAAGTTGCCAAACATTATAACTTTGTTTTCGGTATAATCTACGACGGTTGCACTTCCATCAGATAGAACAGTTAACGTTTCGAACGGGTGGATTCAACAGGCAGTCCTCTATTAAATGTTAGAACGCAAACGGAGGTCACGTGAAAGTCTCCCCGAGAAGAGATGGAAGACGATTTGCAGAACCAGCATGTTCCTGTAGCTGGTTCGAAAACAGCTGAAGCCCATGTTCTTTGCGGTTTGGACACATCCAAATTACGAACTCTTCCGCATTCACTGAGCGTCATATGTAGAAAATAACCGAAAAAGTTAGAGTTTGTGTTCGCGAGTAAATCCTAATACCACAATACTGTTGAAGGTGTACCAATGCACTTAAAGACACCTGATTTAAGGGCATAAATTACGGTTGGCCACATTTTTTGCTCACAATTTTCCCATACTTTAAGATAATGCAAAACAAAAAATCAATGACTTGTCTACGGAAACCTTCACATCAAGTCCGGCAATGTGATAAGGAACTTACCAACTTATCATCGTTCAACGAAAAAACCGGAGAAAATAATGGGTGAACAAATCCCATGTGAATAGATAAATGTACTGGCTAGGCAGGTTAGGACGGAGAGAGTTGGATATAAAATCAGTTTCCCGACTCTGGTGAAGACAGTCTTAAAATGAAGTGACTGTGTGGTGTTGTCGAGGCTCAGTATGTACATGAAGGTTTTCATCATCATCATCATCATCTCCCCGTTCTTGTTCTTATCTCACTCATCATCCTGGTCAAAATTCCACAGTTTGTCTTTTCGCATATCTAAGTGTGTTGATATGTTGTTTCTGCTTATGAACAGCAGACAGCACGCGAAACTTTTCGTTGCAGAGCACTAGGGTTGCTGGCCCAGATGATCTCTTGAGGGCAGTTTGCAAAGAAGTGGAGGCTTTGACGCAGTTGTTTAAATTTGTATGCACTCAATAATAGTTCCCATGTTCAAGAAAGTTGTCCGAGGCTCTTGCAAACATCAAAGGGGATTTAGCGTGACTGTAGTAAATTACTAGGGTTCTGACATCTATTAAAATTTATCAACTCACTGAAGCTCGGGAGACAAACACTAAGGAAGAACAGGTAGTGTTTAGTCCTGGCTGAAGATGCATTGAGCACATTTTTACTCTTCGTCAAGTTCTGAAACAGCGTCATGTGGGCCGCCGGACAACAATTACCATATTTCTCGACTACAAACGTGCGTTCGATTCGATGGAGCAATCAACACTTTTAGAATCAGTTCAACACAAGGGTGTACCGAGCAAGTATGTGAAAATACTCTCGGCGCTTTATTCCCACACTCCATCTCGGGTTAGGGTTTACGGTGAACTGTCTGACAGTTTCAACACCCGCAACAGCGTCCGTCCACGCTGTCCATTGTCGCCATTTCTGTTTACTTTTGTCACAGACGAAGTAATGGAGGATTGTCTCCATCACTCACAAGATGCCGGTGTGGACCTCCTACCTGGTGAGAGACTGACTGATTTCGATCATTTTGACAATAAGATGTTGCTGACTGACTACTTTCAAGCAGCACAAGCAATGTTAAGTGCCATTCCGATTTCTGCTAAGTACTTTGGAATGCGCTTTGCAGCCTCAAAATGCAAAGTGCTTATGTAGGATTGCTGTGATTGCATAGATTTAATGTTAGATAACGAGGCCATGGAGATTGGTAACCTGTTTGTATAGCTGGGAAGCTACAGCAACGACGGTGGAGGTGTAGGGAATAAAATAGAAGCGTGTATCTCTAAGATTAGGGCGGTATTCGCTAATCAGGGGCATCTATGATAAGAGAGAGGTATCACTTTCAATTATATAAAATGCGACAGGAGGGCTGTATTGCTCTACGGCAGCGAAATATGGCCATCTAGGGGAAAAAAGCTTATCGTTTTCACGTGCACCATCATCGAACTCTGCTTCCGACTACTCGCACTGAGTGACAACAGCGAGTGGGCATCGAGGAGGTTAGGAAACAGTTATTTTTGTAAAGATTTTCAAATGAGTTCTCTTCTTCAATGCTTTCATTTTCATGAGATTAGATGTCTAAGTCATGTGCTGAGGATACCAGCTAGTCGTCTACCACACCGAACTCTCTTCGCCGATGCTGCAGCCGAGTGGTGTAAGAAGCGAAGTAGACAGAGGATGACCCGGAATAGAGAAGTGAAGTCGTTCATTGAGGGGCTGATCACTGTAACTAGGATTCGTCTCCCGGATTGAAGACCTCGCGACTTCCGGCGTCGGTGTCTGGAGACGTTAAGGAAGACGGCGACCGACCAGGCTCAGTGATTTCAATTTTGTCATTGTGTGACCGAGTTGATTGTGAAGTGAGTGCATTTAATGATGTGGGGCAGTGAAAGTCGTAAAGAAGTTGTCTTGTTGATGACGCCTTACTCTCACTTGTAACTGGGTTGTTTGTTTGCACCTTGATGTTGAATGGTTGAATATAGACGTAGCTATCTTTAGTAGTTAGATCCCTTCCCGTCCCCTCCTTTTTTATCTTCTCTCTTCCAGTCGCTCTAGACACCATGTATCATTTCCGTCGTGTAGCGAATACCATTATATGTCATTCTAACCTCCAACGATCCATCCCGTATCTCTGCCGTATTTATCACGCGAATATCTCGATCCATGCTGCTACTGCATAGTGGTGTGAGTAGTATGGTGCGAACGTCTATCATCACTACACAGTCACCTTGACTGTCTCTGGCTCCATTCTCCTCATGACGTTCATACACATGTTTTACGTTGAGTGCTTGCGGCACGAATACAACTGCCAAATATGGATTGCGCTTTTAATTAAAAACACAACAACGAGTCCGTGAGAGGAAATCTCGGAAATGCGAACGAAATTGTCCTTCATTGAATAGTTGGAGATTGAGCATTGGAACGAGTTCACAAAGTAATGGACCGATCGAACTCATCAGTCTGATAGAATTGATCGTTTTTGATCTTACTTTAGCTCAGCCGGACTCAACTAAAACAGTCCCGATGTTGTGGAACACACTGCTTGCCTACGCCTATCACTTTAGTAGTGAGTATGCCTAATTAGCCTCTACAATTTGAATTTAGGCTGTTTCCGTGTTGACACATTGTTTTGCCCGAACTTATCACGGGGGAATCATCATCATCGCAATCAACTTGAGCCTGACCAAGATGCGTTATGACTAGGACAGTCGCTCGCCTCAACAGTGACATGGAATATTGTGGAACATGTCACTGAAAAATCGAATATTTATAAAAAGGAGAGTGAGGGGAAGAACCGGAATGCAGGCGAGCCATTTACTATACTATACTGCCATCTCGGATAGCTCCTCTAGCTGACGATGTGAGCGAGCACGTGAGTCCCAACCAGGTAGGTGGCGTCTACCCAATTTGCTTTGCTCAGTGAAACAGTCAGGGCCTTCACAATTCCTGACCACGTCGTCGTGTGACCACCACGCGGTTCCACCCAACTGTTGGTGGTCTCGGTATAGTGTCCTGTAAGGGAAACGCTCAGCTGACATATGGAGCACCTGACCCAAACCCCACAGACTGTACAGCGTAATCAGTTGACCAAATGATCGCGCATCCAGAGCGTTGCGAAATCAGCGCCGGCGAACAGCCGTAATGTTCACGAGACCTGTTCACTAACTGGTGAAGACAACAATAGTTGAAAGCAACAAGTCTGTTGAAATCTTCGTTGCGAACAGGTCACGTTTCTCAACCACAGAGTAAAAGGGAAGCGCAAGATGAAGGGTCACAGAAACAACTTCTGTCTATCGGAAATCCAAGTGATCTAGTCAATACCTGAACATTAGTAGTTTCACACCAGTCCATCACAAACGCGCATCAGTAAATAAACCATTCACACGAGCAAGACGGATCTGTACACAGGTCAGTCTTTCGCAGAAATCAGACTTGGTCACGTCTGTACCGAAATCTGTTGGTTATTCAAAAAGGTTCGCAGAAAGGCATGGTTGACCGAAACCGCCGTCCGAACAGGTGGTCACTGTGGAGAAGAAGGAAGTTGATATGGAATTGCCTTTCAAAAGTGATTACAGTATGCATCAAATCGCACAATGACTAGTGAATTCGAATAAACGAACATTTAAGGCGGCCGAACTTCGTGTATTAGCTTGGACCCAGAAGTTGTCCGTGCCTCCAATCAAAGGATATTAGCCTATCTATTCCACCTCACACTGAATCTACCAATTTGTTTGTAACTGCAAAGAAAGATATACAAGAAGAACTGAGAGATGCTTGATCTTCAGAGTGAAGGAACATTTGCCTAAATTGGTACAGAACTCTTTATTATCGAAGAGCGTTAATGTTGTTGAAACACGCAAGCAGCCAGTGACCACGGTCACAAGGCACGTCCTGACCACTGGTCACGTCACCGACATGGTTTGCGCATTCAGAATTCTATTACGTCATCCCAATCCATGATCCTCGCGGTTTGCTGAGACTGTCGCAATCGATTGAAGCCGGCCTTGTGCTACTCGCCGATGTCTCGTCTCCATGTGACAAACATATCAGCCAATCGCCTGAAACTTTGAACGCATTCTTCAAGTGTTGCAATTAGTTGACGTAAGATGCAAAGTAGGAAAATGGTGATTTCGTAATTATGTGCAATAAATGCGCCGATTTAAAGAAGTGTTTTTTAACGTAATGGGACTTCAGTAGTTAAGGCCCATCCTTTCTGAACTGAAATTGCTTTGTCTCTTCATTTTATGTCTGTTAAACAGCAGTGACTACGTAACATATCAAATGTGTTGGTTGGGTCAACAACGTGACCGGTTTCTATGATGTGCCTTACAATGGATGAGGTCGAATTTCTGTTCTGACGCCCTGTTGTCATCGTGTGCTGCGTCCGTACGCAGCAACCACTTCGGCATATGCGCTGCCATTCCTTGTCGTAGGCACTGATCTGTTTAGGTAATACGGACGTCACCGCAGCTGCAATTAAACTGATACATTCTATACAAGACACAGCATCTCAGTAAGATACGAGTGTAAGTGAAAGACGCAATTCCGATGCAACGTATGAACAAACGAACGCAAGTTGCAGTGTATGGTTTACGCCTTTTAAACTCAAAAAGAATATTCTCTATGTACAAAAGCATAAGTTCCCGCAGACAACCCAAAGGGGTACACAAACGTAAATTCCAACTGGAACTAAGACCGATCAGAAAACTGACTTGCTCCCAAACGGAACTTCCATAAATAGAGTCGATAATGATAGAAGATATCTTTTCGGAACTCACTGACATGTTCCCTGATGCTTATGCTAGTTGGTAGGAATCTTTCACACAGTGGGGAAGGAGAAATTGCGGATAGGGTTGGCAGTGTCAACGAACCACATAGGGTGCTTATGTTACGCAGAACTGTCCGCATGCAGAGTTTTTCGTAATGGTACACCCTGATTGTGTTTTTGGCAACCTCTAAACTGTGGTGTATGGGTTCCACTTGATTATTACATCACTTGGCTGAAGCAGTTAAGTGTTTAAAAACCTTGCGTGTCCAAGACGTATTCGAGAAAAAAACCTACATTACAGAAATCCTGGTCAGCTTCTTAATACGACCTCAAAGGTTGAGGAGTATGCATGTCAGTCAGATTGTTGCTTCAGTTTATTTTCGTGGTTACAAATCTGGGCCCAATGTAATAAACTATACCACACTTCCTTCTGTCAACCTCTGTTCACTGTATTAAGTGTACACCAAAAGTAATTTCTAGACCAAACACAAAAACGGGAACTAGTAACCAGAGTTCATACTCCGCCTACAAACTTGTAAACCTTCGAAATTACAGAGAAACAACAGGTAGCGAGTGCGAAGAGCAACACAAGGCTGTTTATAATTAACCCTCCTGTCTAAATTTCAAACTAACGGTTGTCAGAATTAGGTGAAAAGTATTGGAAACAACCAGATCAGGGTCAACGAGGTTTCCACCTGGCAAGACATGAACAGTGGTTGAATGCTACATTACATGTCAGAGTCAAACGTTCGGTTCACTGATAGAAAATACTCACTGAAGTCATGAGGACGGCAGAGTAGTGAACAAGACGCGTTTCCTGTGTTTGATCATTAGGCTAATTACAACACAATAACTATGAGAGCAGTAACTACAGTGAGTCAGAAAAACGGTCAATATGGGTCCTGGACGGCGTGTTTGTTATCAGTTACTCAATCACTGTTCCAAGTTGTGTGCTTGATCGAATGTGGGCCAGGGGGGTTAAGCGTCCGCACGAACTTCTTCTGGACGTTGAGGTCAGGGTTGCGCAATCCTACGCTAATGGCTTCGGCAACGGTCAACATTCAGAATCACAGCATTTTTGATCGATTCCTTGGCACTCGGTAGATAGTCTGAAAAACAGCCTTCTTACTGGTAGAATGATTAGGATCGGTCAAATGAGCAACAGTCGCGCTTGAAACCGTTTTAATCACACCACTGTTCAACCACGCAGGATGACGTTCACGCACTCTGTCCGACAATCGCCTTATAGTACAACCATTATAGGATGCTCGACACGAGCAAACGCTTGTTTTTCTACATCTTGTCTATTACATTGTTCCTGCTACATCGTTCCCTCTGTTTCAGTAAAAATATTCCTATGAAAACATTTTTATTCATTTTTTCAATGGTGAACTTTTACTGAATACAGGCCGATCGATGGATTGATTTGTCTCTTAACTGGTTGAGAGCGGTAGTTTTTCGATCCTGTTGAAACGGGTGTACTTTATGCTTTGTAAGTATCAAAAGCATCATTTGTATGCATTTACAGTGCGAAATGTTAATTTTGTTCGACAGCGATTGATCGTTGATACATTATTTTGAGAACCGGTGACTGATTTTTGTCCTCTGAGCCGTTGATGTCGTACTGTCATGGTTGGCGGCATCCGATTCGGATTAGCCTGTCACAGTGACCGGAGCCAAAGGACGCCTGCGCTTAGCCATCACTGCAATTGGATTGCGCTGCATCAATTGCATTTCCACCAACACACCACGTATCTAGTGTAACCCTGAAGGAATAAGACCGGGAGGTGTGACAGTGGGGCCTTTCTGTCCAGCCGGCCAATGCTGGTTAGCCACTTGATTGGCTAATAAGGAAAGGAAACTCTTATCTCTCGGAAACTAAACAGAGAGAGGCTGCAATGACGATATCTACACTGAGAAGAAAGATTTTTGAAGTGTAGTACAAGAAGCGTTGCAGTATAGGATTGCATGTTGGTGCAACCTAGAGAAGATGGGGATGAAAAGCAAATTTCTCGCTCAACTATGAAAAGCCAGGCAGACCATTCATCATACAATGCACCAACAAAGCCGTAGAAAAAAATGGATAGAAGTCCACAGACACTTACGCACCTGCTTTTTGTCTGGCTGCTCCCCATCGGCCAATCTGACAAGGTTGAACCCTCAAGGACCGTAGTCACAGTCAGCACAGCCCTCCGGATCAAAACAACACGCAAGCCTGACCACCACGCCAAGGTGGCAGAAAGGGTCAGGTCGTACTGTCGTACATGAACGCTCACTCACATCCGCTTGTGACCAAAGCTCAGGCTGTCTGTTCGTTTGAAGTGGGGATACAGTAAATGCCGTGTTCAGGCGAGTCGGCGACCTTAAGATTAGGAGAATTTTGCAGCTAGACCCTTTCAAACAGAAGCATTCGATTTGGTTTTTTTAAAGTCCATCAATACTGTATACCTTGGTACCCATCGGGATTTGAACTCTGGTGTATGTGACTACTTATCAAACATGGTTACCACTGTTTGAACCACCCTATTTCAAAACGATGAACTAGATCGGAATCACCGACTGTGGTTGACAGACCAGCTGAAACGTGTTCTCTCGAAATCTGAGCCGTGGGCACAAATGGAGATGGTTGAGCATTCAGGTGTAAATGATGACGCGCTTGTCCCATGCGAACGTGGCCAGAGTTCAAATCCCAGTCGTTCCAAGGATTTGTACTGTTGCTAAGGTCCAATGACAGCAAAACTCAGGCTTAGTATTTAAGCTTAAAAAGTGCCGGCTGAGATGTCCGATTAGATGCGAAAGCTGCCATTGCGTTGTGTTGTCCAGTTTATACCAACCAAGTCCCTGAAACCAGTAGACTCAGATTCGGTATCTGGGGTGAGCTGTAATTAATACCCAGCCACCGGTTTCCATTCCCTAAAGAAAAAAAGCCCGGACCGGGTCGTTCTTACCCGTGTTTCACTTGCCTGGACTCTTCATTTTTTGTGGCCTTCTCGATGAGTCACGCCCCCCATTCCGTATAGTTTCCAGAGGTGGTCATATTGTGGCAAAAAGACCTTCAACAAAGCACATTCTTTTTTGTCCAACACGCTGGTTACCATGCTACGCGCACACTGGCGGTTATGAGTCATAATTCCGGCCCACAACAACCCCGGTTTCCAATCCCACGTCGTGTGCACTTCGGTCTGGTTTGTGTGTGTGTCCGACGCCTTCTATCAGAGGTCTTTCCGCTTGCCATTCCCCTTCCGTTGGTACGATTCAATTGAGCAATAGTTCATCCGATCGCCCATGCTGTTCCCACTTCACCCGTTGTGGGCTTTTTGACGTACCTCTCTCCCGCGCCGTGTTATCCCGCCGAGAGTTGGAATACCCGCACCTTCGGCTGGGCAATCCACCGCCCTCTGATATATTCGGAACAACGGAAACTCGAAAGCGTCTCCTTACTTGCTCATTCTTATCAATCACTCTAAGCTCCCCAACTCGTCATTTACAGAGAGTATGCTGTTCAGATGTAGAGAAGTCCACGTTTACTATCAAGGGACGCCAATCTAAAGAATAATTCCTTTTGAACGCAACACCGACTTAAGTAATCTAACCACACCTACCTTACCAAAACGTACTAAACGCTTATTCCAATGCGTAAAGATACTGAGAACGTCGATGGACTGCCCCTATCCCGACAAGGTTCGAGTGTATGATGTATTATAGGGGAGGCCAATGTCCTTTTTGGATGAAGTTTGACCTTGTCCTCCCCACTTCCCACTGAGTAGCTGAGGCTGTTCCAGACCCGCTTGGCTGAGTTTACTGTAGGTGAACTTGTACCCACATACCTACCGGTACTCACAGAGCGAAGTGAGGGCAGGGATGAGACCCTCAAGGACGGACGCTGGATCTGTGGTTGTGTAAAAACTTAATCGTTTTGACCGCATAGAAAGCCCGTTGAAAGGTACGAGCTAATCGTTTTCTCAAGACTAGATAAATCATATTGCACTTGGAAAGAAGTCAAACGAATTCCAACTTTAGTTTGGCCTACAGTTTGTTAAATTGTAACAAGAACCATATCAGATATCCCTTCATTTTGAATGCGTCTTCAGAATGCTGCTTTTATTTGTCGATTGCGTCGAATATGTCAATTTTCTAAGTTCAATCTAACAAAAATCTGACCAAATTCCGTTTGTGATAAAATGGAACAAAGCTGTCCAACTGTAAGTACCTAATGTGTTGATCAAATTGACCAGCTTGTATGATAAGCGACTGAAGATTGGGACAACCGTCAAAATGCAATGACGAATTCATCGATAAAAGTTGTTGACTCTGAAAACATGACTAACAAAAATTCACCAGTTGTAGTGCGATTACGCACCACTGATTTATTCGATGTATTTCATCTCCAACCTATGATAGAGACCGAGATGTGGTACGTATTCGAATGAAAAGCGTTGGTTGACCACATCTGTAACCCGAGTTGTAGGAGAAACACGTGCAAACGTCACTGCGTTTAGTTTAAGTCTGACCTGCACAATCTGCCTTGCGGACCACGTGTTGCGTTTCATGGAGTGTACGTCTTTCGATCATGTGCGCTCTCCGATCAGAACGCCGCGGAATCAGCTGACCATGGCGTTAACAACGAATGCCACGCGCGTAGAAAGGTCCGAAGTGGGGAAGCGTATTCATTCCCAATATAACGTTTACTTGCCAGTTGGCATTTTTTCCACCAGAACCAAAAACGTAATGCTACCCTGATCCTGAACACTTACAACATTCACACCACTCAAGCTTCCGACCCTTCAGGCACCAGCCGGTGTGATGGTATTTGGACAGAATTAAATAGTATCAAACTTGGATTGGCAGTGGTAACTCATCGTCCGAACTCTAATGATAATAGTTCAACAAAATAAAAATTAGCAGTACATTCATTAACCGCAAATAGTCGACTCAAAGGATCATTCAGAACACACGACGTCCATCTGGTTAATAGTACTACTTTCACAATAGTAGATTTTCGTCGAAGTTCATTCTTTTCCACGTTCGTGTGCCACACGATAACTGATGCAAGTTAGCTATGTGACGGACAAACTATTCGGGTACACTGGTCCTCCAAAAGGTACACTCACTTTTGAAGGGTAGGACAACTTACGGGATACAATTTTATCCTTTTGAAAATATTTCCCGTATTCGTTTGTACAGCGCACCTCTTCTCTGGAGTACCATGTGATTAATGCTACATTCTATACAGTGATTCCACCAGGTTAGTGCTATTTTTGATCGGTCATACTCTAAGTTTTTCGGTTTACTCTAATCTCTCCGAAAGGCCGGTTTATGGTAGCCTCTTTATCTCCATGATTCCACATACACTTGGTATATTTTCTCATATTTGTCACGCAGTATGCACGACAGTATGTATGTCACTTCTGCTTTGGAATGGTTCGATGTCATAATTTTTTTAATAACATTTATCACCTGTTAACACTAAACTGATGGGTGTGTTTTCTAGATGCTTTAACTACTGTTCACCTTTTGCTAGTTGGAANCTCTTCTGGCTGTGAACATCGATGAATTTCTCCGGGTATCCGTTTGCAAGCAGTACCTTTCTTAATTTCGCCTCTTCTCCTTGTAAACAATCATCGGTGCATATCTCCCGGGCTCTATGAATCAGGGTTCGTACCAGGCCTCTTTTGTAAGTAATGGGCGCAAAAGAAGAGAATTGCAAATACTGACCGCTCCAAGTGGCTGTGCGGTGCACTGAGCGTTGTAATGAGCCATGCTGCCGTCTGGCGAACGGCGAAAGGCGAAAGGCCGGTTTATGGTAGCCTCTTTATCTCCACGATTCCACATACACTTGGTATATCTTCTCATATTTGTCACGCAGTATGTAAGACAATATGTATGTCACTTCTGCTTTGGAATGGTTCGATGTCATAATTTTTTAATAACATTTATCACCTGTTAACACTAAACTGATGGGTTTGTTTTCTAGATGTTTTAACTACTGTTCACCTTTTGCTAGTTGGAACGCGCAGTTAGGGGGACACAAATGTCCCCTTTAGTGTCTTATTCACAATTACTCTGTTCCGCCGTGCTGTGTGGGCACAGAGTTCGTCGCTTTGCTGTACTCATTAATTTATTTGAAGAATAGATGGAATACTAATTAGCAAATGATCTGACACTACGTTGAAGGCGGAGGCAGACAGTTCTTGCTGGACTCCACCTTAGCTGACCAAGGAGGCCAAAAGCATTCGAAGAATATTGCCTCGGTCAAGCAAGTGAAATTTTGGGATGCTTCTGCCTTTTTCCAAAAGAACTGTAATAATGCGCAATCTATCGTCTAATATGTAACAACACTGAAAGAGTTGATCAGAACTTGCTATTTTTGCGGATTTGGATGATCCTCGTTCCATAGCGATGACAAAGAGACTACTGAAATTAAGACAGTTTACCCCTATCCAGTATACTGACCTTTGGGACAAAGAGAGAAAGACTTTGACAACAAAAAAGGATGGAGTTCAGTGTCATTGTCCATGCACGAACGAGGTTCGTACCGTATCCCTGCTAGTTTGGTGGTGACAGTCACGAACGACAAAGAGGGAAATGCTCAGCGTCTGAAAAAACCTGTATGTCAAAATGTCGAAATTTTTAAAAGAACAGCCACTTTACCAAGCAGTGAAAGACATCTTAGTCAGGACGCTCAGTGAGGAGTCAAAGGTGTTTGGGATGTTCTGCTTCAAGACTACTTGTGCCGCAGTCTTTCGACCATGACAAGAAACTATGCGCAAACTATACGACAATGAAGTGTTGGCAGTGGTTTTTTCTTCTGGAACTCCTCAACACATACACATTCGGCAGAAAGACAGTGGTGCACATAAACCACAGAGCTTCCATAGTAGTAATGAAGAAGTCACTGAGTGCTTCGCCCAGTGGTCAATAACGGACAATGATCAGGCTACAAAAGTATGCCTGCGAGTGGGTTCAACAGCCCGGCGTCCACCTGCACATCGCCGATACCTTTTCTTCTGGATATGTATCCGGTGCTACGACAGATGACTCTGAGTTCGAGGCCATCGCTTCAATGGGCCACAGGATGGTATTGATGGACAGGATAGCGGAGTTGTAGGACACTACGAAAAAAGACCGTGTGCTTAGAAAGCTGAATCGGATGAATAAAAGATAGCCGGCTGCAAGATGAGAAGATTCTACCCAAAGAAGTGGTGATGTATTTTCAAGGAGTTTTTCTGGTGAATTGCGTCCACACTTGGGGTCACAGACCACAAGCAAGCTAAAGTACCTGGTCTTTGTTAGATAACATCAGTAAGGAGAACAATGTGAGGAAAACCTGAGCAAACTGTAACTGATGGTTATTTCGACTATTCAGAAAAACCGTTTACAAAATAATGAACTACACCAAACTGTTACACCTAACTCCGTTGGTTAAAGTCTCGATAGTCACAGGATGGTTAAACCGTAAACACAAAACTGAAGCAATAACTGTTTCCTGGTCGATACAGAATGTGACCACCAGATAACTGTTCCATCAAGTTCATAGGCATCATCCTTATCTTTTATTCAAGCACACTTACTTAATTGGTCTACTGTTGACGGATATCAGAGTAGGCAATAATCTGATAGGTCACCTATTTGAAGGGCATAGAGTGTATCATTGATATGGCTAGACAAAAGGTGGACAATGTGGTCAGTATGACATTGCACTCAAATGGCACACTTATTCTTTTCTCGTATAACAATATCAAGTTGGCACACATTTGGTGAACAGTCGAATAAACGATTGACGGTTACGTATGGGAGTGAATGAGAAATGATGCCTTGATGAATAACTGACGTTCATCATTGAGCACGTGGGCGTTCTAAACCCATAGGCAAACAACTAGTTCTTTCATTTAGGCACAGTGAGCGAATGCGTAACATGTTGAGTTGACCAAGATATAGGCCTAAGCTTGTGGGTTTGCGCAATAGAAGGATCAAGGAAATACGCGTTTTTAGGACGGAATTCAGAGTTAGTTAGGGCAGTTAAATCATGTGCAGACAACAGGCATGCAGCGTGATTTACAAAAATCTTTATAAAGCAGACAGAACAGTACCGGAGTAGCTGAGGTTTATTACTTGTGGTTAGTTCGATTTTCGACAGATATCTTTCAGAAAATATTGATTAAAGGGAGCGGATAGAAAATTGACGCATTTTCATATTTAGTGAACTACTCCCAGTGTTCATCTTCATCTCGAACATCCATACTACTGGAATGCGGTTGAGTGGAACTAGGGTGTCTTCAGTCGTACTGCTCTGTTAACACAAACCAGCTGATCCCTACATCTCCCACACGAGGTGGTTTGCGCCACCTGAGTTACGACCAAATCACTCAACGCCACAATGGACTTTCAATGGTTTGCCGCCTATCCCTGAAACGGTTTGCTCCAAGGTTAAATACAGCGATCATTGGATGTTTCAGCCCTGATTTCAGCTGTCACTCAGCGATCAGATTGTTGTCGTTTTAACACCCGAGTGAGGGTTCGCCCGATTTAACCGGTCGTTCGGACGGTGACGACCGGAGCCCATGCCAATCTGTGCGGGTCGCTCATGTACTCACAGATAGGTGATGGGTTTGCCGGAGGTCTCGTCCACGTGCGTTCTACTTCGAACAAACACATGAGGACTGTGCCCACTGCGTATATGTTAGTGTGCACCACCGTCGGCTTGGCAGTTGGGTACAAGCAAGATAACTTAGTTTATTCCCTGCACACAACGGATCTGTGTTCTCTCACACCGTGGGAACTAACTAGCTCATGTGTCTATCAGCCTACCCTTCCGCATATTAGCCGTGCTACCCTATTTGCTGTTGAAACCCGGTGAACCCCTCAGGATATCCTAAGCTGATATCGTGACACGTGAAAATGATATTGAGACATCCTAAACTGGAGAAGGTATAGAATTTTTGCGTGGTTATCTTTTCATACCTGATATGTACATGTCCGTTCTTGTTAACTGCTGCTCCAGGACCGATGGCGGGACCCCGCCCGCATTTACTACTCTTGGTAAGTTGAGACTCAAGCAACACTAATTGCTGTGCCAACTCACAAAAAACAAATGAGGAGATAGTAGGACGGAGCGGAAATCCCTTCGTAGTTTTAATCTAAGGACGGTAATGAGTTACCACACCACCAGTACATATGAAGCGCGATATCTCGTGCAGCTAAATTCCAGGTGTCGTTTATCATCTTACACATCAGTGTGGCCAAGCTCATCTAATTCCCTCTAGAAAATTTGTTCACCAGTCCTACGTGGAGTTTCGCGAGGTCCCTATTCAACTAACTGTGTCTCCGAAAGCCACAGTAAGTGTATGATCAAACAATGCACTATTGGTGACGAGAAGACGGATTGGAAATGATGTTCCAGCGAGCTGTGCACTACTAGTGTTCGGATCATCGGAAGTTTGATGGATATGCTTTTTTAAGTTGAACTTCTCTGTCTTCGAAGGGTGGAGCTTGAAGGAGGGCGCTCACTCTTAGTCACCAAAGCCGTTGGACATGACAAAAAGGTATTCAACAGTGCTATCACCGTTCCTCAAAGTAGTTTTACATCGTTCGTTCGTTTGTTGACATCTTTCGCTAATTGTCCCGTCTCTGCCATTTTATTGCACATTTCGTGCTCTTTTCTAACTCATTTTCTCTGGCAGTGTTGTCGGCTGAGATTATATTTCCTTCCCAACTTCAACGTTCTATCCTAAGTTATCATAGGAAGTATCATTTGCCAAAATTATTCGAAATGTTGTTGCGAAAATTGCTGTTGCCGAAAATGCTACGAGAATTTACCAGTTTTACCTAATAACAAGGGCCTGTTCATTTGTCAAACCGACTCCCTTCAAACATCTGAACACTCACCTAGAATGCTTCAGTATTTTTCATCAATGGGTGACCAGCTTACAGATTCCCTCTGAACCTCTGGTGGTTTATTGATGAACATCCTCATATTCTACCAGCCAAACTGTTACTTAGGTATTGGAAACCAGTGGTGGCAGTAGCTTCACTTGTCAGCTATGCCATCTTTGTTGAGAACATCAGTGACATCGAGGACGTAGCTACTTATCGAGCCTCATACAATTGCGGTCAAACCTAATTTTACCTTAGTTTTAGCGTCACTTTTGATTCACCGATTTACGGTTTACTAAAGACCATCACGTCAAACTTCGACAGTAGCGCCATTTCAATACGAACGACCCTTTCATGACGTTCAAGTCAGTTAAACACGTGTAAGCCAAATTCCGCAACAGCTGGCCAAGTGTGGATGCACTAAACAGGGGGCATCTTCCGCTATATGGCAAGCAAAGAACCAGCCACACACACACATCAAGTAAACAATTTCTCTCCACACCAACTCTACCCACACACAGCACGAACGAGTCGGTTGGTTGTCCGTTTACGTTGCCCTGGCGCATTTGTGCCACAACAGTGTCTCGAAGTAGATATGACCAAATAACAACGCGACATGTTTCTATACCTACACCTTTTCCAATCTGAGATGTCTCAATGTTATTTTCAGATGTCTCAAGTGTGTGAGCTGAACTCCAGTAGCGAACAGTGTCGCACGGTTAATGTGCACACGGGTAGAGTGAACAACTTAAGGATTTTCAAGTTGACCATCACTCACATTTGATCGCAGCGTTCGCATTCAGATAGACTTTCCAGCCAGCCTCTTTCGAAAAGAAGCACTAGACTCGAGTTTCGCTCTCATTAGAGCTCGTCAGTAGTGCATATCCTTGCCACGGCCGGGATTTGAACTCCGGACATTCCAATCATGAGGCAACCGTGTTAACCACTGCGCCATTGACCTCACATTAGGCACGACCGAATCATCAAATCTGAACGCTCAACCACTCTCGCTTGTGAGCAATGATCAGGTTGCCCGATCGTCTCGAGAGGAGACACAGTTACTGCCTGTCAACTTGAAAATAAACCAAATCCCCGACTACTCATCAGTAACTTAAGGATTATTTGGCTCCTACAGAGTGACAAGACACGGTCCAGACAAGCATAGAGGGTAAACCAAATTAAATTGCCTAGACCCAGTTACCTGGGACATCCTAAATTGACATCAAGACATCTCTAACTGGAATAGATATTGCAGTAAAAAGCTGAATTAATTGGTATTTCCTGCCATGGTAACTGCTGAAAGTGTGTGAGAGTGCGTTGAGGAAGTGCCAACACCCACATGTACAGCGATAATCAGCGGTTTCAGTGATTTGTTCACCGGTTCGAATTTGGAGACCCAGCTCACCCGGATCCAGTCAGTTTGTCCGTTTCGACGTCCATCGTTTTTTCTGCTGACTTGAAAGGCAGTCAATAAAACAAACAGAGAGTACTAAGAACAGAGTAAAATACCAAACTAACAGTTTCTCAAGCAGGTGGGAATCTAGTAATACTGAAAAAGTCTTTGGAAAAGCAGCCAACAACTCAAGGTGGGAGGTCGTTACAGTGATTGATAACCCTGTAGGAGAAAAACTGTTGCCTGAGGAAGGTCGGGGGTCGACTGTTCGACTATTATCGGCTATTGAGGTGAAGAGTTGTAGCATGAGTCTTGCGCTAAAGAAAATGTGTGTCACCGCGGAGTCTTCGAAATTCAAGTGGATGAAGATCAAGAATTTCAAGAAGCGATTCGTGAGAGAAATGCCGCAAGCCAGTGACCATTTTGGTGGCTACTCGCTGGACACGTTCAGTGACGAGTATGTCCTTCTTCAAACCGTTATATAGCATACTCAACCGGTGGTCTTATATTACTCCGGACAGCGTTTGAAAGACGTCTGTCTATGCGGGGAAGGGCTGACCTTATCAACCATCAAGGATAACGCAACCTCAACGATAGCGCGAAATTTCAATCAAAATTCTGGCTACCCGTGAGTTACCGGCCTTACCCGTGAGTTAGCTTACGACGTAACTAGAACAATAAATTACAACTTTATCCGCCTCATTAATAAAGTAGAGAATTCGGCAACTCTGAAACCATTTCCATGCTGCTACCTTGCTACCTTGAACTGTACGACCGACATCACCGACTGGTTGACGTGTCTAATTTAAAAAGAATACGCCGTAGAACTACACATGAAAGACTTTGGGGCCGTAAACATGGGTGCAGAAGTCCGAAGATAGACACCCTAATTTTTACGAAAGTTTGGTGGTGAAGGTGAGAAAATCAGTCATAAGTGCAAAAGAATGGAAATAATGTATATAAAAGTTTGCTTGTGCGTACGCTTTCTGTGATCCCGTCATCTGAAATGACCAATCTACAGCCCATTTCCCAGTGTACCGAAGATGACTGATCACACTATACTCTTCACTACTATCCAGCAGTGTATCAGACACATGGATTTTGACATCGAAGTAACCGCGGGAAAATACAAGAAGAAACACTGGATTGCAGGCCGGCATGAAATGGTTCTCTGTACATACAGGAGCGAGGCACTGGCAACGGCTGCAACTGTGGGATCAATATTATATGCAAATGAGTTTGTTTGTTGTATCGGAGCGCATAACCCATGTGTTGGCTTTCCAAATAAACAATCCTTAGGCCGTTCGTCTTCATGGCTCACAACGCTAGTAGAACGTTACGGTAGCAAGCAGGATCAAAAGGGTGGAAAACTAATTAACGATTGATTGACTGTGTTACAACCAGGTGGGGGAGTTTCAACCTTCCAAATAATCTGCAAGGTGCGCCGTTTAGAATGTCACGTTTCACTGCATTCTGAATGTCTCGTTGATAGCACCATTTACCGGTAACGACTAACCGAGACTGTCACCGTTGTTTCACGGAATTCTCTAACAAGTAATTTATCTGCGTTTCAGTTGCTTACGCCTTTCTCTGATTAGCTTTCCTCACTGTTGGCCCTATTTTCCAATCCTCAGTTGGTTGCACGCACCTATCCACGTGATTGTCTCTTTGCCCTACCACTAACCATCGCCAATAACAACGAAGCGTTCACGGAAGACAGAGCTTACGTCTATGCCATTCGCTGTAACGTTGGACCGATTTGGCCACGAATTAAGTACAGCAGTGATCCAATGCAACTGTTTCCGACGAACGTGAGCATTGGCTATCTGCAAGGCAGCATGCTCAATTGTGCGCATCGATTATTCTCCACGGTAAGAGAAGACTTTCTTGATCAATTAGCGGAGTATAACATTCCTTGTTATTTCTGTTAGTGGATTTACATTGTTTTTAAACTGTGCAGGCTTTCTTTGATGGCATCGGTCATTTTGATCCGCTTAGAAAATGCACTTATAATTGTATACCATTTTAGTAACTAGATACGTTAATTGCGAATGTTAATTATCTATATTCCATCAACTAATGACAGAAAAATAAAATTGCTTGGTATAAACAATTAACAGTGTGAATTGAGAAACGAAGTTTGACAATCAAATTTAGAGATTCACATTCAATGGAATCTCTGTTATCAGTCTTGTTAAGTGATTCTGTTGTGGATTGTCAAGCCAGAGGTGCGGGTACTCCATCTCTCGGCTGAATACCTCGACGAGACGGTAGGGCACGTCTGGAAGCCTACAGCGAGTGGATCGGCGACAGCATGGGCTCATTTGGATCTGACCAACAGACGAGACGTGTCAGGCAAAACTGGATGGAGGACCAAATCGGAGGCACGATTATCCCAGCACTCGGGGCAATATCTTAACACGATCGTAGAATATGGTCAAAGCCCACGGTGGATAGATTGCGGGCAGCACGAGAGACCGGACGAGCCATCACCCAACATGATCGTCCCAACGGACGAGGAATGGTAAGCGAAAAGAACTCTGACAGAAGGCGTTGGACACACAAACCGGACCGAAGTACACACGACGTAGGAGCGGAAACCGGAATTATGACTCATAAACGCCAGCGTGCGCGTAGCATGGTAACCAGCGTGTTAGGCAATAAATATTGTGCTTTATTAGACGTCGTTTCGCTATAAGTCTCTAACAGTATGGATAGCGTTACAGTAAGGAACGAAGGAATTCTATAGTCGGGATCGTGCGCGGATGACATGTTGAGTTCGTCGAGGTCTTTCAGTTTGCTGGTTTTTGTCGTATGGATGCGGGTAAGTGTTTACGAAAAGCGTACAAGTGATTGCATATTGGTGAGTGAACGCGATTCTGTGATGAAGACAAATGATCATCACACAGACAAAGAGGGTTATCCCGACCAACATTACTGCATCCAGAGTTGAATTTGCTCAGTTAGGTGATCAGTGGACTTGGTGGAACATCAGTGAGGACGTTGCATTATCAGCCGCATTATGTTAAACTAATTATCTCAGAAATTGTATCAGATTCTGAAAAACAGTGGAGTTGTCCGTAACAGCTTCCTTGGATATCCCAATAGCAGGAATACCGCTTTCGGTATCTAACAAAGTCCTTACAACATCTGTAAATAGTTGACCGCAGGCTTCACACTCACATCCATTTTTTTGACAAATCCCTTTCGAAATTAAGCATAAGATGTGATTTGGACTTGCATTAAAACCGGTCTGTTCTGCATATCACTAGCTCAACCACAATCTGGACTTCAGTCTGTGCACTTGTGGGACAAACACGATGTTTATTAGTTCGGAGGTCTCATAATAAACATTGTGAAACAATCACATTCTGGAGGTCAGTGACGCGATGGTCAATAAAGCAGGTTCAAAAAAATGTTAAGTGATATCCAAATCTCGGTCAAAACGAAAGCATGTCCTACGGATGAACTTCAACAAGAGTAGAACTTGAGTACAATGGTTTTTCTCGAAAGGTTGTTTGAGAAACCTATCTGAAACAGAACGTTACAATTAAATGAGAATGGTGCTCGAGCTACCTCATCCAATTATCTTACTAGTCATAATTATTTGTCACTAGTCGTGCGGCCATTAACCAGTCTATTCGTGGTGTCACAAGCCGGCAGTCATATAGAAACCGCATGCATTTTTCCATAATTCCCATGTTCATTTTCGTGTTAGGTTTTGGTAATACGTATGCGAACGTGGTTTTATGATGCACACAGTTTCAATGACTAAATGAGTACGGAGAAAGGTTGTGCGTATGTGCCTGGTAACGAAGCACCCAATCCCCTATTTGATATAGTACCTCCTCCCAAAAAGAATTACCTCCCAGGAGACTCAACAGTACTTCATCAATGGTAGCGTTTCTTTGACAGTAGGGCGTTTCGATCCTTTAATACCAGAGGGATGTAAGCACGATACAACTTTATAGAAACTGATAGTTAGCAGAGAACTCGGATTCTGTAAAAATCACGGAAATAGACATAGAGTTCATACTGGTGCTTCAGCAAGATTGTTCTTGTTGTTTCGTGTACCATAAACGTTCCAAAAGGAAGCTCGTTATCGAGTGGCCCTTATTAACGGCTTACTGTGAGACCTTCACAGCCATCATCTGTTGACGTAAACTCCAACAATACCTGTAGTTATTAAAAGCACATCACGGAGAAATTGTTGTCCCGTGTATAAATGTTCTTACAACTAATGTTCTACACATGACACCAACTACGCTCAGCAAACCCCCAGGAGCATGACGTATAACGCTGAAGTTTTTAGCGAGATGAGAGACAAACACAACTGGAAACCAATAAATCCATTGGGGAAAAAGTTGCAGTCAGTGACTGTAAGGTCGTATCAAACAGTTTTAAATTGAAGATGAAAGAGCAGAGAAAGTATAATACCACAACGTTTGATTGCAGAGCATCCTGACGTGGGCTCAAAATTCGTATGCACAGAGGAACGACTGTAATCCACATTAAATAGGGAATGTTTTGGTGAAGGTATTTTTGGAAAATTAAATTCTAGGTTTCGAAAGGTTGACCAAAGCGTCAGCTAAATATTAGCAACGTGTAGTATAGTGCTTTTCTTGTTGATTGGATTTGCATAACCCAAGACAAAGTCATCAACAAGTTTGAATATAAAGGTTGCTCTAGATTCAGAGAGGTCTCGAACATGGGAAAATAGTTGTTAGGAAAAAAGTACGTCATTTTATATGACAGTGTATGACCAAGTACAGAAGTAACTTTGAATCTAATTTTTGAGCGAGTTTCCAGTAGGTTTTATTTAGACAGGATTATCAACATTAGGATGAAAGAGGTGAAGAACTATCCGAGGCAGCGCTAAACTTCAAACTGTAGTATCCGATACCTTCATGTGGTTTATCAAACGACTTAGAAACAGGGTGAACCGAAGTAACCAGCAAATCTCGTCTACACCGTTTACCCGATAAGCACTCTCAGGTTTGTCTTTGATTTGGATTTCAGTCTGTTTTGCAAAGCAGACAATGAAATTTTCTGGATTTTTATTTGGCTTATATTTACACCTCGATTTTAATCATCTAAGGGGTTAAATGGCACGTTAAAATCGACGCTTTGTGATATCCTTTTGCAGTAGTTCTATTTAACCTTCGGTCAACTAATCAATGTCACTGATGACAGATTTCATGAATTTAGAAGAATCGCAGCTGCAGGCACAAACTGGAAGACAATTTAATCCAAATATGAAATTTCTAATTTGTTAGCTTGATTCTGCAGCTCAGCTGATTCTAAGCTTCTCATTCCTGTCACCGATTCAAGTTCAGTCGATGGTCTCTTTGGAATCAATCAGTGTTGACCCACAAACCAGCCTTGTTATGGTTAACCTTTGTAGCAGACTGTAATCTTTTCTTTCCGTTACTCCTTAGCCAGTCATAATTTGATCAACTTCTGAGTAAAAAAATATGTGAACGTCAGTGAGATTTTTTGTTTTCCTCTGTCAGGTGTACATGCGTCTACTGGCCTACTATACACAATGCAAAGAAATCTGTACAACAACTGAAGGTTCCGATACCAGTGGTTCAAAGAGTCCGAGTAGAAACAAATCGAGCAAAACTGGTCCCATAAACCTGGCCACTGAGGGCAGTATGCACAGCGCTGAAGACTCATCCACACAACCATCTATAGGTGCTGGTAGTGGCAGTATTAGTAGCCAGAGCCGTCATGGTACTTATGCTGGAGGTGGCGGCACGGATGATTCGCAGCGATTGCGTGATGAGTTCAGTGTAACCTTGTTCAAATTCAGCACGGTGCTAGAAGAGACTATTCATGCTCTCCAAGCCGTGTTCAATCTGGAAGAACCCAATTTTATGCCAAATGAAATCTACGTGGTCGATCCGTCCAGAGACTACTTGATGATACCGCAAATATCCAGATTGTTGAAGACCTGGGGTAAGTAACACGGCAGATGAGTGGTTTGATACGAAAACGACGGGTCTGTTTTAGAAGAATTCTCATATTGTTGATGTTCTCCAGAAATAGGACCACTTAAACCCTGTAAAACAAAGTTCATCAGAGGATTAGAGAACAGGACATGAAGAGATGTACTCTGAACGCATGCTCGTCATTGGCAACAGCACAGCATTTCCAGTCACACCTAACTGTCTGTTACACTTCGAATTAGTCCTACAATGTCTAGTAAATAGGTCTGTATCAAACTCCCGCCGGCCAAAAATCTCAACAACCAAGGATCCCGACGGTTAGCAGTTCATCGGTCAAATGATCTCTCCAGATTAAAATCTCTGAAGTTCAACATCTCGATAACCTGTATTCCCGACAACTCTGCATTCTTTGGCAAAAGTGGGCAGAAGGGCTTCTGCACTCAACTTGCATGACCCAATTGGGCCCTCGTGGACAAAAATCAATCGAGGCAGATGGGCATTCATTAGCCGGATAGAACAAGACATTGAAACTGAGTGGCTTCTACTTTCGATTCGCTGCACTTGCACGCTCGTCCGCTTTCCTTTTAGTGTCGTTTACTGTCAAATGGACTGTTTTTACTCATTCTTGCCGTGTTCGTCGTCATCTGGTCTGAGTAAACACCATAACACGAATACCGTTCACAGCTGAGCAGAAGTGAGCCAACTGGTCAGCACAAAATGAAACTTTTGAGATGACATAACCTTGCTCAAGGTCCCGTCGGTCGGTCAGAACGTTATTAGCTTGATATATGCAACCATCACTGACTAACAGCATTAATGGTAGACGTCCATGTCTCTGTTTAGACCACTGTTGGTGTTATTCAGGGAGACAAACTCGCTCCTACCAGTCGACTAGATAACAGCTTCTACATGGACCGTGTCAACGTTGGAACGCCTATGCCGTCAGCAAGTCGGTCACCTTTGAGTCTGTGAGAGCACAGTTTTATCCGGCCTCTTACTGTGAATTGATAAATCACTCTGCCTTTCACAATTTGATTGCTCGTCAAACTTGATATGTGAGGATAAGTGTGTTTGCTGAAACTTTGCTGAATCGAGTGAGATAGTGTATGGACGAATGAGCGATATTCAGCAAAGATCGTGTAGCTGCATTGTGCAGAGAGGTCAGCAACAAAAACAATAGCAGATTGCTACATTCACTATAGGTGAGTGGATATTCAGCCAGCGTCTGAGCAAAAATTTCAACCAGATGCGAATGAGAACCGTGCCATCTTTATGTCAGGTCCAAACCAGTCAACCGATGCTACTTTCCCCTGGCAATCTTTTCTCATACAGTGTCCGTTTTTTGGACGTAACCTCTTCCGGTCAACGTCGCAACGGTGAAAAATCCGACGTACGGAACCTCGAATAGCGAATAGCTGTGACGACAGCTCTCACAAATATGGATGTCAAACTAATAACTTTGGTCAGTCATACAAAAGTAATTCAGTAGTAAACAGAAAAGTCGGATTGACCTCATATTCTGACCGTGTCACTGTGTTGTGAATCCAGGAGGCGGATGACTCAACGAGACTAAGAACAAAAACACTCATTTGCACACCGCANGCCTCATCTGCTCCATTGGTCTCACATTAGGCACGGCCGTGGCAACGATATGCACTACTGATGAGCTCTAATGTGTGCGAAACTCGAGTCTAGTGCTTCTTTTCGAAAGAGGCTGGCTGGAAGGTCTATCTGAATGCGAACGCTGCGATCAAATGTGAGTGATGGTCAAATTGAAAATAAACCAAATCCCCGACTACTCATCAGTAATATCGCTATTTGTTAGTGGGCAGTCAAGCTGTAACGGTTAGGAGTGTCACTTCAGGTTCTTGCTCACTAGAGTTGGTTCACTGTCAGTGTGAAACTTTCAAGAGCTCCGCGCTGGCCGAAAAATAAATCTATAATGAGACGAATGATCTCAAGCTGTCTCGGAAGTCCTAATCGCGGGGTTATCGATTGGAGTTAATAGGACAGTTACTGTGTCTCCTCTCGATACGATCGGGCAACCTGATCATCGTTCACAAGCGAAAGTGGTTGAGCGTTCAGATTTTATCATTTCGTCGTGCCTAGTGTGAGGACAATGGTGCAGTGGTTAACACGGTTGCCTCATGATTGAGTGGCGGGAGTTCAAATTCCGGCTCTAATAAGAACGGAACTCGAGTCTAGTGCTTCTTTTCGAAAGAAGCAGGCTGGAAAGTCTACCTGAATGCGAAAGTTGCGATCAAATGTGGGTGATGTTGAACTTGTCACAAGTCGGGCATTTATTCCGTCAATTCAACAAAATCTCGCGACTTCGAACTTCTGCGACTCTTGATTTGCTGGCATGTTGAGCCCCAAAGCTTACAATCTGAAGGGAGTTGTATCAGTTGGTATAGTAGTCGTAGGGTTATGGTCCGTCGTAGTGTTGAGATTTTATCAAGATTATAAACGGTTCCTTTCGTTACCTCGCTGTTGCCTGAGCACATTGTGTTCTACACCATCCATGGGTAGTACTGATGCTCAAAGTCCGATGCAGTAAATGGCCTGCTGGTATACGGAGTGAATAACTCAAACATCATGAGATGTGCTCTTGTCTCAATCGGTCAACTTATTACGTATCCATAATGTCCGAAAACAGAAGCTGTCGATTGACTCTGATACACAAACACACACACACACACACACACACACAATCCTCCCTTTTGATTTGAGCTAAAATACGGAGATGACGATGGTCAGCAACAGGTGACCTATTCATTTGCTTGTAGTAAAAGATACCCTGCACACGAGTTTTGACTGCTCGATTAAGCGTACTGAAACTCAACTGTTGTGACTGATATAAATTATGTTCCCATAAAACTTGGTTCCCGTTTACTTTTTATTTCGCAATAAATTCCGTTTTTGATATGCAAAAAGCACTGGATAACAGAGGTTGTGTGTATCTGACGAATTGAATTCTAACGCACGAATAGCCGATAGGTCGATGTCAAAATTGTGTCCATACGAACTTTGTGCTCGTAAACCACCCGCTCTTATTTCAGTGTACGTCTTAAATTTCTCATCATGTTTGTTCTAGTAATTACTTCGAAAATTGTTTCGGTGTGGCAGATCACGAGTGGCACAATAGGGCGGCTGATCCTTATTGCGCAATGCCGACCTCACAGTTTGCTCCGGTTGTAGAAAAAATCTTTCAAGCTCCAATCGTTATTTTAATGATTTGCATGCAACTGAGAATGATACTAATACCATATGTGTAATCTCTTCTGCACGGCACCAGGCTGAGTTGAACCTGGTATTGGAGCTTCTCTTTCTTAAGCTACGGCCTTTCACCATCAAATAAGATCCTCTTCACTGTGTAAGGAACTTCTTAGCTCACTGTCCTGTCGTATCCTAATTCCGCCAATCCCTTTATTTGTTTATCCCTGAACACGTTACATACACCACGTAACTTTTAGGTTGACTACTTCTTGCAAGTATCCTGTGTGACTTCGAAGTTTTCGTTGACCCGCTTACATGTCTGTGTATTGGTAAATTAACAATCGTGATATCAAATGATAACTTTTCTGTTCTACTTTGTGATGAAAAATAATGAGCCAACATAATCAAAAACAGTACCTATTCCGAACTTTCTCTTTTAGCTGTCAGCCATTCTTGGATTGTGTGTTTGCTTTAGTGAATTGGTAAAATCTTCCTGATCCTTAACCGCTTCAAATGGTTCTTGAAATTTTTACTTTTACGATAGTTCTTTGATTAGTCAATAAATTTTGTGGGATTTCATAATCTTTATATATCTCATTACATACTTGTATTTAGTGTTGGCAATAACCACATTTTACGCAGTTTTGCAATACATTATACAAGTCTTCCTAGGTATTTAACAAAAATATACATCTAACATCCACTGATAGTTTCTCAACTTCACAGACTCCGATTAATGAAGTAGGGTGCTGATTCAGGCGATTAATTCCCTTTAGGAGCATTGTCAGCACATCATGTATCGAATGATATTGTTAAGATTGATAGCGAACAGACAGCTTGTTTGGTCATTTTTGCTAATAAAGACTTTGCTAATCAGTAGCAGGTTTTCTTTCCGCGATCTAATGGCAGCACATTGCACCAAAGGAAACCGTTGTAACGAATGGAGCTGAATTAGTCTTTTGGACCACCAGTTTTTTATCAGCTAGAACGCAAATCTGGGCTCATGTGGGCACTTTCGGGTCGTCTCTGAGTATATGTTTGCCTATAATGAATGTTCTTGTTCGAATATGTAATTCATCTTCACCTGATATTTGACGAAACTAACAGATGACCAAATCGATGCGGTTCTCGCTGTTTTGGATCGCCCCAGGCCTATCAGTTCCGGTCCACTAGAGGAAGTTGACTACTGGCGTTACCGATACAAAGTACTTACTGCGGTCGCAGAGGCACTTCGAAGTAAGACCGCTCGATGGGTGATGAACGCATGGATAGTACTCAACCCGGATGCTCTACCCTATAATCGGGGTGCAGAAATCCAGGCCCAGATGGTTGAAGCAAAAGACAACTCCAGGTATCGTATCGACACTGCATAACATCCGTGAAAGCTTGGATTTTTTTCAAGTTCTGTGAATGATACTAAACGTTTGTTAGTGTTAACAGCAAAGTCGTGTTCGGTTGCTGTCATCTGTTTACGTTTAATCATGTAAGCACAGTGTCATGTGATACCTATGCGAAAATCACCACCGCATGACCGAGATCGTCCTTGTCCGGACTCATTAAGCGAAATCAGTTTGGTCGAGACTATAACCAGCAGACTTCCTCGTTATCAGCTCAGGCGTTTGCCCGTTTGGTCGCCAGTTCAGTGTTCACCGTTTATAAGGTCAATTAACATATCGTTTATTACTGTCATTTCGAGCACATACGGCTGTAGCCAATGTGAACTAGCAAGCTGAGGTGACCTGTGCTCATTCACACTAACACAGTGTGAACATGTGTCATCTCGGCTACAAAGTGGTCACGTGACATTCAGTAAAGCGTTGGATGGCGGATGTCAGTCACAATCCCGACCTATACTGCTACCTTGACGTGGTGGTCGGGCTTGTTTACTGTTTTGATCCGGCGGGCTATGCTGACTAGGACTCCGGTCCTTCCAGGTGCAACCTTGTCAGACAGGCCAAAGGGGAGCAGTCAGACGAAAAGCAGTTACACTCATAGGATTGTATGTCGCACTGCTGACCGCGTAGGAGTG
>QNGE01000931.1:104074-136086 GCA_008508345.1 Paragonimus westermani | reverse complement strand
CACGTTCTCCGTATGCCAGCTGAGCGTTTACCGTACCGGGCATTATATACTGAGGCCACCAACAGCTGGGTAAAACCGCGTGGTGGTCAAGCAACAACGTGGTCACGAAATATGAAGACCTTGACTGTTTCATTGAGCAAAGTGGGCAGGCATCGCCTGCCTGGATGGGGTCCTCGTGATCACTCAAACCGTTGGTTAGAGACGCTATCCGAGATGGCGGTGTGTATCAGTCAATGGCGTACCTGTATCCATACCATTTCTAGTTCTTCCATTTAGTCTTCTTCAATCTTTGTTGTCGTTCGTAGTACTCTTTCCTTCTAGGATATTCCACGTCACTGTTGAGGTGAGCGGCGGCCCGAGCCACAATACCTTTTGGTCAGGCTCATGGCTGTTTTGATGATGATGATGTCAGTCACAATTCTCTAACTGTATGCTAGGTTTCGGTAGTTTCTGATCCTTAAACCTGATTGTCCATCAATTCAGTAATTGATAACCATTGACAGCCATTGGCTCAATATTCTTTATAAATCACGGTTCGTTTCCAATGAAACGAATCTAGTTCACCAGAATTTCGCCATGTATCAGAAGGGTTTTCTGCGGCGTGTTTACTTAGTACAATGCCTAGGGTGTTCTCACTTTAACCATTGTTCAATTCAAAGAAGTCTTAACTAAATTAATTAATCCATATTCGTGAGACCCAGTTAAATTAGGTTACCCTTTCGGATCTTTCTATACACAGGTTCCTATTGTTGGTCGAAAGACACTTTAAGAATGTACAATTCGGCCCTACTTTCGATTCTGTCACGGACACGATCCCAGCAATGGTTCAGTCCTTGCGACTGATATGGACGATCTCCCGAGGTTATAACAAAGATGAACGCATGGGACCTTTGTTGCGACGAATTGCATGGGCTTTGTGTGATCGCGTTATTTGCGTTCTCGAAGTCAGTCACTTGTTTGGGTAGGTCATTCAAATGAATTAGTCATTGTCATCACGAATAAACTAACTGTCAAAATCTGATATCTGATTCTGACGTGCTTACTACAAAGTTTTAATATAACTGTAGGTCTTCTCACTGTAGCTCGAGTGTGCCGTTTACTTATTCAGCTGTTTTGCATACCTTTTAAACAACGTATGACACTCTTACAATTGTAACAGTTTTTAATCCGTATTGCTCCATTTTGTACACCCACAACCACTCCCACTGACCAAAAGCACTTCAACTGAATTTCTGTACAAAAGGCGAACGACGAGTTTCTCTTGAATGCCCGTGCCACAGTAGAGTAGGACAACGCCAAATAAAACATCGCTATTCCTTTCTAAAGCACGTAAAACCCAAGCGTACAATATGGAATCCTGATACATTCAACGCAGAAATAGCCCCTGGTTTTCGTGCCCCAAGTGTTACGTTATTTCTTCTCCAATTCATCACCTTGAGTAAAGTTGCAACCCATCAGATCCTGAGGGAGTTTAATCAACGAAGACAGAATGGTCATCCCATAAACTGTCTGTCTATGGTTCGAATCCAACCGAAGCCCTGAATTTTCACAGATGGGTCTCATCTAAAACCCCGTAACTAACCAAAGTAATCGGAAAAAATTGAAGACTCAAATGTATTTACAGCTATTCGTAATTTAGTGCAGATTTGATGTATGCAAATAAATGTCGACCGTAAGCTATACGATTCACCGAAAGCTGTTTCCTGCAGCACGAACGATATACGTTGTAAGCATCAACTGTTGTAAACCTATCGGGAACTTGTGCAAAAACAGCTGCATTTTCTGAGAACCAGTTTTCATGATTCGAAGTGCATGAGTACCTTTTGAAATGGAAGTCACCTGTTTAACGTTACTGAATGTTGTTGATTTAGTTTAAAACATCTGAACCAAAATTGATTCTGATGAAGTCAGTCGTATGGTGTGTTGTGGGTTTGACCTCGTGAACAAAGTGATTACCGAATGTCCTTTCAATCGGAATGAAACACGGGCTGGAGAACGGAGGGATCGTATCAACATACACCTTACACTACTGAGACTCACCCGCTTGTTCATGTGGACTGTAAAACCTAAAATGACACCGAGCTGCCTTTCGACAGTCTTCCCTGAACTAGATTCAAGTAAGGTTTTGAACACAGACTAAGTTATTTTTGATAGCAGCTGTACTTCACTGTACTGGGCCAGGACGCTCACGTTCTCCTCATTGTCTATCCCTATATCTCTTCAAAACCATTTACTTAACGGCCACTGATCCCGAGTCCAAGATGCTGCTGCTGTCCGGACAAACACATGAGATATTCAAACTGTTAATCACGTGACATTTGCTCACTTCACCGATGACCGAACCCAACGAAGGGTTGTCAGTGAGGGAAGATTTCAGATGGTGTTCAACAACCAACTAGCAACCCATGAGCTGGAACAACAAACAAGACAATAAACAAGTTCTTTATAACGAGGCACGTTCCAACATTAATTTACTATGCAAATGGTCGAAGATCAAAGATAATATGCCGTAGCAATGGCTAAGCTCATACATCGTCATCATCATCATCATCATCATCATCACCATCATCATCATAGACAGCAATACATCACACACTTATGCTTAACTAATGCTTAACTGCCACACAACCATGAAGAAAAGCAAACCCTATATAGAAAGAGAGAAGGAAAAAGAAGGGGACGGGAAGGGACCTAACTACTGAAAATGACTATGTCCCTATTCAAACATTCAACATCGAGGTTCCTACACCTTGCACATACTGTTTCTGATAACCTCTCATAAATGTTCAGTATGAATTTTTCAAGCATCATGGGAATGTTATCGGGAGGAATCAGCTGTCACCATCATCATACAGAGAATTACGTCAGTTGTTAACTCCAGTGCTGAATTGGTATGCAGTCCTCGACAGAGAAGAAATCTTAACTATGGACCAAAATAAGGTTAAGAGGGTGAGACCTCGCTAACGAAAACATCAATACCCAAGCTCAAATGTGCAAAATTAAAGTGCCTACACTTTGCAAAATCAAACTCTCACACAAGTGAATTAGGTCACGAATGGCTACCTGCCTTACAGTCGATTATAACAACGCAATTAAATCAAACAAAGTGAAATGAATATAACATAGTGACTGAAAGTTAGACTGCTGAGTAAGATATAGAATCCCAATAAGAGGGATGAATTTTATCAGGTTAAGAATCAATGATGTTACAAAAAAGCTTTCTTTTAAGTTGCTCCGGCCACAATAACAACAAACTATTTTGTTTACTGTGGATGAGTGAATCTCCAATTAGTGGATACGGCGATTGAATATAAAGTATGTAGCCCCTTCGACCGATCTGGTTCTTTGTTATTCAATACAATGTAGGCTACTCAATTATGATTTGGCCACGCAGCTTTGAGTTGTTTTACACCATCCACTTCATTAAATGCTCGTCAGAGTAGGAATTTCTAAGTGTTTCAAATTTCTTTCGATGCCCATTCTTAATTTATCGCTTTATTAGCGATCTGATCCTTGTATGAAATCATCAGGATTGATATTCAAACTGGTCATCTTTCTTCTAATAGCTTATACCGAACTCGTAGTGCCGCCGACCTGATAAAAATGCCTTATACCGAAATCGCACACGCACGATATACATGACCAACCATTTAAACAACTTTATTGCTCGTGAAGATCTTGGTGGATTTGCTGATTGTGTAGAGTTTCAGTTTTGAAAACTCCGGATTTCGGCTGAACTCGAATTAGCGAAAGAAACCACGAAATTGTCTCAAGAGGAATTTTAAGTTGTTTAAGTTATAGTACAGAAAAATGCAATCTTTTGAAACAGTCTTTACGTAAAAATACATTCAAGGGTCTCCTGATATTAAACTGTGCGTCTGCCTGAAACCAGCAGCAGTGAGTAGGGTAACAAAAGTGCAGTGTTCATACCTTTTCTGTCACCTGTCTGTCCATTTTGGCTCTGTGGATTGCATACCTGTCTGATTCGTGTGGAATGTGCATACAGTCTGTCACCGTTGGACCACCGTTGTCTCCGACACTTGGTCTGCACCAAAATAGGCGGAGTATTTGAACGATGCCCATCAGCACGTATCCGAGATATGTGCAAGTTCACTACCAGTGAACGAGACGGTGAAAATGTCCCGTCTTCGCTGGTTGGGCCATGTACTCGGAATGCTGACGAAGAGTCTGCCTCACCACGCACTGTTCAGTATGGTTGCCACTGGTTGGAACAAACCGCAGGATGACTAGGCGATGACTTGGCCATGAGGTATGGTCACATTAACTGACATACACTTGCAACCTTTTCAAGGAATTTCGATTTTTGGAGTGTTTCCGATCAGGTGATCGCGCTAATCAAGGTCCGGTAAACAGCAAGTGTTAACACAGATAACGTTCTCAACGGTGGTTATAAGTCAAAGATGACTGGTTCGACTTTGTTATTCAGATATCATGATCGACGGTCACTTTAAATGCAGGGCAAGTGGTTTGGCGAACGACTTGTGTCCGGGGACAAACCGATACAAAAAGAGAACAGTGATAGGATGGGAGTTCGATCTTAGTTACAGACACTTCTCATCTTCTGAATGCACAAGGCCTCTCTTGGTTTGATTCAGTTGGATGCGGTTTGAAGTTCACGTTTGGGTGACAAATTTGTATGAAACAGGAAATCATGTACACATCTCGGCATAGCCGTATGTCTCAATAACCGCAAGCATGTAATCGCTCAAGCATATGACTAGAAGGTGACTCTGATAGGTCCTAACTGACTTAGGCCGGCACGATTAAGGAACGTTTGTATCCCCAGCTGCCTATGTACTAGGTGTGGCATCCAGACAGTGTGTCTGTGGTGATGATTCGACTGTACGACCACCCTCGGTTGAACGAAGGACTGTGCAGCTGTGTAAAAATGTCACAGCTGACAGATAACGTTTGGACACAGTTTGTTCACTTGTTCATGGAAAACCAACCTAACACAGCTGAAATTGTAGGATGTTTAGGATGAAAACGTCTATCGCTAGACGATATCACCGTCGACTGTCTGGAGACTGATAGTACGGTTGATTATAACGGACATGATTAATGAAAAATATAGGATAATGCTTAACCATCTACGGACGATATTATTACTGTTGAAGGCAAATTCACATGTACTTATATTATCAATTTTGCTTTACAGTAACCCGTTAATCACACTTGTCCGATGTCCTTTCAGTGTTCACGTTTTTGTCACTAAGGTTACTTATCTACTTTGTAAGCCTTTCATTCGGTTAATAATCAGCTGACAATTAATTTGATCGATAATCACTTTTTCAACTAGCCAATCCATACGATATATCATGCGCGAAGTCCGAGCAGCGATTCGTATGCTCACTACATTTGAGAACACTTATCTACAAGAAAGACAGCGCGTAGAAGCCACTTCACAAGACAATCGGTGGGAATTTGATCGGAAGCTACTCTTTGGGGACATCAACTATATGAAGCGAATTCTGACTGATATCTTTGACATGGCCAAGGTAAGCCTTCTAACAGTCACAGTCCAAAGAACCCTGATGCACAGTATGAATGAAGTGTGTATCGCTTACCACCTGAGTTTCTCTTGCTTTGCCAGTGCACAAATGTACATGTGTATTCTCTCACTGCTTAACGAAGTCAACAAACAGGGAACTGTAGTACAACACGGTAGTACTGCAGTACACTAATTGCTTTACATTTTGAATTTACACTAAAACACTATGGTTTTGGTAACCTTGAAGTGGTATGTAGTAAATCATGAAATTTATGAGGTTCAGTAGCAGCCCGTTTTGCGTTCCACCTCATTCTTGATTTCGGAGGAATCAAAGTTTGTCACAAACAATCAGGCGATGTCGTTTTGCTTCAGAATTATTTATCTTCATCACACGCTTCGTTGACGGAGAACTGTCGATTAATATTTTCTATCTACGGCTCTCTAAAGCCTTGGATGGATTCGAAGTGGTTGAGGCAATTCAGCAATTATGGTCTCGTGCGCCAATTGTTCAGTTCGCTCGAAGAGTATACTACTGAACGTAGATTCAACGTCAAGTTGCTAGGCTTCAGGCGAATCTTGATCAATTAACAACCTTTCGTAAAGGACCACTTCTAGTTCTTTGATGTCCGTTCTATTCATCCCTGGCTACTCAAACATTGTAGAATCACTGGCTCTGGTCAATTTGGTTGATGCAAACAGGTGGCCAACTGCACAAGATTTACTAAACGTTCACGAGCCTTAAAATGACCTAGCCTCAGCCATTCAATTCTCGAGAGATAACAGCTTACTATCCAAAGCTTCAAAATCCAAAACCATGCACAGCCACCTTCATAACTCTTCTGATTATTATCTGAACAGTTACAGTTGCCTGGATGTGAAAAAAGACCTGAAACAACTAGTGAAAGAAGACTTCAGTTTGTTGATAGATCCTACGGCTATTTCAAAGAAGGCGTAAACGGCTTTGAATCTTTCAAAAACACTCTACAGACTTTTTACTCATGAAACGCTACTAACACGGTGTAAATCCATTGTAAATTCATACACTGTCCCATAGACTGGCTACTACCAGTCATGGACCTCACAACGAACGACTACTCAGAAAGTCTGGCAGAAATGAGTCAATACTCGATTAGCTGCAAATATCACATTGGCGACTGAAGTGTAGCTTACAAAATTACATATGCAACTGGTAACACACTAGCGGAACTCCCGTCACCCAAGAAGAAACAATTGAAGGTCACTCCCTTAAACTTGTGTTACAAATGCAAAACTATGGTGTTGACAGAATTCCCTTACAGTTAGGGTCTGGCCACTCTGTGGTTGTGATTGATACGAACGGAATGTTCAACACACTCCCATTGGCACACGAATGAGAGTAAGCCTGAACAACAGTTCTTCTGACCACTTCCTTAGCGCATTCCAACAGGTCATCAAATGTGTATGTCTGTCTGTTTGTTTTTGGTTAGCACGCTGCATGTCAGTATTTCGGCTTCCATTTATCTTCTTTCTTTCCAATGGGTGTTTGTTTACATCAATAAACGACACAATGAACTGCACTCTCCTCTTAATACTGAAACAGGAAAACCAGCATTTCAGTTTAGTCCGTCATGTAAAAACGTACAGTCATGAACTAAACTATCCACCTGATTTAAACACCTGATTCATCCTCAGTTTCTGCCGCATTGGCATACTTGTTTGTATACCCCATAACAAATTCTTATTTGTCTTAATTGTCCATTGTTCTAGCCAGTAATTCAAGCATACCTTATTCGGCCTTGTCTTTACTTGCTCTGTGCAGGTCGTGGTGGATCACCCGGATCGGCAGCACTCTCGGTTTAAACGTTGTCATGCCTATGTGACGATTCACTGTACTTATCTCCTTCATATATCGCCACTACTGGGACCCTATATATCAGAACATATACCATGTTCTATAAAACTGCCATTGCATTTGTTGGAGTGATTTGGAAACAAAAACTCACAGGATTACCACTGATACTAATGTGTACTTTAGAAGTCTATGTCGAGGCTTAACTAGCATAAAATGGACAAACAGAATTGAACCAACAAATAGTACTAACGACAGATAACCATCGGTTTGAAAAAAAAATGAGAAAGGTGGGGGGGGGCAACGAACTCAACTTATTTATGAAACACTGGGTTTTCTGTAACAAATTAATCAGTGCACAAAGAAGACATGTTGCGATATATTAACATTTCGTTTACTCTCATCAGTCGCAAACGTAAAACGTGCAAGTTATATATAACAGGCGTTTAGAGATAGACACGGTAAGGACACGCACATAATTACAACAACCCACTGTGTTATCATCACCACGGCAACCCCATGGGTTCCTTCCACCGTTTTTGTGCAAACAGCGCCGGCTGGTGACAACTTACTCAATCCATCGGAAGTTAAAGGTCAAGGTCACTCCCAAGGCACTTACATTTTGCGCGGAAGTAAGACGGTAACACGGTTGTGTACCATCTGAGAGGGTAATACGGTGTCCATCAGACTATTTTTGGACGAAAAATCCGCCAGTCAATCATCTAGCACTTACAATCTCAGTTCGATCAAGGTTCATTACCAAATGTCTTTATTTCAACGGTACATTTTAGCGGCAGCAGAACCTGTGTTCTGAGCTTAGTATGTCATTGAATAGAAAGTGAGTTGGTACAACCTGAACACCACTCATGACTGATTTGTCACACACAAACGTTCAACAACTTTCGTTTCTGAGCCTTGCTTCAGATGCTCAGCCACCTCGAAAGAAGACAGTTTAAACCATATTTCTTAGATCTGTCGAGTGTCATATTGATCAATACATTTATGTGTATTTCTATGCTGTTTGAAATATGGTATTTCTATTTATTGCAAGTGTGCCAATGAATTCTATCACATGTTTGGTCCGGAGCTGAAAAACATCACTGGTGATAATAAGACGCTGAGTGAAATCCTACGACTGGTTGATCAACTATTTACCGCCATGAAAAGTCAGGTGAGAATATGAATTCATATTTTTTAAGTCCAATAATTCCGTTTTGTGGTCAGAACAAGATGCTCTGTGCTTAAAATTTGATCTTGTTTTGGAATAATCATAGTAAGTTGGTAAACTTGAATGTCTTTTTTTGAAGACTGTTATATATATATATATATATATATAGCGAGGGCTGACACTGATTTGGATGGATGAAACTTTGTGTGTGGCTTAAGGGTGAGCGCGTGTTCAATGCAGATTGGTTAATGTGGTTGGATAATGGATGTGAGTGATGCGTAAACAGTTCGGTCGTTTGAATGTTTGTGCTGTCCTGCAGGGCTAACAAGGTAGATGATGTCTCTCGGTATGTTGGGCCCCCGTATGGCCCGGTTAGCTCAGTCGGTAGAGCATGGGACTCTTAATCCCAGGGTCGTGGGTTCGAGCCCCACATCGGGCGGTTTTGCTACTTGACACATAAGGCATACACGGTGTGCGATATGGGCACGTGTATATGTGCTGTACATTCTAGCCCCTTGTGTAGGGTGTTTTGTACCCTTTCGCAGTCGCTTCGGCGGTGCATATACTAAAATTGGAACGATACAGAGAAGATTAACACACTTTTCGTGTACCCTGAAATTGCCGATAAGTCAACATCACTAAAAGGTTGTTGGATAAGAGGCACTCTTTCGGTGACATGTTTTTCAGAAGCGGACAACACAGGACCAGTTTCGTCTTTGTTTGGATTCGTCCGGTGGGAAACACGTCTAAAACAAACGCGACAACAGTCGCCTTTTGTACCACTGATCGCAAAAAACGCAGCAGTCATTTTAATTATGTTTGGCTTTGAATATTCCAGCGTAGACAGTGCATCACACGCTAAAACGACAACAACAACAACAACAACAACAACAACAACAACAACAACAACAACAACAACAACAACAACAACAACAACTACACGAAGCATCGAAATTATGGGCCGGGCAACAAAATCCGGAGTCCAGACCAAAGGACCTATTCAGTGGGCACGCCTTCTAACCCAGTCGGATGAGTGAACAGGCGCAACACAACGCTGAAACCACAATCAGACTAATTGAATGTGTGCAAGGTGGGGTGTACGCGCATTTCCAGTGGAGTCGGTCGGTCCCGTCGACCCAGTGCTTTGGCCACCACAACCCACGACCGAAAACACGTGGCCGTTCACACACTTCACCATAGCCGTTTCGGTGCTTGAACGTTAATAGTGAACTGGGAACCAAGATGCATCAGTGAGTGCAAATCGACAGAATGAAAATACGATATTTCCCTAACGGATTGTGCCATCACGGTAGTTTAGTTCACCAACTGATAGATAATAGAACGTTGCACTCATGGGCTAAAAAGATTTGGAACTCATCGGAAGATAGATCAGAACCTAACCTATTAATACAATTTCTATGCTTATCAGTGGCGTTGATGAAATCCAGCATGAACTGTTTGAGAAATCCTGCCGGGGCAGTCGATCCCCGGAACATATAGCGGATTCCATATGAAACAGCGGGACGGGTGGGTTGCAGAATCCACATGTGAAATTTCGGATCTGCTGGTATGGCTTCCTGGCTCAGCTGTTAGAGCGCTTGCTGCGTTTAGACATGATGTTTCTGTCGCTGGTTCGAATCCAGCCGCACCTTGACTTTTCAGATTTGGGTCTCATCTAAAGAATCTCATGCTGTGTTCTTAGGGTTATTGTGTCATCTGTACATTCTGATGTGACATATTACAGTCAGGCCGTGAAAACAATAAGCGTCATTTGATCTGTCCCACTTTCATGGCCTCGTTACTGAGCCGTGTCGTTCCGTTTCATATCAACATGTCCTACTTAGCCATTCTATCCGTGCTATGATGAAGACAACTTGTTGCGCTATCGAGATCGACGTGGACAGCTCGTTCAGAAAGGTTGTTCACATTGAGGTGGTTTGTTCTCTGGAAACCTGCTTCGTCCTGACAAGTGATGTATCCAGGATGCGAAACTGTTTAGTTTGGATCAACCGAAAAGGTTCACATCACACGGGTTTGGGTTGAGAGATTACGACCTAGGGTAACACCTCAAATGCATGTGTGTGCTGATCGAGCTGAGGGTGAGCGAGTGGATAAGGAGCGAAGCCCGCTGCTCACAAGTGTCCTATTTGTTCACAAACTGACTTCGCTAGGGTTGTATAGGCTATAAGTGTAGATGCTTCTGATGGCGGTTTGGAATCGACACCTTCATTTCACCGAAAATACGTCGGATTTGTGGATCTTGAGGCGACTAATTCGATCTGCGTGTGTGTATGTCTGTTTGTCTATATATATGCCCGTCTGACTAGTCATATTGGGTTCTACCGTCCAGTTAGTGGGACAGCAGCTACACGCAGCTTGCCTGGACGACTTTGTCATGCTGGAACCAGATCGCATTATCGGAACGCACCGACGTACGTTTATCGATGTCGTGTACAGGTGTTTAGGGTCCATTTGTACGTCCTGTGCAACAACTATTCGATCTTCATTCTTGGTATCGACTCTGGTTTCGCGTGTCTGCGAATAATGACTAAATGGGTCGCTCACTACACACAAACCAAAACCTTACCGTTGGTCCTAGACTAGGCTAGTGCTAACCACTTATCGCCTTTTCAAACGTTTGTTTGTAAACCCTAACGCCTTCTTTTAGTACGACGCTGCCGAGACTACATTTCGTCTGCTCTTCAGTAAAGACATTCTAAACAGCTAGTGGACGAGGGTCGGGCACGCGCTCTTTTTCCATCGCAAGACTTACTGCGTCGGGTTCATTAAGTTTTTTAGTGGTCAAGTACGAGTTAATGAACAGCCTGAGTGAATGCGAGCATACCGTACTAGGCTATCAATGACAACAAAATGAACGAACACAACAACAAAGTTACAGAGTTCAATCAAGTTACGACATCCAAAGAATTTTACTTGCAGAAGGTATTCACAGATATTCAGGATGTCCACCACAATATTCCAAATTACCAGCATCTGAGACGTAAGGATATTGTGGAGTTACCATGGTCTGCTGCGACGATGTTCGTAGTACGACGGAGCTAAAGAAATTGTGTGAAAGATCTGTGTAGTATCGTCAAGCGGCTGCACATACAGAGAGAATAGCAGACCAGTGTACACGAGTTTTGTACTGCATTGTAAGGTCACTGTAATCAACTTGAACAACGTGCAGTGATGCAAAGACGCTGATGCACGAAAGTGGGACATCGTCAGTTAGCAATGTATGCAAAAATCTACAAATACGTCATGTATTTGCAGAGTCCACAAATTACACAATAACCCAAAGAACATAGCACGGTGTGTCTCAGATTCTATGGAAAATTTGATGGATTCTGATCTATCTTCCGATGAGTTCCGAATCTTTTTAGCCCATGAGTGCAACGTTCTATTATCTATCAGTTGGTGAACTAAACTACCGTGATGGCACAATCCGTTAGGGAAATATCGTATTTTCATTTTGTCCATTTGCACTCACTGATACATCTTGATTCCCAGTTCACTATTAACGTTCAAGCACCGAAACGGCTATGGTGAAGTGTGTGAACGGCCACGTGTTTTCGGTCGTGGGTTGTGGTGGCCAAAGCACTGGGTCGACGGGACCGACCGACTCCACTGGAAATGCGCGTACACCCCACCTTGCACACATTCAATTAGTCTGATTGTGGTTTCAGCGTTGTGTTGCGCCTGTTCACTCATCCGACTGGGTTAGAAGGCGTGCCCACTGAATAGGTCCTTTGGTCTGGACTCCGGATTTTGTTGCCCGGCCCATAGTTCCTATGCCTTCCGTAGCTGGACGCTCACCTGCACCGTTGACTCGACCTAAACCATCGCTTAGGTGTTTAGCATATTTTTTGTGTTACTTGTAAGTAGTTTGATAAATCTGATCATTCAGAAGATAACAGTGTGTCGGATAAAAACGATTCCACACTAATCCCAACCACTAGCTGCAACGTCATGCACAAGTGAGGCAAGCGCATCCTCAGTATTAACGAAAGCAGTTTGGCACACGGTCACTTTGAGTTGGTAGAGGACTGGAATTGGAGGGGAGCACAGTGTTTGTTAAAGAGCAGGTATTATTCTGGAAATCGAGTAATGTATCAAATGGAATACAGAGTAAAATATTAAACACTTAGTTCCTTTCATAAAGTTGAATATAGCAATAAGAAGATGGACACCAGAAGATGCTGGCAGTTAGTCTTACCTATTCAACACCAGATAAAAGTTTTGTGGAATTCTTAGACTCCCACCCCCTTTCCCATTGACGAAAATGTTCATTATTGTTATGACCGAGCTTAAAAGTGAATGGACTACAGGTTAACAAATAGTTTTAGATGGATGTTCTGAATTTTGTGACCTCCGTGGCTATCGGTCCACTGAAGTGACTTGGAACCTGTTTGTGTATATTGTTAATAACGTCCTTTCTCTATCGACAAATATTTGCTATCACCTTCGAGTATACTGGTGGATCATAGTAACATCACGTAACTTATCACATAGTCATATAAACACAAATGATCGTTGTAGAGAATAACACATAGGTAGCTCGGTTAAATGTTTAACTGCACCACAAAATTGGAAAAAAGGGGGCAAACGCTAACCAACAAGCAGAAAAAGAAAGGGCTGGAACTCATTTGATAAAAATTCATCTGAAACACTGAGTTCCCTTTATCCAGTTCATCAGCACAGCAAAAAGACATACATTGCGAGATGCAAGCATTTCGTTTATTCTCATCAGTCGGTTACATAAAACATTCGGTTATATAGGTTAAGCGCGTAGCGTCAAAACAATGAAATGAACGAACTTCACTTGGTTTCAATCAGGCTTCACTGCCACGGCAACGAAATTGATTGCGTCAGTACCTTTTGCCAACAAAGGGCCGGTGCGTGACGCTTGATCAACATTGTCTCGGAGAACGCCAACAATCTAGGGTCGCGATTGGGCAATAGGACCGTGAACGAAGTGTCGGGGTCAACCACATGACCTGTTGCGATTAGGTGTTTCGCGATCGACGACGCCGGATTTCTGTTCGAGTGCTGGTATGCTTACCCGCATTGAAACGTTGTTTGCACTAGCCACTTGGAAATGTGCTCCGCCTTCCTCTCTCGTAAATTTCGGTCCGTTCTGCCGATGTATGAATCACCGAAACTGCAGGTGGACTGGTAGATAACGTGAGAGACAGAGTTTTCCGAAGAAGAACGATCGGGGCAGTGGAGGCTCATCCTACGAGTGGAGAGTAACAAGCGCAATTCCGCCGCGGGATGTGTGCGATCAATGACAGATTTCAACTTTCGACTTACATCGGTAACGTTGTGGTCACCTGTTTAAGGAAGGTTGATAAAAACATGCTTTTTCGGCACTAACTGTGGTTGGGAGGCAGTCACTCGTTCCTTGCAATAAATTTCAGTAAATTTGGCCGGATATCCGTTCGCAAACAGAACATTCTTCAAGAGCTCCTCCTCAGACTGTAGGCTGTTGGCCGTGCACAGTTTCCTTGTTCGGTGAAAAACAGTTCGTACCAAACTGCGTTTGTAAGCCACCGGCGTAAATGAAGAGAATTGTAAGTACTTCCCAATCCATGTGGCTTTTCGATAAACAGACCTACTGAGTGTACCGTCTAAACGCTTAGAAATAAGGACGTCTAGGAATGGCAGTGAGTTATCTAACTCTTGTTCATAGGTGACATGGAGAGTTCGATGGGCGGATTCATCTGTCTAAACGCAAACATTCGAGATTGAAGTGTCCACACTCTGTAAACAAACAAACGAGCTTTGAGTGACAAAATACGCAATCAACAGAACAAATTTCTGCAGGTCCTGCCCCTACTGTCCGATTCGATTTAGTACTTAAACCCCAACCAGCCCGTATTTTTTAATAAGTTATTCTGCAAATTCCATAAACACATATGGCTTTGATTAGTTTTATTCGATAAACTCGTAAAACTGAATTAACTCATACACGTACACATTTTCAGTAACGTTATGCTTATCCAAAGATATGTGGTGTCTGTTACCAATGCGCATAGTAGGAAATGGCAACATTAGCAGGCAAGGTGTAACATAACAGTGCAAAAACATGTGTTCTTGAATAATTTGTTTAATTCCACAAAATCATGAAGGTGAACACAAATAACTTTTGGCCAACACACGTTTACAATGATAGTGTTTGCTCATTACGAAAAATTCACAGGCTAATTTAGGTACCTTGATGCACATGAACATTTTGACTGCGGACATTAATAGCTAAAACTTCATGATCCAATTCATTAAGAACTCATAGTCCAAAAATGAATTAGGAGTACGAAGTTATTGTTCATTCTCAATCATCACCGCAAGATCAACTTAAAGAAGTTATCCTTTGGTAAAGAAGGATTATCACTTTATAAAAGTTTGTATAAACAAACGGCTTACGTATATTAGAAACTTTGTTCAGAGCGCGATTTCCTGAAGAGACGAAATAAGAAATGTGACACCCCCACTTCAATCGATCTGACACGGTAACCCTCCTGTTGGATTGCATCTTTTTCTCAATTATCCACATATAACCTGCCAGCAAGGAAATCACTCTCTGAATTTGGAACTAAAAGTTATATACATAAAGTTGTCATGTGATCGCTGCAGGCAATTTTCCCGATTGTGCCACCAAGGAAAATGAGACTTCTACTTGCAGTCATCTGCGCTTTGAATGACACTGTTTTCGTGTGCTGATTTAAATTGAACCATAGACGTGTAATCAACAGGCCAAATTTTGACATTTTCTTTTTGTCGTTATCTTGTACTAGCAGCTTTTTTTCAAATCGCCGATGAACTCGATCATCCTCTCTAAGTTAATTACGTGAATCATTTGTTCATTGTCATCTGATCAGGATTTGCCTTGCCCGTTTCTGTGGAAAAACGAAAAGGCTTGGCTCAAGGTGAAAAGCGAATTTGAAGACAGTGTATCTATGATTGACGCAAAAGCAAAAAACTTCATCAATGACTATTTTGCTCATATCCGGGGTCCCACTTCAGCATTTGATCTGTTGGAGAAATTCAAATCGGTCAAGGCACGGGCTGTAATCACCTGCTTGTTGAAAGATAAATATCGTGATGTGCTTCGCAGTTACGGAAACGAGGTAAGGCAACTGTGAAATGATACTTTCTTTATAAGGGCACATTAATGTGGAGTTCTACATTAATACAAATTGGCGGTGAACTTAAATTGACTAGAACAGAAAGATCATATGGGCCAGCTTCTAACACTCTCATGGAAGCACGGTTCCATACAAATGGTTGAATACCGAACACGTTGCATCCTAAACACTAAGTGTAATTAACGGAAGCGTTAAACCTCGCTACTCGTTTATCTTGGAATGAAGTACTAGTTAGAAGTTTTTTATTCATAGTCCGTCAGTACTGTCTGTGTTTTTATGAACCATAAATGAATGAGTGGACCCCAAGGTTATCTGCTGAACGACTGCCAGGAGTGAACAAAACAATCAGCGTTAGTGTATAGTAGTTCGGCTACTTAGGTGTTGCCATAAGCGACACAATAACATAATAGTCGTGCTAAAACAGCCCTTAGGACCGTTGAAGACAGTTACAGCAGCCTTGACAGCAAGTTGTATCACACTTCAGAAGAACATTTTTGTCTCTTGAAGCACTGCCCCAGGAAGTTTGCCCGTCCGGCTAGTTGCAAATTTGCATTGTTGTAGTGCCGTAAAGGTAAACAATCCAATGTCCAACAGAAAACGCTTACGCGGAATTCTGACCTAACGACATTGCCACGAAGCTAACAGGAGAAAAACCACCAGTAAGATGAAAGTGACCTTGAGGAATATAGAGGATAAAAATGTGGATGTGTGAGAGAGGGATACCGAGTTTCATCAGGATAGTTTGTGACAGATGACGGAACACGAGTGGCGTCAGCACGGGAGATGGCATTTCAGTATTGGGATGAATAGTGAAGGTTAGAAGTTATGGTTGCCTTGTTATAGTGGGGCACTGTTGTCTCCATCGCAGTCTGAAAAATAAGGACATATTTGTAGTCCTCGCCACAGATATACGAATTACAGGATGAGGAATACTTGATAGTCCTAGATATGTAGTAATTGAGAGAATGTAAAATAATTGCGTGATCACAAAAGATAACCAACATTTAATAAAGTGCGACTGGACGACGGCAATTTAGACCCATTCAAATGTTTTCAATATGACGCTGGAGAGAAATTTAAATTGGAGTTTTTCGAATGTCAATACATTACTTACCTCGACATGTTTAAGCCTTTTAACTCAACTTTAGTACGAGGTCGGGCACTACCAATAGTTTCGCAGAAGTAATGACCTATTTGTGAATTATGACTGTCTCGCATCCTTAAACTTAAAAGCCCTCAAACTCAACAAGATTTTCGTCAAATTTCTTATCTGAACTTATACTCTAGCACGAGCTACCAAACTGAGACACAAGGCTGTGTAGGTATCCCACCCAACCAAACCCCACCACACATGACCGCTTGAATGTCTTTTTCTTATCTTAAACCACCCATCTTTATTGACGGTTTCTGTCATACGTGCTTTCGTATTTCACTTTTTCATGTACATACAGTTGGTTAAGGTCGATTTGAAATTCAAAGAATCTAAAGATGCCCCAATGTTTGCGCATTACATTCCACCAATTGCTGGCTCCATCTCCTGGGCCCGTCTCATACTATCCACGGTGAAGGCGAGTATTCTACGATTTCTACACTCCCAACCGGACATTTTGGATGAAGAGGAGGGTAAAGCAGTGAGTTTCCCACTTGTGTTCCAATTTTAAAACGTCACACTTACGTCAGTGCAGACATAGTGAACTGGTGCGAGGTCACCAGATGAAGTTAACCTAATCCGATTAATCGTGTAAGACCGAAAGATGTGTCAGCCCTTAGTAACGGTCTGGTTGGATATGTTCATTTCTTAACACACAGTTACCGTTTGGCTTTTCTTATAAACTATAAACACTAACTAAACTTTTGTATTTAAAAAACATTGTAGATCGCATTTCTGATGAGCCTTTAATCACACCCATACTTCACTTTGCCTGTTTCGTGGACGTAACACTGTTTACAGCATTGCATCACCACTCGAAACTGCTGCTCAGGTTCTGTACTACCCTGGTAAGAACAACCGCTGAAACCCCTATATTTAAGGCCGAACGATCGGCGGAAAGATGCCTTCGCCTATCGAGTTACAAGACGTCATTTGTGTCTTTCACTCCTGCAAAGAAGTGAGACTGGGCAAATTTATGCCTATGAAGTCAGCCCATGATTCACAGATGGCAGTGGCTAATTAGTATCGACGACCCCAGCAAACTGGCATATCAGCACAGCGACCACTCCAAATGGTCCGCTGGTGTAAAATCGGATTTTGGCATAGCGAGTATAGGAGAAAAACAAGTTGTCTAAGTGCGCCACGGGTTAAAACAAACGAGCTGCAAGCGGAGCTGATCCGACCATTAAGGAAACCGAGACGTCGGCATCAATTGTAATTCGTTCCTATTAATCCATCTTGCCTATAAAATGACCGATATAAACTCAATAAACCTGAGAATTGCTTGATACCACAAGTTCTGCCTTTGCTTTCGTCTTGGGAAGCAACAAGTTTTCCATAGCAATCCCGATTAACCACCATCTCCCCTAATCTACCGGCAGCGAATTTCGTGTATCATGGCCCTCCGTTCTGAAAAAGAACAGTGCTTACAGTTATCAGATTATAAGTCTTTGGCCTTAAATGTAACCACCATAATGTCGGATAGCTTGATACATGACTATTGATTACCAAAGCAACAGAATGACGAATGTTGTAAGTGGTTTACTTTTCAACTTATCTCGTTAGTTTCTGATAAAAATTTCCTCGTACTGGTGACAGTACCAATAAATTCAGTCGAAAAATAGGATAGGAAATCCGGCGTCATCGGCTACCAAGCACATCCTGAAGGCAAGTCACAATATCGATCTGATCGGTTTCTTCACTGTGTTCTCATGACGGCTGAAGCTTCGGGCTATCAATGAACCGAGATAAACAGCGATGTGTGTGCTAGAAATAGTCATTCACGCCAATCACCTTCCTTAATAGTCACCGTCGACCTTGGACTCACACGGTTCACTTGTTTTCACTGTGCTCGTCTATCATCTATTTTCCTTACTTTTAATATGCTTCTGGCAAAATGTTAACAATCCATAACGTTTAGCCTTCTGGTGTTCCAAATAACCGAATTTTAGAGACCCAGCCTTTTACTGGGCTGTTTTATGTTGAGTTTGTTCAGATTGCAAAAATTCCCTTAGACAATCTGTATTCACTCTGTGTGCTTCAGAATTAATCGTAACTCACTGATGCTTATCAATAAACCTCAAAATCCACCACCGAAATCCTTCACTGTGTTGCTCACGAAATGAGTGATTTTGCTGAGTTAGTCTAAGTATTTGCTTAAACCTCCGAATGATAAGCTTGATCCCATGGATTTTGAGAGTACGTGACAAAACAACTTACAGCCACACTAGCCCAAGTCTTCTACATTTGAAAAAGAAGAAACCTTTTGGTGTTGGTTGAATTCATACACCTCAGGAGATAGTAACTGAGTGGGCTGCTAATCAATCGTAGGGCACAATTCTGGACAGCATTTATAGGGAGTATTGTTTCCCTACCTAACAAAATCATTTTAGTTTCAGTGGCCTGATTCATAGATTATTAGAACACTAGATTGATTGCGACAGTCGCTGGCACGATTCTGATATATATACCAGCCTGTCTCGAAGGCTTCTGTCCGGATTTTCGCCGGCCATTTCACTTCTCGAAGCTGGCTGCAAATCAGCTGGGCTACTTATTCATGGTTGTGATACAGTTGATGAATGCTGAGACGTCCGTGAATTCAGTTATGCCACACTTCTAACCCAGTTAGAACTTCTGTTGTTTGATATACTGAGATCACAGTCTTTCCCGTCCTGGGCCAAATGTTAGCCCGACTTAGTGGACTTCACCTACTCACTCAGTCATACCTTTGGACACCCGGTCGTGACACTGTAAAGTTGCTACGACATACAAAGGCACTACGGGAATATGGTGTTATGAAAGCAGTACTGTAGTATGGGTTTCATGATTGCGAGCTATTGCATAACATCCCATGCAGTGCACTGGCTGCGATCAACGTATTTTCCATCTGTACTCCACGTGATACATTTTGCTGGACGAATTACTATGTATAAAGTCCATCTGAATTGGTGCGTTTTTCAAACCGATTTCATTAAGCACTTTCAATGAGTAAATGGATTACTCTTTCAAACGGACAACCACCTACAACGTCGCAGTCCCCCCATTCACATAAAACTTTCGTTTGGCCCACTTTGAAAGGAGGCACTAGAGTCGAGTTTCACTCTCGTCCGGGTTCATCAGCAGGAATTTGCACTCCGGCCCTCATACCTGTGAGACGAATTTATTGACTACACGTATGCTCACAAAGGCTAGTAGCCATTTCGGGTTTAACCGCAGAAAAGTTGGGACTGAAGGATTGTTTTTTAAGGGATGGCCAATACTCGTGTGTAAAACCCACTTCCAGTAGAAAGATATTTACTTGTTTAAAGTCATCTACCCCTGGTACTCTGACTGCGTCCTTAGTGTAGTCCACCCCTCCTTTTTTCTGTCAGCTATGACTGAATGTTATGTAGTATTTTTAAGGTATGGTAACATAACTAGTATGTGTCTGTTGGTCAAAATTCATCGGATGCACACTGCCGGTTTCGTGTTTTCCGTTCATCAGGTATGCGTACACGGTGAATTTCGACCACACACTCTACTATAGTGAAAACAGACGCTGAAAGTTGTAGATACTGACTCGCTTGTGAAGTAGTTGTGCCATTTATCTCGGACTCAGTGGAGTCCTCAGGCTAACGCTGAATTTTGACCAGTAAAATCATACTAACAATATTACCGTAGGTTCAAACAACACAAAGTTCGAGTGTCACCTATGAGCTTGAGGTAGATTAAGTTTCTGCACAACTTCAGTTAGTACATCAGCACTGATCTAACGACTCAGTTGAGTCTAAAATAAACGACACAACTAAACTGCAAATGAATTAGTTGTTAAAAAACCCACGTCTAGTGCAGCAATGTAGCATACTACTTGTTGACAGTAACGAACAACCCTTTAAGGTACCAGGGTTTTATGATAACACAGTTGGCGTAACAACTAAGTCATGATTCTAAAAGTTTTAAAAAAATATGTATTTCAGGTGAAAGCTCGATATGTGGCCCTAGCTGAAGAGTTGAAAAAATATGAGAAATTTCGTCATCGAAACTGGGAAACGGAAGTGAATGCAATTGTCAGTTTGCGACTCAGTCAACCAATCTTGTACAAACATTCAACTCAGATTTCTTACGACCAGGTTAGAATGAATTTTATGTTGTTTGCCATAGATTCGACGAATATTTTCATGCTAAACATGTGAGCACTCAGATGACGATTTCATTAGTGGTGCGATAAGATGTTGTGTAGGGGTTCGTGGTAACCTGCGATGATTTTGTCAAACTGCACTGTCCATTCTTTTCATAGTAGCGTTCCTTGTGTTTTATGAGCGTAGTTGTACGAAATGTCTTGTCGTGATTGTGCAAGTTTATAATCAGTAGTCATCAAAGACATCAGTGGTTCGCGTTTATGCTTAGTTGTCATATAACTATGAAGAGAAGAACAAGCCCTAGTACACACTCAGACGTTCAACCTCAAGAATCCTGCACCCTGCAAATAAACAACCGAACTGCGGGTGAAAGTAAGACGTTGTTAGTTTCTTAACGGCTTTCGCTGCCCAGTGTCATTAAGTGCATTAACTTCACAGTTAGCTTGATTAAACACTCACAACCTTCACACCACTGAGACCGATCAGCAGCCCCCTCACATAAATCTCAGGCCACCCACTTTATGGGTCGCGACGGCCCCAGCCCAGGAGAAGAACTTGACCGATAATAGATATCAACTAGATGAACGTCTTAATTTCTCTACGCCAGATCATAATCTGGCAGCCTCGTAACTCACGTCAATCGGCCACAACATCAGCAAAAATATGCTCGGTATGACAGCTATGTAGCTGGTATCATTAGTGCAGGACCTACTTCTCTGCATCTCTGAATATGTTAAAATAGAGTAGCAGCTGAATTAATTATGAATCCGTTACGTATTTCGCACTGCGGTGTAGGTCTTAACACCAATGGCCTTAATTTCCAGTATTCTAGTCGACTAAATTTAGGTCGAAAACCATCAGTTGTACGAATATGCATAATTATTTTCTTTGAGTGAGGACATGTCTTATGCAATGAAGCTCCATGTCGGTCATTTATTTGTCTGTATACTGTAGAGCGTCCAAGCCATCTTTCCTCCTCCTGCTTGGTGGGCCGGCTCCAAAGGAGAGACCGGTACTGTACTGATTCCTCCACCACCACCACAGGCCCAAATGATTCGTCAACTAACCGCGGAGCAAGCAATTGCACAAGGTATTATGCGACGAACATCGTCGATACATCTTCAACGCCATCACTGCTCAGCTATCTCATGGACCAGTCAGGGTGAACGTGGTTCGTTGGGAACAAGTCAACAAATACCCCAAGGTAAGCTGTCCTGTACTGCTGACGACATGTAAGCTATACTGATAGCTACATCTACATAAACAATATTTAGCGTTATGCTCGTATCCTAGTGGAAACAAATTAACCCTTGTAGTTTTAGCACACACATGTCTGTACTCAGTTGACAAACAAGCAATTTATTTTTTTTCTTTGGAAAACAAATTAGTTGAACTTCAAAGTAAGTTTGTTGTCGATAGATTGGCAGTCAATTGTAAGAGATTTGTTGTCCACGAAACCACCTATACATGTGGTATATTCGTTCGTGAACAGCTGTATATAAGTTTGACCCTCAACATCACTAAACAAATGGGTTGGTCGAAATCAACTGTCAATTTCGCAATAAAATTTTAAAAAGTTACACCGTCCTGTGGCGACAGCGGAGTAAGTTGGCATCGTGCTCCCCGCATAGTCGCCTCACATGATTTAAACGAATTCCGAATAATACATCGGGTGGCAACCTTAGTGACCATTAGGGTGAACAATGCCAGTTATGAGTTACGTAACTTCACATACAATAGAAACGACGCATGATTTCACGATGTGCCTCGATCAGGAGCTCGAAAGAGATGCACACTACAGTGCAACCAGTACCGTATAAGACCGATTTCCCTACTGAAATCTGAAGAGTAATCTCGTGCATTCCAGCCTTTTTCATCTGCATCGCGTGGCTTTGTGCTCGATACATTTGTATCAGATGGTGTGATCTTTTCTTCACGGACAGCAAATATTTGGTAAACTAGGGATGTGTGAGTATTCCCAACTCTCCGTGGACGGTATGAAACAAGCAGTTGGCCACACGGGTGTTGCCGAATCACATTATGGCCGATGCAAAATAAATGTACATTGCATAAGCGTGACAACAGTTTCCACTGTGGAGCGCTGTGTGTTCTACAGCACATCTTTCACACCTTAATGTCCAGAAGGTTGCATCGAATGTATACTCCTGAGGTAGACCAAACACCGGTTGTACAGTGGCTAGTAAACCGCGTTTTAGAGAACACGGTTGCTCATTTCATATCACGGTTTGTCACTTCATCCTACCCGAATTTCGTCTTTGCTGAACTGTTGTTTGCTTCAGTACGGTAACCGAAGCCTGAAAGTAACATTGCGTAGTTGATAAGTTTTACCGTGTGACTTTACTTTCTCGTCCTTCTAACTCTTATGTCTAGCTAAGCCGACTGACCCACACAAGCTTTGGCTTGCGCGACTTGTATATGATAGGCGTAGCACGTATGCCTACTAAAGTGTATGGTCTCAGTTATCAAGATGGCACTACAGCGGAAACTACAGTAAAGAGAGGTCAATTCCCAATCGGTTGTTTCAGATCAGTTTGTTATGCCATTACACTGAGCAATCTGTGTACACGATTTAATAACTGATGTTGTTTACATGCCTTATGAAAGGGTTCGGGCTGAGTGATACTTCCCAAAACACTTCGTTTTCATACTTCCATTATTCCATATGTTTCAGGCTGCCTACCTGTTTATGAGGTGAATTTTGATTCAAAACTCTGGGGTGTAGTTCAGGAAGCCGCCCGATTGGAACTGTTTGGATTGCCATTACCAGAAATTGGTCGGTTTCTCGGATTACGTGTGAGTTCCTTTCATTCATATTGATCGATCTGAGGACTTGCGTGGGTGGTCAACTACGTGTGGTACTAACACTTGTTCACGGAGAGTGGATGGATAATACTTTGTCAGGTGGATTTGTTGGCGTCTCAGTTGAGCGCATTTTTGTTCATTTTCTCACTTTGAACCTGCTTTATCTAAAATGATTGATCAGTGGTTCACTTCAACTTGCAGTTCATTAACTGCTTTTCTTGCAGACTAGTGTAGCACTTTATGCACCTGGCTCCCTGGTAAGTAATGAAGATTACATGTACCACCTCCTTCCGATAAATTACATGTGCTCGAGCTTCCGCTAACCTTTTTTGTTGGAAAATCCGAATTCGGATGACACTACACTACGTGGACATTCCCTGAAGTTTAAATGTCAATGGCATTAGGTTAAGAAACATGAGTTGGACAATAAATAAGATACAGTGATAACCACTAGGTGGTCACGTGCTTTAATATGTTTCGTTTGCATTCTGGCAACACGACCCAATCTAATACGTTCATAAACCACTAACGTGGAGCCAACGGTTTGTATGTGAGGATGACGACGTAGACGGTTCCAAAAGGATATGGCATAACAAAGAAATGGAATCGTCTTTTTTCACAGATGGTTGGCAGCGTCCGTTTCCCGCTTAGCTTATTACAGTGACTAGAGCCAAAGTATGTTAACACGAACATTAACTTAAGTGGTCTGTGCGGTTTCATTAACGCATTCACTCGTACGCCGTAAGCAGGAAGGAACAGTTCATTGGGACTTGTGCGTGGAGGTCTTTTCAGGTCCAAAAACAAGTGTTAGATAAAAAGTCAGTGTGAATGTGACACTGTGCTAATTTTCAGCCATGACCATTCTCTACAGTTCTTCTTCACTATATGCAATTAGCTTACTGGCATGTAACAGACACACAAGGCTGGCGGCCTCCGATCCGGATTAGCCTGTCACAGTGACCGAAGCCAAAGCATGCCTGTGCTTAACCATCACTACAATTGGCGTTGCGCCGCACCAATTGCAATTCAACCAACACACCACCAGTGTAAACCCGAAGGAATAAGACCGGGAGGTGTGCCAGTGGTGGGGTGCCAGTGTCCAGCCGGCCAATGCTGGTTAGCCAGCTGATCGGTTACTAGGGAAAGGAAACTCTTATGTCTCCGAAATTAAACACAGAGAGACTGCAATGACGAGATCCAAACTAAGAAGAAGGATTTTTGAAGTGTAATACAAGAAGCGTTGCAGTATAGGAGTGCAGGTTAGTGCATCCCAGAGACTATAAGGATGAAAAACAAAATTCTCATTGAACTATGAAAAGCCAGGCAGACCATTCATCATACAATACACCAACAAAGCCGAAGAAAAGAATGCGTAGAAGACCACAAACACTCGTTTCTGAAAAGAAGAGCTGATTAATTGTCAACGACCAGGATGTTCGCCGCTGTAGTCGTTACCAGGAGTAGAATGGATATGCTTATATGACCTACCTAACCTCAGCCTAACGTACTTATCACATCTTCGCCGACGGTGTACTATGAGTACGTTGGTGACCTACTAACCCCAAACGGCCAGCGCATTCGCGGCCGCACACATCGCAACGTCATATAGTCACGTCACTGCGACCTATGGCACCGATGGCTCTTTTGCGTACCGCACGCTTCCGCTCGCGACCGCGCAATAGTTGCTCGTTGAACGCTCGGACGCCCGCCCGAACCGTATTCTTCCAGGCCGTCCGGTTCAACGCCAAATCTTCTCAACATCTAAAATCATTGTTACAACGTGAAAGACTTACCTGCACAACATCCTGGTACCTCCGCTTCTGGCCACCGGGATTTCGCTTACCTGACTTCATTTGTCTGTATAGTAACTGCTTCGGGATACGGTCATCGCCCATCCAACGGAGCTGATTCAGCATCAGCATGGCTTCCATCCCGTCCATGTCCGCTCGCCGCAGTACCTCAGTGTTCGGAATCAGGTCCGACCACCGAATACCCAAGATGCGCCTCAGACACTGAATATGGAAGCGACTCAGATAGCTCACGTTCAGCTGATACAATGTCCACGTCTCACTGCCGTACATCAGTATAGATAGCACCATTGAGCGGTAGACACACAGCTTGGTGACCATCTTCAGGCTGTGATTCTTCCAGACACGCCTTTCAAGACGTCCGAAAGCAGCGCTAGCCTTTGCCACACGCGCTCTCAGATCGCGGTCCACGGACAGATCTATCGACAAACTGCTACCCAAGCAGCAGAAATCCCCGCAGCCATTCACAGTGTCTCCAACGATGCGAATTTGGGGTGGAGGTACACAAGTAGCACCTACACCAAGACACACAACAGACCAACACACGTTAATGGTTATCAGGTTGTCTTAAGCGGACCGGTATCACTTTATCTTATGAGTGTCATGTACAGCTGGCGAAAGTAAACTTTGAGAACTGTGAGGCTAAAGGTATAAATCTAACAATCATTTTATGTTCGTGACCCAAGAAAATCATAGGATCCGATCACTTTTGTTGGCGTCCCGGTACGTGCCACATGTATACTTCAGAGTATACCAGTGCCGTCAGTTACTAACCGCCACAGAATGAAAGACACAAAATGAATTCTGTCTTTCCTTTGGTGTCACCGGTCAAGGCTCATTCATAGTGTTCGGACGCAGCATCTTAAAACAAGAACAGCTCTCGTTTCCGTCCATCTGAAAAACTGCTGTTTCAAGTCTATGGTCTTCGTGAACGCTTCCATCCGCTTTATGTGTGATGTCAACTAATGCATTTCATTGTTTCTCGTTTGGGAACCAAATTCACTTTACATTCCGTTATATGCAAAAGTTTCGGTCCTCCTACATAACTCTTTCCATGCGGTATTTACTTCCCAGTATACTTATTATCAGAATATGGTACTTCAGTTGCAACGCATGGTTGACCGGTATGAGGCAATCCGCGTACAGCTGGATCCACTCAAAGTAAGTCGACTGAACAACGTTATTGGGAAAATTGTGGTTATTCTCACACCTGTCACCCTCAGTCGCATATAACACCGTGCTTCTTGTCCTTGCCTTCAAGTTACTAACCTAGATTGATGTATCAACGCCAAAACCATAGCCAAAGTTAACGAAATACGCAATGTAGATTTAAGACTACCCATGATTGTACACATGAGAACTCTGTGACGAACAAGCCCGTCTATGGCGATTCATCACCAGCTTAATTGAGAATTTGTCAGAGCGATCACTATTCGTCTACCAAACCTGTTGCTACGTACACAAACTTACATCCTGAGATAACTGTGGCTATACATCATGCACTGCCCGCCAACCGCTTGTGTATAGAAGTGCCACAATAACCGTGCTGGTCTCCTCTTCTTAAGTTGGCACAACATTAATTTCAAAACCGTGTAACTTTAGTTCACATTACTCCTATTTGCAACTTCACGCCATTCAGACGTGTAAGCTTTGTTCTTACTCTAACATGCTCCTGTTGTGACCATTTAATTAATAAACACTTTAAATACAGTTTCGTTGCTACATTGACTTCTCAGTAAAAAACGCTGACAGCGCTGTGCTATGTGGGTTGTTTCTACATCACCATAGTTGTCACGATTGGCGCAGGCCCCAAAGTTTCCTTGCCATACCCACTGCCCTCGCTTGCATGCCCTCAAACCCGGTCGTCTGCACTACAACCCAGCCTGCTGAGCCAAATTTATATATGCTCACCCAGTTGGAATACATCGGCCCGATGCGACTGGATTTCACTGAAGCGGAGACGCGCGTCGTGCGTTTGGACCCGGGTCAAGACAACAGACGCGGTCGCCAGGCCGACACCACGTGACACGCTGAAATAGGCGTCCGCGCCAGTCTTGATCCGGTCTTTCTTGAGCTGACTTCCGTTGGTGTACGTTGCTAGTGCACACTCAAGCTCTCGTCGATATCAGTTAGCCCACAGCTGGGTAGCTCAATGAATGACAGATGTAACTAAACCGTAAGCTTATGGCTGTTTTTGCTGGTATCAGCAGGCACACGTCACGTGCTTCCAGTGCGTAAGTTACGCAGTGGAAAAGTCGTTAACGTGAGCCGGGTCAGTGACCGTGTGCGCATACACATAAATGCACGTTTGTGCATCCATCATAGACGGCCATCAACGAACGTATCCTCGCCACTCAAACTGAGGTGTGACCAGTAATCAGGGGGCCACCAAGTAAAACTGAAACGTTGAGGTCACCAGCTTTTGTAGTTAGTGTGCGAAAAGTTATCGGATCCTCGTCGCCTGTCTGAATACCACTGTGTTCATGTAGCCCTTGATAACGGCTTGGGACCCCCGACCATGTATGTGGAAGTATGAATCGTCCTAATTCGCACAACACCATCAACCGATTATGTGTGTTAAGTTCGGCTGTACTCGGTCATTTATCCCACATGTGTCCTGACTTGTCCTGAACTGAACCTCAACAACGGAAGCGTCAGCCACTATTCAATCTACACCTCAACATACTTAAGCGCAGATGCGAACCCGTACTCAGTGTGATCAATTGTCCGACGTTGTCCTTTGACTCCAGCATTTGGTACATAATCGAAGTGATGGAAATAACACATAGTATCCCACAAGGAGTCAACGACAGCCTAGTTTTGCCCGACATGTGAGCCCGGTGGATCGAAAGTAGCCACGATACGATGTAGGATAGAAGCTACATCTCTCGCTACATTAAGCAAAATAATTCATTAAATACTGTTGACCAACAAAGATTGCTAAACATGTTCCTGTAATGTGCGTTTTCTCTGTTCATTGTCTTAGGTTAGCCTAACAGAAAAAGGCTTGAAAAATCTAGTTAACACCATTGATCGTGGAGTTTTCTATCTGAACTGGGACAGTTTGGTCGTGGACGAGTACCTGGAATTTTGCGATCAAGTGAGTGACGCGTTAAAATGTTATGGGATCGAATCGTCTAGCAAAACCTCATGAGACAGTGATGGTCATTCATAAGTAACATGAGAGAATTTCGGAATTTAACCAGACCCTGTGCCTTCAAGAGAAATGGGGTATACAAATGAACAATAGATGCGATCTTTTTAAACAGCGCGACGATAAATATAAATGAGTTTTTCAAGTTTGATTTAAATCCTTTCTATAAACAGAATTGTGCCCTACAGTCTTTCTAAGAAAACCAGATGATGCAGTAAGAAAGGTTGGTGAATCTACTTGATAAAAAGCGTTGGAAGGCAGAGTGAACCGTTCAGTCATATGTCGAAAGCTTATTTGACAGCTGACTATAGCTGAAACCGTACAATAATTTTCGAATTCTGTAGTCAGCCCTTAATGTCAGCTGAACTAAGCTGTCCTCACACTTTATCCGTCGTCAAGACAGCGTATATTATCACATCAGTTTTCCAATGGGTTGCTGCTTCTACCTGACTGATCGGCGTATGTAGTTGACCAGCCCGTTCTTGACTGTGTGTTAGACCAGCTGAAAGGTATGGTTTTAGCAGTGAACAAATAGCATAGGCGTCACGGATTGATCGCCTGAGGCAAGAAGATTACATAATCTGATTTTATCGACGCCCCGTTACTGAGTTGAAAGAGGACACGCTACCTTATATATGACTTTTTGCGCACTGAGTGTTGCATATTCAATCGTAGTAATGAAACTGTGGTAAAAATAACTTATTCCATGCATAATGCCTCGTGATTTCTAGCCTACAGGCCAGCCAACCCTTTACATAACCGTTGTATGAAATTGTGTCCGATCTTGCCGGTTCATCAGTTGTTGTTTGTTGTCGATTTTCGCCTACCATTTCCCACCTGTTGTACCCACTTCCCCACTCACCGTTCGTTTGTTTTCACCACGGTATCCGTAATCCTCGGAATTCGATCATTCCTCACAACCACTGTGAAATAAATGTAGTGAATGTTGGTTTAATTGAGTTTCCGACTTATTCTCCCATTACACAACAAACGTAGTAGGATGATCAGTGAACATCAATTAGTAGTATCGGACAGTTGTAAATGCGAAACATCCTTGAGCATCTAACAATGATACCTGCACTTTTACGGTTGGATTGAAGTAAACACACAAATCCAGATCACTTTAAACCATGCGATGAATGGTTAGCCAGTTAACCACAAATGAATACTTTCTCACTGCTCCCATCATTTTATTGACAGTATGACGGAAAATTCCCTAGTTTGATTTTTTCATAACGCGGCATGAATATGCGAGTAATGTCTTGTGCCTGAACGATTCAGTTTTGTGTTCACTACAAAAGGAGGTGCTGTGTATCTGTGTTAGTTCGACTTGGTTTTAATTTCACGATGACCTTCTACTTTCTCACTTTTACCTCTGGATTAGGACTATTTCCTTTTTTCTAGATAGTCTAACAATTTACCCACTGTTGCTGATAATTATGGTTCACGATAGGTCACAGTCACCCCCTATGACAATAACACGGTACATGCCATTATTGTTTGTTGAGTGGTTAACATCCTAATTGAAAATGCGCTGTTAGTAGTACATTCTGGCACTGCTTAATTAGCTTACCAAAAAATAAACGCAATCGGATGACCTTCTTTGGATGACTGCAGCCTTTACGCTAACGATGAACCGAACTCGCCAACTTCCATTGTCAAACGGGTCATCGGTCTGAAATGTTTATCGTATTTGTCAGACAAACAAAGTTACCGGATTACATGATGGTTCGTAAGGCAGTCAAAATAACACTTCACAAGCCATTTGGAGCATTCCCGTCAAACCGGCAGATATCAGACCATAGCGCAACTGGTAACTAGCCAGGGTTAATCATAATTCAGTCACCTCGGCACAACTATGGCCGTCCTGTTATATCGCCTGCGGTCAGTATTCTGAAAACTTGTGTTCGATTGTGCCTTATGTGAGTACACATGTCGCACCCACCCCTCTGCGTGCAACTTGAGAGGTTGACCTTTACATTAAAAAAATACAATATTGTCGGATCGGTCAACTGTAGACAAGTGCGCTCGATGTGACCAGGGTTCGAATACGCAAGCGTTGGACCGATAGTCGGCGTGATTTTCATCGAACTTCTTCAAGGTATCTTAATGAGATAATGCATGATACTTCTCTGTTTGTCGCAAACATTTATGGAAGTGTCTGTTTGTCTAAAATATAGAAGTTGAAGAGGACGGAAAACCATGTCAAAGAAATCAACCGATGTTTCGACGTTCTTGAACGTATCGGTGTATTGATCTCACAAGCACAAATGTTCAACGTGAAAGGAGATGGTCAACTGGTCTCTGCAAAAGTAAGCTCTGTTAGCATCAGTATGTTTATATGCTCATAATTTAGGCCAGTGTTTCGTTTGACTGCGTGTTGTTTAACCGATATCCTTGTTTGTGAGTAATATGTCACGACTGTTAAGCGCGAAAACCAAAGGGCAGGTCCCAACAGCAGGAAGACGATGGACCAGAAATGACTATTGGATGTGTATATGTGCACTATTTGTGACGTATTATTAATCAGAACGTAACCACACTACTACCAAAGATATGAATACACGGCACCCCTACAACACAGTGTCTGCGTTCGTTGTTGTATATTTTCACACACCTTGTAATGGATGTAGCACAGTAAACAACTTCTCAAGCCAAGCGTCTTCTACGGTGCAACAGCGTACGTCGGAAGTTGCATCGGTAGCGATGAAGGTATAGGGAATGAAACAGAAACTCTTCTGTCTAAGACCAAGACGGTATTCGTCAATCTAGAACATAGCTGGCAACAGAGAGGCATCTCTCTCAGATTCCAAAGTCGTATACACAAAGTGACCGTGAGGACTGTGCCATTTTAGAGCTACGAAACTTAGCCATTCAGGGTAAAATAAGTGAGCCTTCATCATCATCATCAACAACAGCAACAACATCATAGTAGCCATGAACCAGACCAAAAGGTACTGTGGCTCGGGCCGCCGCTCACCTCAACAGTGACGTGGAATATCCTAGAAGGAAACATTAATACGAAGGTCAACAAAGATTAAAGAAGACTAAGCGGAAGAACTAGAAATGGTATGGATACAGGTACGCCATTGACTGCGACACACCGCCATCTCGGGTAGCGTATCTGACCAGCGGTTTGAGTGATCACGAAGACCCCATCCAGGCAAGCGATACATGCCCACTTTGCTCAATGAAACAGTCAAGGTCTTCATATTTCGTGACCACGTTGTTGCTTGACCACCAACTGTTGGTGGCCTCAGTATATAATGCCCGGTACGATAAACGCTCAGATGGCATACGGAG
>QNGE01000931.1:74847-95118 GCA_008508345.1 Paragonimus westermani | reverse complement strand
TGCACTAACCTGCACTCCTATACTGCAACGCTTCTTGTATTACACTTCAAAAATCTTTCTTCTCAGTGTAGGTCTCGTCATTACAGCGCCTCTCTGTTTAGTTTCCGAGAGATAAGAGTTTCCTTTCCTTATTAGCCAATCAAGTGGCTAACCAGCATTGGCCGGCTGGACACTGGCACCCCACCACTGGCACACCTCCCGGTCTTATTCCTTCGGGTTTACACTGGATATGTGGTGTGTTGATGGAACTGCAATTGGTGCAGCGCAAGCCAATTGCAGTGATGGCTAAGCGCAGGCGTCCTTTGGCTCCGGTCACTGTGACAGGCTGATCCGAATCGGATGCCGCCAACCGTGTGTGGATGTGTCTACCTTGAGATCCTGACCTTTTCTGCTACCTTGGCGTGGTGGCCAGGCTTGTGTGCTGCTTGGATCCGGCAGGCTGTGCTGGGACTTCGGTCCTTGTAGGTTCTACCTTGTCAGATTGGCTAAAGGGGGGCAGCTAGACGAAAAGTAGATGCGTGCGTTCGTTGTGCTTGTTGACTGTGTGTTGTGGTTTGGTTAGGCAAGTTGTTGTTTTCCATCCTTCTCTTCTCTGGGATGCACTAACCTACACTCCCATACTGCAATGCTCCTTGTATTATACTTCACAAATCTTTCCTCTTAGTTTAGATCTCGTCATTGCAGCCTCTCTCTTTTTAATTTCGGAGAAATAAGAGTTTCCTTTCCTTATTAGCCAATCAACTGGCTAATCAGCATTGGACCGCTGGACACTGGCACACCTCTCGGTCTTATTCCTTCGGGTATACATTGGATATGTGGTGTGTGGGTGGAACTGCAATTGGTGCGGCGCAACGCCAATTGTGGTGATGGTTAAGCACAGGCATGCTTTGGCTTCGGTCAATGTGACAGGCTAATCCGAATCGGATGCCGCCAACCATACTCTGAAATTCATTTCTGTCACGTGCTTTTGCTAGCTTGCTGATTGACCCGACTGTGATTGGGCGATGAGTAAGATTCATGGACATGCACAAACTTTTGTACGCTCCTACACACACGATGACTAACTGTATCATGTGAACGTTAACTACACTATTTCCACGTTGGTTTGTATGCTTAACACTGGCACTTGTCCCAATGTGACTGTTTATGTATCAAAATCAGCTTAATTTGTCCCTGACATTAATCTCTATTACTAATGAGTAGTATGGCAGATTTATGATTTTAGATGAGACTCAACTGTGAAAACTCAGGGCTTCGGCTGGATTCGAACCAGCGACAGACACAACATGCCTCAACGCGGCAAGCGCACTACCAGCTGAGCTACGAAGCTACACCAGGAGCTCGGAAATTTTTCATTTGGACTCTATTACCCACCCGTCCCACTGTCTCATATGGAATCCACTGGATGAATCAGGGGATCGTTTGCCCTGGCAGGATTTATTAAACAGTTCACACCGGAATCCACCAACGCCAACCGAACCAAACAAGTTTTACTGGCGTAACGAGGCGCGGAGTGAACAACACACATCTCCCAGTAGCCCATCATTGTGTGGGGACCCACACTGATAAGTCTTTTAGCCGAATAGAGTAGATGAGTACGGTAGCTGGAATTTACTTGAGCGATAGATCAACAAGATGTGACTCACACAAAGCATGTACATTTATATAAGTGAGCACAGTCAATTTTCAGTGACGTATAATCAGCAATCAATTCCCATATTCAGCAGGAAGTCTGTCAACACGGACCCTCGCACGGGGTTTTCAATCCAGTACGGTGTTTCCGCTCCTACTCCTAATCCGGCTGCAGTGATTTTATGTTCGACTACTTTAAAGACCCCTTGCAGCAACTGGAACTCATGATAAGGCATGCGGAATCGCAGCCTAGTTGAAATAAGTACGAATTTCGTTCGATTTATGTGAGTTGCGCATTACTGGGGTTACGGACCGAAATAACCATGTGAATTCCTTAAGGATACTTAAGGTTATGGAATCATATTAACCTCAAGAATTTTTCAATCACTGAGATGCAAGAGTATGGTTGGGATAACGCGAAACGCCACAACACTTTGAAATTGGTAAATTATTCGATTTTGTTTGACTTCATGTTCTCCAATATTTTGTTCAAGGTTTAAGGCATTGAAGTGCGTAGTGTCCGATCAGTTTCCGGTATTCAACCAAATTTTGACAGCTTGTCTAAGTTTTAAAGGTTCCCATTTGACGTTTTCTTTATCGATCCTGTTCACTTGGTAGATGAGCCCGTAAGCCGGTATTGTGCTAACATTCAGGACAACTTCACACACGCAGATCGAATTAGTCAGCTCAAGATCCACAAGTCCGACGTATTTTCGGTGAAATGAAGGTGTCGATTCCAAACCGCCATCAGAAGCATCTTCACTTACAGTCCATACAGTCCTGGAGAAGTCAGCTTGCGAACAAACAGGACACTTGTGAGCAGCGGGCTATGCTCCTTATCCACTCACTCACCCCCAGCTCGATCAGCACACACATGCATTTGAGGTATTACCCTAGGTCGTAATCTCTCAACCAAAACCTGTGTGATGTGAATCTTTTCAGTTGATCCAAACTAAACAGATTCGCATCCTGGATAGTTCCACGTCGCGATCGACCACTTCATGAACACCGTCCGTTGTAACAAACATTTTCATCAGCCGATTTCGAACAGATTTACAGGTAACTGCTCGCGTACCCAAATGTTTTCTACTAAAATCCCCAGTGATCTCCACATTTTCACCATAAGCAGCGTAAGTCAAAGCCAGTTCAATAAGCTGTTCAGTTGCCAGGTTACTGGCACGTTGTCGACTTACCTGCGTTCCAGAAGGGACTCTAGTATAAAGCGTGTGGGTACGATGTCGGTCACCTCTAAAACGGTTTGAAGACTGATGGAAAATTTGTTGGGTATTGATCAGTCTTTTAGTGATTGGCAAATCTGTTTCCTTCATGAATGCAGCTTTTATCATCGATCTACCGTCGGATGAAAAAACTATCGTGATGGCACAACCCGTTAGGGAAATACCGTATTTTCACCTTACTTTGTCCATTTGTACTCACCGCCACATGCTGGTTCCAAGTCGAGCTCCCTCTTTCAAGCGCCAAAACGGTAAGAGAGGCGTGTATGAACGGCCATGTGTTATCGGTCGTGGGTCGTGGTGGCCAAATCACTGGATCGGTGGAGCCGAGCCACTCCCCTGAAACTGTGCGTATACGCCCACCCAACGCGTAGCCGGCTAATCTGTGTGTTGTTCCGTTTCATTCGCGTGACTGGGTCGAGGGGTCCTTGGTAGGTCCTTTGGTCTGGACTTTGGATTTTGTCGTTCGGTTCACGACTCTGGGACGCACGGTAAGGTCACAGTATTTGGGTTTGGGACCACACTCTGCACCGCTAACGTGATCGCTGTTAGGCTGGTTAAATTAGCTGCCGTCAGTGCTTTGGTGAAGTGTTGCGGACGCATAGGAGCATGACATGTCCAACCCGTTCAATGGTTATGAGTCCAAATGGAGGACAAGAAGTCGTTCCAGCCGGTAGACTGTGATGGCTCATTGATCTCTGGAGGTTAGGTGATCTATTCCCAGCTTCATTACAGTGTGACGCCAGTGTCGGGAAGGGATCGTGAAAATTTCACAGTCAACATCGTGCGCGGCGAGCATGTCGCGTAGTCTCAGAGTTTTGAGCTACACCGTACGTTTGCGTTGTGCCGTCACAAAAATGTGGGTGAGGACCGCGTGGGTGATCGCCGGATAGGCGCGACCTTGGGCTCTGACCGCACGACAACGGTGTGCCGTCTGCTTGAGTCGCCTTGACTATGAGCTACGGTGGTGTGATTGTGCGTGACTAACCAGGTCGCTGATCGACCTTGTCTAGAATTCATGGGGTCACTACAGTGTTTACGTCTCGGTATCTAATCATCGATCGACCACTAGACTGAATTTATTCCAGAAATTTATCAGCACGTGAAGGTCATACCGACCCTAACGGTAAGTCTCCCGGACAGAAACCCCGTTCCATTTTTCATTTATGAGCTTGGAAGGCATCGAATGACCATTAGAGCAGAAACCGGAAAGAGACTAGTATAGGAAACCGCCTGCAACAGTCCAAGCTTTGTACAGTTTTCGGTCTGTGCACACACATTACAACAAAGTTTGAGCTTTGTGCACTACGCCATGAGGAACTGCACACAAATTAATCACATGTAGAAACCGGTTTCTTTTCAAGTTCCAAATATGGTTTACCTTGTGTCGGTGTAATGGAGTACTCGGATTGTGGTAGCATAAAGCACAGTCACCCAGTAAGAAGCTCCCAGTTGTGCAAAGCATCTGGATCGTTCTGATCTGCACAATACATTGGCTTCTCATGACAAGTTCCGGTTAGTCATGATTAACTGACATACTGACAACAGGGTTGTCAGTATGTGAGGAGCGCGGAATATGGTCATCACTGGGTGATGCCGCAATTCGGCGTGGAACTGAGAACGTGGCCACTAGGTTATGCAATTCTTGCATACCGATGTTATCACGGCAGTTGAACTGTGCGATAGACCTACCTAATGTAGATGTTTCAACCAAGTATTCCATCGCTGATTTCAACCCTGAACTTGCTTATTTGTGGGATGAGGATGGGGTTGTCCCTATAAGTTGAGTGGCTCATTTATATATGTGGATAATGTACTTATCTGTCAACTCCCTTCAAATGTAGCCACAAGCTAGTGAACTCGACAGTTCATTCGTTTGCTCCGTAAGAACGGTTTTTCTCATGAACTTCATAACGACCAGCCTTCTGTGATTACGCACCGGATGAGACCTTCATTACCTGAGCGGTTGAACGATATTAATGGATATCCGGCTCCCGTTTAAATATGGAATATTAACGGCCATTTTAACTCAACACCAGGTAAAATTCGATCCACCTGTTTCAGCGGGTTAAAAAACAACTCTGCTGGGTCCTAGGTCATTGTCATCCCCTGCTCATCTTCAAATCACCTATTTGACTACTTCCACTTAAGCAACTAGTTCATACATGGTTGCGTTGTGCTCGTCCTGTCGATTGCTTAAGTAAATCAAGTTCGGCTTTCAGCTCGCATTTTCAGGTCTCGGTCTGGTGATTTTTCAAGCACTTCCATCGATAGAAACTGAACGAAGATCATTTACCTACTAAAATGAATTTTTCCAGTTCCCACTGGTTTAAATTACTTTCAAGCTAAATAAAACCTAACTTCGTTCGTGTTCACTACATGGCAGTGACAGTCTGCTTTAATCTAATTAGAAAGAACCAAATCCGTTGCTGTGCTCCTAGGCACCTCACCGCAAGGTATAGGACAGACAGTTTAACGGGTAAAAACGTCAGATAATAAGGCGTCAATCATTGATTTCAGTTGCAGCCATACTGTCAACCTACTATTGTATGCTACGTGATTTTTACGTCTAACAGCGGTGTTGTTGTAATTTTTTCTGGCTTTTCGTTTTATCTTGTCAGAACAGTCCTTGCTCATAAATCGATGGATCGGATGCTTTACCGAATAAATAGGGAACACTCATGTCAGTAGAGAAAGATTCCAAGCTCATGTTTTTCGTTTTTTTTCAACCAATTAAGTGAGAGTTTTCAGCACAGTCATATAACATGCCTACTGCTTATTCCCTTTCCATCGATGCGAAAGTTTGCTTCACAAAATTTGTCAAACAGCTACTCGTTTTTCTTACTATACACAATCAATTTTTGTTTGTTTCTCAAAGATCAAACGTAAAGTACTTCGTAAACGGCCAACATCGCTCACGGAAATGAAAGAACTGCTGAGCGTCATGGCAGAAATTCGCGGTGGTGCTTGTGAAGAAGTCGATGATTTATTGTTGAAAATCTCTGAACGTCTACGCATTATCAAACTGTATGCAGATGAGGTAAGTTGGATGTTTCTATTCAACATTAAATTGTCGAGTCTAAATTGTGTTGGCTGTTTCATTCTACACCGAAGTAACGAATGAACAAAGTTTGAGTGAAGGCCTCTGACTGTCATTTCCTTAACCGAACCGTGTGAATAAATTTTAGTGTGGTCGTGATGTGCCCTGACAAGACGTGTGTATACAAGTCGCTCTGTCAACGATAAATTTTGCTTTCTACGCGACTGTTTTCTCAACGGTAATTCCTTCTTTTGTTGTTTTCGAATGGGACCCGGATTGTGTGTAATACAGTCACAGTGAATAAGCCATCACTTTCATCACGAACAGGTTTCGCGCGAATTACATCAAATTAACGTCCACTGTGTGTAAATCAGCTTTCCCTGATAAGCAAACGAAAATCGGTTCGATTGAGATGCTTGCGATGTTCCCCACTGGTCAACCATCACGTAGCTCTATCCGTTCATTAAAATATACTTTGATATAATTGGCCGTCTACGTGACAAAGATATTCGATTGCTGTCACCGACTGCTGGCGGAATTTCCAAAGACAGTTTTACTAACTTATGAAACGATACTTTGATAAGACTCTGGAACTTATTCCAGTTTAGTTGGACTCTGGAGTGCCAAACCGGAAGAATCCGTTGGAAATCGTGGTTTACACCCCCAAAGCATGGTTATCAGCATGAAATCCACTATTCCCACTGCTCGAATTTACTGTCTAACAGCGGAACCCTAGACTTTCAAATTAGCATTATGTCAGAGTATTTAAGGTGAAGTCACCAAGTGGGTTAACTTGAAATGAAATGACGGCGTCTTCGGGATCCAAAGTAAGAGTAAATGAACCTCTGTATGTACACCATAAACTAATATAATCTCTACCAGTCACGTGCTGCGCTCTGGTTAGCAAACAAGGACATGTCTATTATTTCCAGGCTACTCATGAGTAGTCGTTATTGTTGGCTAAAGACTACCTATTCCTATTTCCCTTGCAGGACTTCATCAGCGGGGTGAGTTTTCGTTGCTTTTCGTTCAGATGGTTAAGCTTACGATTCTGCTGCTAATTTTTTTCGCAAAAAGTTAGATTTTTACTTTTTCTCAATGTAACGCTCTATTATGTTGCAAATGACACCATAAAGGCTTTAGAGGGGGGTTAGTACTTAGTCGGTTTCATTGACATTATCGTTGTCAGTTTTTGAGTGAACTCTCTGCCTGCCGATACAGAACTTTGAAAGTTGTAGATGTTTCATTATGTCACTGCGCCCGGGTTTTTGCAAGACGTAGGAAAATCGGTGCTGAACTTTGGATCTACACTTACGGATTTTTCTTCAAGTTAAAGTTGTCGATTTTTCTCTGATGATTATGTGGAGCTTGTGCACCAGTATCGACCGCCAGTACGTTAATGTTGTCATTTTAAGATCAGTCTGTAACAAGTAGCTTAAAATTATAGCCAGCGTATGATCTAGACCCACTAATGGGCTAGCATTATCCAAGCAATCTCTCTTCAGACTGCTATATGGAAACTTTCAGTGCATCACGCGCAAAACCATCAAATGGACCAAAAGTACGCGCCTAACGAAAGTGGCTTTGTTGGGAGCGTTTTCTAACAAGCAGTTGGGTTTTCCATGTGTATCCACCCATTTCAGATCCCTGCTCATATGTGGGATTGTACTCGAACATTCCGTCGTCGCTGGAATGCCATTCTGAGTATTTCTTATGGAATGGCTCAGAATGTGGCTCCATTCAAAGCGCACTTCGCTGTGGGCATAGCGGAGGAGATCAAAACTTTCCGCAAAAGAGTGCGAGCTTTTGTTGAAAGGTGAGTAATGAGGTAGCCAAACCAATGAATGTCAAACATGTAAAACATTTTCAGCTCTATACCAACTTCAGTTTCGGTTGTATAGGTGGCTATGAAGTATTGCAAACAACATTTTATTGCGTCATAAAGTAACCCAGCCCATAATGGCAGCTAAAACAACTGCGCGTGGTTCTGACACGTATACGTAGATCGCTACGCTCAACAATATTGACTACAGGTATTAACAAAACTCCATTTTTCTCAGTTATTTACTATGATTTTGCCCCTAGACTCGACGTTGGGTTAAAATTGCAGTTTTAAGGACTCCACGTTAAGTACAGGGTTTCGGTGTGATCTTTGGATTGGTGAAAATTCTTCAAACTCATTGTGATACAATACCCGTAAATATCAATGTAAGGGTTTCAAAATGAACGTATCAGTCAGTGTTTCCAGCTGTTCACAATCCCATTCTTAAGAATTCAATTGGATACGTGTTCGAAATAAGCAGGGTGGCCAATCACACAGTTAGTAGAGTCTGGAAAACTTTCTGTCATGTCTTTTTTCTCTTATACAAAGCTACAAAATCTCCGGTCCGGGGAACGAATCGGAGGATTTGGATAACGGGTGTATCAGTTTGGCTAAATTTGTTGCGGAATGTGAATTGTTGGATGCAAGGCGTATTGATCTATTGAGCAGTGAACGTCTCTTAGATTTATCAATATCTGCCTATCCAGAACTGAAAGAGATGAAAACCGAGTTACAAAAATTGAAGCCAATATACGAATTGTATACAGAACAAAAAGTAAGTTCATCAGGTGGAGAAATTTCGTTTCCATCTAAATGAATTATTTTGACACGTGCAATGATGTCTGAGCAAATAAACCCTGATACTGATCTTCATTGGTTAAATGGTTTTTGTACCAAGTGACTGATTAATTTATCACTGTTGATTTTAGTGGATGAACTGTTTGCTTGAATTGATAGGTAGCTTTTTGGTTGCTCGGTTGTTTGAGTAATTGGAGGTGACGAAACACTTGCCTCAGTCCTTTCTGGAGAGCTTGACTTACAATTGGCACAAAATTTGTTGTTTTCAGAGCGCTCGTCAAGATTGGGCTTGTACTTTATGGAAAGATGCAAAACTCGGTGACTTGGTAGCTGCAATGCGAGATTTTATTTCCCGATTCAGACAAAGACCACGGCGTACGCGCGCTCTTCCAGCTGCCAGGATGTTAAACACTACACTCAAGAACTTCCTGGAATCGTTGTTGTTGATACAAAACTTGAAGGATGATGCCATGCGAGATCGGTGAGTTCAGGTTTATGTCATCTTTCCCTTGTGACCAATTTCGGAGCACAGTCTGAACATTCCACTGGTTGGTGGTTTCCAGCTATCCCAAGCGTCAAGTCTTCGAGAATTGTTGATAGTAGAACGTAGTATTTTGGCCTTGCAGTCAATAATTTGACTTAAGAACTTCCTGTCAGTTAGGGAACACAGAACTTGATGTGCGTACTTGTCCCACCATCCTCCATCAGGTCAAGAGGATTACAAATGACGATAGAAATGAGGTGAGTTATTTAATTCGCCAAAATGATTGTCGTTCACTGCTCTGTTTGCTAGACAGATTTACGTTCTCCGACTGAAGTCACTTGCCCGTGTGTGCATAGTTGACAGAGGAATTTGGAACACTCCAGGCTAAGTAAGTTGGAAGGACTGAATTAACCGTTCTCGCGAACAACCCGCTGAGCCACACGACCTAATTAAGATCGATTCTACCGATTGGATCACGGTTACTGACAGGAAATGGCTTAACCACTAGGTCTCTTTGATCTCGTATCATTAGAAGTAAGAAGCTGTTAAACTGTAAACTACGTATGATGGGACATCTAAGTCGGCCGCTGTTTAGGATCTGTGTATGTTTGATCACATAGGTCATACCGCCCCCAAAGATTAAAGGCAACAATACTTTTTGTCGTAATTTCCACATCGATTTCTGTCGATAATTACGTGTTCATCAGCTGCTTGTTTTTATCTGACATTTGGCGTAAGGCCACCTGTAAACCATACTGATGGTTGCTAACTTTGAGATGCAACTTGAGGTAACTTTTTTGAGCACGCAATCAAATCCGAACAGCGATTTCCAGTTTCTCTGATTAGTAATTATTTTTTTGTCCATTTTCTCTTCAGTGCACTTACTTTTTCCATCTACGTCTTACCGATAGCCGCCAATACATCAAGCGGTGTCACCTAACATACTTGGCTGTCAGAAGAAAGATGAAGAATTTTTCGAGATAATTTTTACTATCCCATCTCAAGCACCGATAGTTTGAGCAACATACGGAAAACTTCGCCTCAGTTGTTTCCGCCATCGTTCGGACTCACATGGATGATATAATCCCTGATAACTAAAGTCGGAAAAATTACTCCAAGTTATTAGCCACCAGACTACAACATACAGAAGTCATTTTGTGAATGGTGTGATTTGTTATATTCATTTCTCTAGCTATCTTACCAGCCGACGCTACCCAGTTCGTCGTATATGTAACGGTTTGTGTCAAACTTTTTGTGTATATCAGCATAACAGTTTGTACGACAGCTGGATCTAATTCTTTCTGTTATCTTTCTATTACCTTCTACACAGTATGTAAGTAGGATCATGATCTGTTCCCCGTTAAACGTTTCCTCTTGTCAGTTCTCTTGTTCCACTACCAGTTTGCTTCGTAAGTGTACGAATCAACGGTGCGGCTTCACCTAACCTCTGAACATCAATCGTCTGGTGGCGTTACACTTTAGACTGTTGATGAGTTAACCGATTATTCTCTGAAACTGCGACGTGGCTGATATTGTTTCGTCAAGGAAACTGAAAACTAACTATCTTCTACCGAAAATTTAGCATATCATAACTCAAGCGACACTTCGATACACTTTTCTTGAAGCCTTGAACCACAGCTTGGCGCACTTTTGTTCAGCGTTCACATGTCGTGTTATTCGAGTTCGAGTAACTGCCACCTCTCCTGAATAACTAGACTATACTGATCATTAATTTTTCTAGACTGCGAGCAACTGTGTTCAGAACGCGAATTATGATTAGGTCAATGCGGTCATCGCGTGCACAGGAACGTGTCACGTTCATTTGCCTTTTGAGCACCTCGCATCAGCCAGTACACAATTTCTTGCAGATCACTGTGCTGTGGATTAACGTCACACTTGTCACTGATGGCAAATCATGTTTTCCTGTTCGGATCATAATATACTCATCTATCGTTGTACCGACGGTCGTGAGTCGTCGGAATCACTCCGAGACCCTGTGAGTAACATTCATCCCAGTGAAATCAATTCTAACGTGGAGGAATCGACGGACTAGTTTTTTGGTAACTGGTCGTGTTTGACAGGAGGTTGTGGATATCAGATAGGCGGTTGTTGTAGTGACTAAGATGATGATCATTCTGGGATAGGGAGGTGCCATACACACATTGTGGGGTGGAATTAAAACGCTTACTTCTGAGAGAGGGTCATTTGTAGAAAGAACCTTTTGTTGTACTCTGACTGCATTGTAATTAGACGATCACTCAACAGTCCGCTGTCTGACATCATCCTTTCATCTATTGTGTAGGTTCGATCTCTCAATTCGTTGTTCGATACCCTAGTTTATTACAGTCATAAAAAGCGTATGAGGCCGCACAGTGCATTCGTTAACAGTTTTCTCTACCTATAGTTAATGTCACAGCCTTGCAAGAAATGCTCATTCGCTAGCTATTGGCACAAATAAAGACTGGGTTGATCGCAGTATATTGTCTTAAAAAATGTAATTCTACCACTAGTTATTACTTGGTCATCCCCCTCTTTGAATACACTGACCACAACCATGCAGGTGATGTGGTTACTAAAATGTTATCTTTTCCCCTAGATTGTCGAGTTAGTTCACCATCCGCGTAAACACTTGAACATAACTCATGCCTACGCAAGTTGTTGCCAACTCCAGATTCACTTCCATCTACTGACAAATGTTAAACTTAACAAGTTAAACAGATGGGGTTGGAATTGTGGCTGAAATCGTCCGTGTCCAAAATGGCTTGTCACCATGATCGAAGCTCAAAACATCGATGCACATATGTTATCATAATTGGCCAATGCTACACCACATGTGATCTAGTAAGCACATTCCACATCAGGTGCAAATCCGAAGGAATGGAACAGATTTCGAATTCCGGTTTGCCCAGAGTATGCATTATCGAAGAGCAGGGTTTCTTTCGAATAAGAGTTGACAGCCAATTCTACCTGACTACGAATATTGCACTTAATTGCGAATGTTGTTTAGGACATATCAACCAAAACATCACAGTCGACAATTAGAAACATCTTTGGGAACCTAGTTTTCATCGGACATCATACATCTTGCAAGTATATTTCCAAAACGCGGAAGACAGCTGCAATTAACTAATCATTTTAAGTAACTAGTTACTGTTTTCTGATACACTGTTAGGGCTCACCGGTAACTGATGTCCCTCCTACAGAGGTCTACCGGTAAGGTGGCCTTGTTGACTACCGTATTCGAAGTATAAAACGTAGAAACCATAAACGTTGCAGGCTCCGTAGGCGGTTAGGTCAGTCCGTTTGGTTAGGTGCTCAAATATAGGCTGGTAAAGATTATGTCGGTCTACCGCCATCCGCGCGTGGTCGCGAGGCTGAAACACGTGCGTGCAACTCCAGACCGATAAGCACGTACACCACGGTCAGTCTCAGTCGTTACGCGCCGTGCTGTTGACACCAACCTAAAGAATGGACGGTTAACCTCTTTTATGTAAATAAATTTATACTCAGTGTTATCCCAGCGCTCACCTGTCCTAATTTCCATTTGTCTCATCCCACCCATTTTTTCTTCATTCATGAAGCCACTGGAAACAGCTGATGGAAAAAACCGGAATCAGTTTTGATATGGACCCACAAACCTTCACTTTGGAAGGGGTATTTGCAATGCAGTTGCACGAATTTGCAGACGTCATTTCCACCGTGGTCAACAATGCTCAACGAGAGGTCATTATTGAACGAGTACGTATATCTCACTTTTGGAAGTAGATAACTATACACATCGCTTGTTTCCGCAATCTCACTGACCTTTTGGTTATTGTTACAGAAGTTGGAAGAAATCAAGAATATTTGGTTAGACATGAAATTTTTGCTTACTTCATACACAAAATGCAACAAAGAACCATGCTACGTTCTCGGTTCGGTCGATGAGCCTACACAGTGCATGGAAGACCACATGATGAGTTTGCAGTCTATTGGAGCCAGTCGATATGCCACACCGTTTCTGGCCATTGTTCGTCAATGGGAACGTGATCTGACCATCGTGAGCGACACGTTAGATGTAAGTTTGGTTTCAAATACTGTTAAAAAGATTATGGTTTATACCTTACGTGAACTGAATTTCATACTACTGTGACCTGGATTTGGGCGCTACCTATATTTGTGAGAAAGTTAGTTGGAATCGATTATACGGGCCTGTAACAGAGAATTTGTATTTTTCCTGCCCATAGTAGTTTGGCGTAAGTGAGCTAAGAACCGCCGTGGGCCAGCCCGTTGTTTAGGTTCTTTAGTTATACGTACCAACTAACCCGAATATCGCATTAAGTCATGCGCGATCGACACGCTGCTGAACTCCATATTTATGCATACTGTCTCGAATATCATTGCTCTGGGTTAATCAATTCAACAAGTCGTAGTGAGATGAAAGTGGTTTGGCTACCAAGTTTCAAGATGAATGGAAGCATTTCAGCTCACATCAATCCAGTCACATATCGAAATTCAAAAGTGAGTTAAATCGGTTACCGTGGATCGCTTTAACAACTTCAGTCCAAGCAAAACAGTGCAGGCCTTGACAGTGTTTATTGCCGGGTTAAGGTGAATAAGTCTCAACCCATAATTTCACACGTTGAGCGTCATTTTTCATTCTCATACACTTTTTAAGCATCTGTTTTTTCCAAACCTTTACCCAATTTTTAAAGCATGCATTATACAATTTATTAATCCCTGTTGACCTCATTAATACTTAATCATGTTCTAAGTTTACGACTCCAATGAATGCCTTGCAGGAAAATGATAACGCACGTATCGTTGCACTGTAAGGCTGTCTTCCCAAAAGACGCATTCTTCACATTTTCACAGTGCTGTCTGATTACAAGACTATTGTTATCGGTTTGAATGTTATGATCTACCTCGGTTTCCCCGAAGGGCTAAAAGACCCTTCAAACTCAGCACTGCTGTAGGGCCACCGGAGCAACTGCTGGTGTACAGTACACCTTGTCAACGGACTGAACGATTATGCCTAATTCCATTTGGAACTGTTTTAGCTCACTGTGAAAATGTGGAAATACGGTCAGCGGTATTCAAATCATTTTTAAGAAGATAAATCTAGCCCATCTTTCTCTCGTTGTCTACTTGTATGTTAAAGCATCGTAATACTGTTACAACGTTCTCGTAAACTCAGCAACTTAATTGGTAGTAAAAATTGAGTGTCACTCATAACCGATCGTAGCTTTCGCGCTCCCATAGACTTTCCAGTCAGTTCCTTTGCAAAGTAATATATGTGACCTTAACCACACAAACGCCATAGTTCATCCGAACGGAGCAGGTTTTGTTCAGGCTCATCGTCAAACAAAATTGAGCGAAAAATGAGATTTTTTCAAAGGGAAATGAATAGCTTCATAACAGAGATAGGAGTGTTCTTAGTTTTCTACCAAATATTCTACGACGCTGTGTATTTTATGTAGGATGAAATATTTGCATAATGTTCAACGTATTATAAATGAGATAATTCGTGATTCAGAAAGTCATTGCTTAAAATCTGACTGGAAGGTTGGAAGTTAGAAATTGAGACTCAGAAATGAGATGCAAGACAAAATTGGCTCCATCGTGCTACAACTGAAAGCTTAAACGCCGATAACGTGGCACCTGATGTATTTTGGGGACAGAAATAAGTTGGTTGCCGACACTCAAATGGATGGCAATTAGCAGAACGTGCAGAAGACGTTAAACTTTAGGATGTTCGCTGGAAAATAAAAGTGAATTAATTACAAGGTAGTTATAGGATGCCAAAAATGGTACCGATTATATGCGACTTTCAAGGCTTATTCAAAGTGATGCTATCCGGATTCACGAAATACAGAATACAGAAATGCAAACGATGTGCGAGGTAGATATTGTTTATGTACTTACTTAGAAAGTCCTACCCATAACTTCATCAGGCTGAATCAGTAGAAGTGTCTTCTCCGTAATGTCACCTCTTGAAACAATCAAGAAACCTCAGTGTTCCTCGCAAACAAAGGTGGCTGAATCCTTCCGTTCAGTCGTACCCAGCGTGAAGCCAACGACGCAGTGGTCAATACGATTATCTCATGATTGCGTGGCTGAAGTTTTAATCCCTGCAGTGTCAAGGGTATATATTACCGACTAGTCCTAAGAAGAGCGACACTCTAGTTTGGTGCTTTTTTCGAGAGGAGTTGGCTGGAAAATGTACGGGACTGTGAGAGGTGTGATCATTTGAGTTATGTTCAACTTATACCAACCAAATCCCCTCCACTGCTTAATAGCTGTCTCGCAAATTTTATTAGTCCGCTTTCACGATTATTTCTTTTCTTTTTCTTATCTTAGCTATGGGTAGTCGTTCAACAAAAATGGATGTATTTGGAGGCCATTTTTATGGGCGGAGATGTTGCAAAGCAATTGCCTAACGAAGCCAAACGCTTCGAAACAATCGACAAAATGTTTCGCAAGGTAAGTCAAACTTTTGAACACTGTTGACTAAAATCTCTTGTAAACGGTACACGTATGGTCTGTTGATTGTATTCGGTTGGAAAGCGCTTCTGTGTAAATATGTGTAAAATGTTTCAGGGAGCCCACCGCTTCAGCTGACTGATACAGAATACCAAACTTTCTAGGTGTGTAGATATGGCGAATGTTGTTTTGACGACTTCAGTTTGTGCGGTCGTTCAAACACTGCCTGGTTAGCTGTGATTAGCTCTATAAGATCATAATGAAGCCATTTAGTCCTGATGCCGTTAGCCTGAGTTTACGAGCACGTCCATTTTCAAGAAAATCCCACACCCCTTAGCACATGAAACCTGACCTACAGGATGACAGAAATAAAGTTTCTGGGCTTATCCTCGATTGAATTTTGCGCACTTTGCAGAACGCTTCATGGTCGATCATACGCCCATACAACTCAACGGGTTATTGGGCTGTTGTACTCATTAGCTGACAGCTATTAGGTGTTCCTTGAAAGTTTAATAAGTAGTCTTAGAGACCCTTCACTTGTTGTGGCTAGCAGTCAAACGTTCCGTCCCCTTTCCAATGTATTTTATATTTATCTCCAGAAAAACACGTTTTTATATCTTAACAAAGGCTCTCGAGGGTAGTTGGCGGTTATTCAAAATCCACTAGGATGACTTCTGACAGACGTTTCCACGGCAATCATCAAAGCAAAATCACCTGTTCACACCCGGAAACCAACGTTTGCGGATCTGACACAGACGATATGCCATTATGAGATCAACTTTTACGTGATTTGGCAACCACTTGGCTCATTCACTTTGGCTCATAGTTAATTGCATGACACGCTTGTGAAGGGTTCCAACAACTGATTATCATTTCTGAGCAACCGTGTAAATGGAATAACCGTGGACTGTATAAGTCATCGCAAACACGCATGTTAAAACAGTAACTGCACAGGTACAATATACAACTGATCATACGCTCCCGTGTCAGCCATTTCACTGGAATTCACTGCGTACACACTGGCCATGTTTACTATCGCTGTGCGTCTGTTGGTCAGTTCGTTGTACAGCGGCGTTTCTTTATAACAGGAACCAAGGTGTGTACTCAGACGACATCCTTTGTTTGTTGTGGAAATCCATGAAATAACACACTACGGCAAGCGATATCGCGGGGAACCTGTTAGCCACAGTATGAAATCTCAGCCCTCAAGTAACCGGTCAATAAGTGTTTAGCGACCTTATCCCACTCATTGATAGTAGAAGAACGTGCAATATATGCCTCACGTTGTTGAGAAAAAATAGCGACTGACAATTTGGTATGTGGACTGACTGACCCGGTTCATGGTAGGTTGAATATACTCAATATTGCGTTGATGTAAGTGCTAACGTTAAAACATTAAGAAAGCAGGGGAGGGAATGGAAGCAACTTCACAAGCAGGACTATGGGCGGATGGCATGCCGATATAGGTCAGACGTTGAGGTCAACTGTGTCGCGCCGTTTCAGGGGTGTGTTAGACGCACCGCGTGCGTCAGCGAGTAGATGGGATGGTGACCGCGCTTGTGACGGTGTGGGTGTGGTCACAACCTTAGATCCTGGCTGCATGTGCGTCTCCGATCAAGGACAACCTTGCGTGACTTGCATTTGATTGGTCAGGTTATTGATGGACTTCGACTGGCGTCGGTTAGGGAGTTACAGACATAGGAATCGAGGTCTGATAAGTTATTGAGATAATTTAGTGTATGAATGGGTTGCCGTTTCAACTTTCAACGCGATGCAAATGAGACCTCCCTCTAGGAAAAAGTGTAATTTTACTTAGGGAATCCAGGATTATCACTTAATACGCCAGAGCATGGAGGTGTAATTAGTTAATTGGTCAACTCTGTTGAGCCTTCATGAGCAGCAAAACGCAAAACGATTGTTTCCTCCTAACTAGCTTGATACGGCCTTGATACTTTCAATGACTTTAGGCTCATGATGTTGATTGTCATTATTTTTTGTCATTCCCTCCCCAAGTCCGTTCAGTTAGCAAGAAGCTGTTAAACTAATAATGAGTCAGTTCGCACTCTTGCTGTACGGTTGAACGAATAATAGACACTCGGTATTTTGCATTTGTGATTCATAACAATATGTAGTCAAAAATACACAATGCTTTGGTTCCAAGTTAAAGGTGAAAGTAGACGTAAATTATCAATGTGACCAAACTGATGGAATGACGACTGGTCACAAAATGAATCTGCGTGCATCTCATTGTGCAGATAGACGATCACCAGCCGAATCCTAGAAAGTCATTTAACCGTAAGATGAGTGTATCCAAAGTTGAGGATTTCTTTCAACTAGCAATTTATACCCCATTTCTTTCAGATGTTATGTGATACAGGGATGATCCATGTTGGTTTAGTTACTCTCTGCATGCATTGTAATGTGGTACTAGAAACCTAACTCGAGCACACTCTTTGTTCGGCTGATATATCTGAAAAAAGTGATGTAGTATGCACCTGCGATCTTTACAAACTGGAAAGTATCATCCAGAATGGAAGCATAAAACGAGACGTCTCTACCTTGCTTTATAAGGATCGTGTTGAATGGTACATTTAATTGAGTTCATGTTTGAGCTGAAGCATGCCAATTTCCTATCTTCAAATATGTTCACACAAAAACTTCTCAACTCTACACGTTTGCCCAACAGATTATGAAACAAACGCAAGAGATACAGTTTGTCATGAAAAGCTGTTTGACCGATCATCGCTTGGAAACGTTTCGTCTGATGGAATCGGAACTAGACTTGTGTCAAAAGGCACTGAACAACTATTTGGATGCAAAGCGAAACGCATTTCCCAGATTTTACTTTATTTCGGATGATGAAGTGCTGAACATCCTTGGCGGAAAAGAGGCGGAAATCATACAAGAGCATATAATTAAGGTTTGTATGTATGTGTATGCACTGTACTTTTGCTGCCTACGTTGTTTTGCGGTGCCAACCAAATGGCTGGAAGTTATTCTGCTGCGCCAGAAAACACGTTTCAACGCTGTTCTCAAATGAGCATCTGTGTTTTGCTTCTCAAGGTGTATCAATGTTCACTGATTTGCTGATAGTCTCCGTGACATTGATTTGGTCACTAGAAGAGAAAGCGACAACCTATCGTGAAAGACCTGTGTTTACAGGTAAACAGAGAACACAGCAGACCGGCATGTTATTGAATGTGGATAAAACACATCCAGATGGCTTGTAGAGTTTATTCACGACTTGATAAACGCTTCAAGTGAAAATTGAGACTACGAAACCGTGACCATGTGGATCTGTTTTTTTCCGTCTACAAGTTTTGTCGTTAAACCTTTTCTGGTGTGGCACCACGCTAATATAGTTTTCAAGGAAAAACTAAGTAACGCTGTGTGGTCTGCATTCTAAATGTTGGTCAATCCGCCTCAGTTACTTTTAACTTGCTGATTGCGAATTGCACATAGTCACGGGTGGATTCCAACAGCCACCGTGTGAGACGCTTGCTGTTGTCACGATCTACTACAGCCTGAACCGAAGTACCCATAGGTACGATTCAAAGCCGAAGATGAATGTAGGAATGTACGGATAAACAGACTGGTAGCTTCGATACGCACGAAATTGGTGTTTTGATTACAAACCCTATCAGCTAGTATCTCTAAATGACACAGAGGACCATCAAAGGACTCCCATTTCTTTTTTTTCAAGTTGAACATTACACATTTGATCGCAGCCTTCGCATTCAGATAGACTTTCCAGCCTGCCTCTTTCGAAAAGAAGCTCCCAGTTCGTTCGCTATTATCGTTGTGATCGGGCTAAGCTGATGGTTGACGCTTCCGTATCGCGCTTCGCAATGAGCTGTCCATCTCATTGTTCGGAAAGTCTTTGCTTGTTTCGTAATAAAAAAAATATTCACAAAAACCCTGTAAATTCAATAAGTCTACGGCTGACTCATTGTGATATTTTGTTGTAGATTCTATTCGTTTAAATCTATATGACTTGTTAACACGTTTCAAAATATGTCTTTCCTTTCGGAGAACCATTCATCACGTAAAATCTTCTGAGTTGAATACCGCAACCTGAATATCTGTAACCTGGGTGTATCATTTGATGAAACGTCAGTTGATAGGCGCGTGCATGGAAGCTGAACAGGCAGGCGATTAAAACACCGACGTAACATACCGTGGACATACAGAACGCCATAAAATGGGACGATGGATTGCCAAAAATTGCCAAGCCCCAAGGAAAATATTAAAAGGCAAATTAACACATAGCGATTGAGGGCGCATTTCTGGTTGTAAATGTTCTACAGTTACCATGACCAAAGAGAACAGGTAGCCTTTGAAACCGATGAAGCATCGAGTGTCTACCATAGGGCATGATATCAGTCATTTTAGACGAATGACTACTACCGTCATCATCGTAGACATCAATATATCAGTGGTTTGCATCGATACTTCATTGCCACACAATCATGAATAAAAAAGCAAGCCATGACCATATTCAAATACTCCAAATCAAGGCGCCTACACTTTGCAAACAAACAATCCGTCTATAAGCAAAAGTAAGGTATCATTAGTTTGCTTACTGCCTTCACCACCCCTTGCCAGTAAATGCGCTCACTTCACAGATAACTCCACTAAACAAATGTAGCGAGAAGGCGTCCAATAAAGCACAATCTTTATTGTCCAAATCGCTAGTCACATGCAACGCGCGCTCTCTCGTTTATGAGTCATAATTCCAACCCGCAGCACCCCCCGGTTTCCGTTCACACGTCGTGTGCACTTCTAACCGGTTTACGTG
>QNGE01000931.1:35582-70750 GCA_008508345.1 Paragonimus westermani | reverse complement strand
TAATTCCAACCCGCAGCACCCCCCGGTTTCCGTTCACACGTCGTGTGCACTTCTAACCGGTTTACGCGTGTGACCGGTGCCTTCTATCGGAGGGTTTTCCGCTTGCCATTCCTCGTCTGTTTGTCCGATTTCGTTGCGCGATGGCTCGTCCGGCTGCTCGTGCTGTCCGCCATCCACCCAGTGTTGGCCTTGCCCGTATTCCAACATCGTGTCGAGATGTTCCCCTAAATGTTGGAAAAACCACGCCTCCGATCTGCCGTCTGTCGTATTTCGCCTGCCCTGCCTCGCCCGTTGGTCCGATCTAGTCGAGCGATGACTCATCCGGTCGCGCACGTTGGCCTTGATCCGATCGCGGCAGGTTTTCGAACGTACCTCTCCCCCACGTTGAGGTATTCGACCGAGCGTTCGAAAACTCGCACCCCCGACCTGGCAATCCACCACACAAAGACAACATTCAAGCCACTAAGTTCGGTTAGTCGTCATCTCACCTAAAGTCTCCAGCCACCGACTCGGGGAGTCGCGAGCTCCTAGGCCCGGAAGACAAACCTTATCTACAGTGGTCAACCCCATTCATTCATGAACGACTTCATTTCTGCACGCCAAGTCATCATCTGTTCTTACGCCGGTCGGCTGTGGTGTTGGCAAAGAATGGTGGGTGTGGCAGACGACTAGCTGGCATTCTTAGTACATGCCCTGGCCATTTAACTCTCTGTAAGCATAATGAGTAAACAAAAGAAGTCGACTGGCATTCACTACCGAATACGGGCCTCGTAACCTCTTATTCTTAGCTGTAATCAACGCGAGCAATCGAACGTGGATAGCGAAGATCAGATACCTGTAAACGCTTCACTTCTACTCTGAGCGGCCAAGTTTCACTACTGTGTAGTAATACAGCCCTCTCCGTCGTCATGTATACGCAACCTTTAGGTCACAAAGAGATACTTCTCTGTCGCCAGAGTTGTTCTGATTTAACAAATGCTACCTTAACATTAGGGGTACTAGTGTCTTTTTCATTCTTTACACCACTACCGGTACTGATACCACTTCCCAATTACATAAACCGAACAACAACCTCCATAGTTTTGTTACGCAACGTTGTATCTGCGTAATCCCACCAGTCATGCAGAACCACTTCACGCTTTGATGCAGCAAAACCCATTTGAAAATGTTTAGCAGAGTGCGAAATAGCTTCCAACTTTGTCTGTGCTGATTGAAACTTGTCAGACAGCACCTTGTCGTCCACATGGTCAAGATCACTAGGTAGTAGGTTCACACTGGTATCTTGTGAGTATCGCAGAGGGTTTGCCATTATTTCGCTTATGACAAGTAGTGAAAGTGGGCAGCCTTGATGTAGGTCGCTCCTGGTGCTACAACTGTCCGGCAGTTTACTGTAAACCCTGACCTGAGTTGAAATACGGGAAAAATCGCCGACATCATGTTCACATAATTGCTCGGTACACCTTTACATTTAAGTGACTGTAAAGGTGCAGATCGATCCACTGAACGAACACACCTTTTTGGTCGAGAAACACAGCAATTATTGGCCGGTGGTACGCATATTGGATGCTGCAAGCAGCTAATTAAGTCACCTAGATGAGTGGAAGCTGAATCGGATAGTGATCACATCTACCCTTGAATTAGAGCTAACAAGTTCTTCGTTACCCCTGATGCTTGTCCCTCTCTAATGAAATAAATTCTGTAAATTGATCTGATAAAATTCATCTCGGAATAAATCATAATCAATGTGTTTTAGAACTCTGGGCTGAGTTAATCAACAGTGTAAACTATCTGAAGGAAAGGATAAACAGTGTTTGGCATGCAAAATATTGGAGACCACGGCACGTAGTTTTTCAGTTGGCTTTCACAATGAACATATTGATCCAACTGATGCATTCTGACCATTATTATGGCAAATGGAATCCAACGTTGTATTGGACGTAGGCCAATCAGAAGCAGCAGTCTTACTATCAGTTCATAACATGAACTCAAATTATGAAAATCCTATAGTTCAAAAGGGTTTCGAAAACAGAATCCATTCTACAAACTGGGATCACCGTGTCTGAAGACTACACTTGAACTAACGTAGAACCAGTCACAAGGCTCAGTATGTTGCGATGTCTTGTATTTTCATTACAACATTATTTTGTTCCCCTCGGAGTTTCCGTTCCTCTTGTCACGCTTTCTTTAAAGCAAAGTAAGCTGGGCAAGATTTATCGCTGAGACTGTACCATAAACCTTATGCTAAACTCAAGGAGCAGTAGCTCACCAATTGTTTTGTCTGTTTTCTTCATTTTAGATGTTTGACAATATTGGCAAACTTAAATTCTTCTACTCTGCCCACTCGTCTGACGTGTTCGTCTCTGCTCTGATATCTTTCGAGGGTGAAGTGATGGAATTCACCAAGGTAGACGCAAGTGTTTTTGTACATTCATTACAATCCGTGTAGTACCACATCATACTAGTGGACTAATAAATGGTTATAGCAATTCATAAGAAATAGCACAAATTTGCCTTATAACGAAATTCAACCATATCGATGTGGAAATCTTCGCAATTTCGATCACCTGAACTAGCTCTGTAATAAATTCACGTACGTTGAACATCGTTGATATTTGATTGCAACCTCCACATTGTAACCAATCTCTTACAAAAGAAACAGTAGACTCAAGTTTCGTCCTTGTTACAGCTCAGCATCAGTTCACGCCCCTATCAAATTCCCCAGTACTCATTAGTAATAGAAAATACTGCTCATCATATTTGATGAAATCGAGAGTTGCTCCCTGACTTGGAGTTCATAATTGCTGGGCTGTCGATTGCAGTTAGCAGGGCAGTTGCCATGACTACTATCGAGATGATCGGGCAACCTAATAATCACTCACAGACGAAAGTGTTTCAGCACTTGTATATGCATAATTTGGTCGGGACGGATTTGAGGTCATTGGTATCATTGTCAACACGGTTGTTTTGTGTTATTGCATCTGAGGTCCAAATCCCTGTCGTGACAATGATATGCACTGATAACATGCTCTAACAACAGCGAACGTCGAGTCTAGTGCTCCTTTTCAAAATGGATTGGCTGGACAGTCTCATTTGTTTATTTGTTCATTCACAACGGTCATGAACTTGACCAGCAGATACTGTGACTCGTGCTACCGATGATCGCATCAGTGATGTGGAATAATCTAGAAAATAACTTACCAGAAAGAATAAAAATCAGTAAAACACTACTGAACTGAAACAACTGAAGTTTATTAATGCAAACACACTAATGACTGAACCACATTGCCATCTTTGACTAAGCTTAATGAATGCGAATGTTGAAATCAAACCCGAAGTAAATCAGACTTTAAATCAACCAAATCCTCAAATACTCACCAAAATTTAATTCACTTCAAAAAGTCTTACAGTTAATAAGTTAAGACTTGGTATTAGCATATGGAAGTCGTGTCCATCTCTCAAACGCTATTAATCGGGAAATCTACGTCACGTCAAATAGTTTTCATTTCTCTATCTACTCTGCCCTCGTGTAGTATATCTCAATGTGACAATCAAGTTGCAGACGTTCATTGTGTTTTTGCCTTCTTCCGACTTGTCGTATAGAGAAAACACAAAGTGTGCGAGCTGTATTCATTTCATTCGAGTACATGTCACGCTTAGGAAAATAAGCAAGCATAGTACTACGCAAAAGAAAAACCGAATGTCAGTACTTTTGTAAAGCGCGTTTGACCATAGTTGGGTAAGTCCAATCAGGTTCTTTTAGACGAAGTGTGGGCTTGTGACGAGTGATTAAAGCCTCAATTAACGTGAATTGTTTCACTCGGTTGAACGGAGTCCTCACTCGAAACGATGAAACTACTCACCTTGTGCCTGGTCTATGTCAAATGTCTTGCGCACAGCAATCGCTAGCTCGGCCTATTAAGTAGTGCGGCCACTGTGGGTAGGCGCTTCTCGACCTATTTCTCTAGCCAGCTGTCTTTTGTTAAAACTGGTTTACTGTAGTTGTTTGAACAAAACAGTCAGGACAGGAAAAATGGTAGGTGCAAGCATTTCGTATTGACTCGTCAGTATCAGATTTTAAATAGCATGAAGCAGTCTTTTGTAACGAACAGTTAGGGGAGTGGGATGGATAGTCACTCGACGGGCTAGGAGAGATCACTAAGTCCAGGGCAAGGTCAAGTTTATGAGCAGTTGTTTCTGAACAAGCAAGGCCGGCTTCAGTCGACTGATTGTGACAGTCTCAGCAAACCGTGAGAATCATGGATTGGGATGACGTAAGAGAATTCTGAATGCGCAAGCCATGTCGTTGACGTGACCAGTGGTCAGGACGTGCCTTGTGACCGTGGACACTGGCTACTTCCGTGTTCCAACAACATTGCCGTCCTTCGATAGTAAGGAGTTCTGCAGCCATTTAAGTGAATGTTCCTTCACTCTGAAGATCAAGCATCTCTCGATTCTCCCCATATATATATATGTATATATATATATATATATTGGTAGACAGTGTGAGATGGCATCGACAGGCTGATCTCCTTTGATTGGAGGCACGGACAACTTCTGGGTCCAAGCTAATACACGAAGTTCGGCCGCCTTAAATGTTCGTTTATTCGAATTCACTAGTCATTGTGCGATTTGATGCATACTGTAATCACTTTTGAAAGGCAATTCCATATCAACTTCCTTCTTCTCCACAGTGACCACCTGTTCGGACGGCGGTTTCGGTCAACCATGCCTTTCTGCGAACCTTTTTGAATAACCAACAGATTTCGGTACAGACGTGACCAAGTCTGATTTCTGCGAAAGACTGACCTGTGTACAGATCCGTCTTGCTCGTGTGAATGGTTTATTTACTGATGCGCGTTTGTGATGGACTGGTGTGAAACTACTAATGTTCAGGTATTGACTAGATCACTTGGATTTCCGATAGACAGAAGTTGTTTCTGTGACCCTTCATCTTGCGCTTCCCTTTTACTCTGTGGTTGAGAAACGTGACCTGTTCGCAACGAAGATTTCAACAGACTTGTTGCTTTCAACTATTGTTGTCTTCACCAGTTAGTGAACAGGTCTCGTGAACATTACGGCTGTTCGCCGGCGCTGATTTCGCAACGCTCTGGATGCGCGATCATTTGGTCAACTGATTACGCTGTACAGTCTGTGGGGTTTGGGTCAGGTGCTCCATATGTCAGCTGAGCGTTTCCCTTACAGGACACTATACCGAGACCACCAACAGTTGGGTGGAACCGCGTGGTGGTCACACGACGACGTGGTCAGGAATTGTGAAGGCCCTGACTGTTTCACTGAGCAAAGCAAATTGGGTAGACGTCGCCTACCTGGTTGGGACTCACGTGCTCGCTCACATCGTCAGCTAGAGGAGCTATCCGAGAAGGCAGTATAGTATAGTAAATGGCGCGCCTGCATTCCGGTTCTTCCCCTCACTCTCCTTTTTATAAATATTCGATTTTTCAGTGACATGTTCCACAATATTCCATGTCACTGTTGAGGCGAGCGACTGTCCTAGTNGAGGCGAATGGAGCCAGAGACAGTCAAGGTGACTGTAGCAAAGTGGCCACGTGATTCACGGAGCGTGAGGTGCGGTGATGACATCAACGGTTGGCGTCAACCGGTTCAGATTAACCAGTCACAGTGACGAAGCCAAGGGTCACTTGCGTATAATCATCGCCACAATCGGCTTGTACTGCACCATTTGCGGTTCTAATCACACACCACATATCCAGTGTTGACCGGAAGGAATAAGACCAAGGGGTGTGTGAGTGAGGCCTTTGTGTCCAGCTGGCCAATGCTGGTTAGCCAATTGATAGGTTAACCTAAAAGTGAAACCCCTACCTCGAGAAAAATAATCAGAGAGAAACACCACTGGTAAGAACCAAGCTGGGGAGGAAAGTGTTGGAAATCTGTTGCAAGAAGTAGTTCGACAGACGAGTACATATCAGTGCACTCTGGAGAGGATATGGAGGGAAAGGAAATGTAAGGCTGGGCGAGAAGGCAGACAAAGCGTTCATCATCCAGTATGCCAACAAAGCCGAAAGTTAGGAAACATAGGAGGCCACAGAAATCCAGGTTTCTGAAAAAGGGAGTGGGTGAGTTCCGATTAACAGAATTCGTTGATAAATGCGAACAAGAAAAGGTGGATATAACGGATATAACCCGCTTGACCCCGACATTCTCGTTGTCTCTCGACCGACAATGAACCATGAGTAAGCTGGTGACTCAGTAATCCCAAACGGCCAGCGCATTCGCGGTCGCACACATCACCCCAACCTATGGCATCGATGGCTCCCTTGCGTATCGCACACCTACGTTCACGGCAGCGCAATAGCTGCTCATTGAGGTTGCGGACGCTCGTCTGGACCATATTTCCCCAGACTGTCCGATTCAACACCAACTCTTCCCAACGCCTAAAATCGATGTTACAGCACGAAGGACCTACCTGGATGACATCCTGGTGTTTCCGCTTTTGACCACCAGGATTTTGCATGCTGATTCCACTTGGCCGTAGAGCGGCTGATCTGGAATGCGATCATCGCCCATTCGACGAACGTGACCTGGCCAACGGAACTGATTTAGTATCAGTATAGCTCACAACTCTTTGTGTATGCCTGTAAATGAAGGGTTGGTGTGGAGGTTGATATCATACACCATTAGGTTAGCGCTAGTATTAAATAACAATCTTGTATGGACTCTGTCTGTCTTGATCGACTGAGAGCCGAGAATTCAAAACGCATACATCAGCCTCTTCCGCTGCCTATTCCTAGACTTTGTATAGGAGACCGATAACTGAAGCGCCCAATTAAATCCGGGCACAACTTCATCGAACGCTATGGTGAGTGAATTTTGACAGACAACACTGTCGAATGCATTGTACCCATCTCTGGTATACATCCGACAGTCTTCATTTTTAGAAATAGGATGGTGAGAAATTACATCCGCATCTGCCCCGAGTATCCCAGAGTAATTAAGTGATTGAGGATTTCTAATCCTAACTACACTTCTACGGAAACCCGAAACCAGCCAGCTGATGTAATCAGACAGCACACACTCACGGTTTCTGCACACGATCTTCATGTTTCAGTTGCATGCACTAGTGTCGTTGTGACTGACGTCTGATCATTCAGTAGTCTGTTCCCGACTGTTCCTGGATACACTGAAGTATGTTGACCACGATGTGTTGGCCTCTTAGTAAACGTAGAAAGATGTCACCCGCAGGATGCTCTGAACTTTTATCCGGACAACCACGTCAACGATGTCATTTTGGCGAGACTGTTTATCACTGCTAGCGAATAATTGATCCCTGTACACACATCCATGGCGTCCCATCATGCACCAGAGATAGTTTTACGATGTTTGTGAATGTCTTCAACCCAATCATTGTCCTCCCGTCCCACGATGGATATGTGATTCTTAATTCTACTAGCCAAACCCAAAAGTTGTGACACGCGCCCAAACAACACGCCTTTGTTGGTGCCCACGGTAATATATTCTGCATGACACTCATGGACGTGTTTCATTTGTTGAAGTATCTGGACTGATTGTTCCTCTTGGAATCGTCACATTATGCTCAATCGAAACTGCGCTACCTTACAACTAAGTGTAATATTTAAGTTTTTCTAATCGCTGTGTAGTTATGTGAGAAATTCTGATTGGTGAGTAATATCCATAGTGTTCTGCTGTGTTTGTTAATACAAGGATTCCATAAAAGATAGTCTTCTCAGCTGAATTCATTTTTTCTTCAGCCAGTCCATGTGTTCGGAAAAGTCGAAGAATGGCTGACTGCAATGGAAGCAGAGATGAGACGTACAAACCATTGGATAACGAAGCAGGCTGTATTCCACTACTGTCATCAAATGTCTCGTGTTGATTGGATGTTTGACTATCAAGTGAGTATATTATCGTTCGACTGACCGAGCCCGTTAACGTGTCAGCTAGAGCTGTTGCTACTGAGTGGTGAGAAAAAACAACGAACATTTGTTTCATCGAATTCATTTTCAGATCAACATTTCTAAGGACTTGAAAGTCTACGTCAAACGTTAAGTAACTTGGTCACCATTGATTAAGTAAAATCCTCCACCTGGATCCTAGTCAGTCTAGGTTTGCGTCCAAGCATTCAATGATTAGAAACAAGAAACTGTGACGATAGGGACCAACTTCTTATGAGGTCGCTTCAGTCGTTGCAGTTATGCTGCGTCAGAATAGCATAAGCTGATTTTCCCGCTGATTATATGTTGATAATCCGCAGTGACTGATGACTGGACCAGACTCTGCTAGATGTTCCACAATGAAGTCATCCATAGTTCGTTCTTTTTCACTGTTAATTTCTGCTGGGGGATGATGGACGTTTATCCTCCGTTATGAATCGGCAGACGGCAGACGAATCATATTTTAGACATGAACAGACACCTGGGTATTTGCGTTTGAGAACTGCATACTAATGAACCAGGACTGCAGTGTTATGACAAGTAGTGTGCTTAAGTGTGCGTTGTTGAATCTACAACTGAGAACGTCCGCTATTAAATCACCCAGGTAGCAGTTTGGAAACAATAAGTTTCCCCTCCGCTGTTGTGTCCGGGAAGATGGCTGTCCTACTGTCATGTTCGTCGTTGTAAGCTTTGATGGTCGCCCTAACGTTTGATATGTATGAACATCGTTCACATTTGACGGCAGTTTTCACATCCAACTAGACTGTCCATCCAGTCCCTCTCGAACATGCCTACCAAACTCGTGCCCCACTCGTCAGTGACCAGTACCTTCGTCTGAACCAGAAGTGGATTCCCAGTTCACATCTACGTTAGTCAATTATTTTGGCCACTGCGTCAGGGGATTCACATTAGGCATGACCAAATGGCCACGGCCAGCCACATTTTTCTATGAATACTATCCTCTTTGCCTCATGTGAGGTCAGTGGTGCTGTGAACATCATGGTTACCTCATAAGAAGGTGGCTGTGGATTAAATCTTCACCACAGTCATAAAGTATCCCTCACCTGTTTTCATAACAGAGCGGACATCTACAAAGCTGAACAGTTGCCAGTGCGCACAGCATTACGTCAAGTTTAAATTAGCTCAACACTGTGTACTATATCCACGATTTTCCATCAAGCGTATCACAGTTGATGTGCGCAACCGACCATTTCTTTGCAGGTCGTGAACACCATCAGTTGTAACAAAACTTTTCGTGTCTTCGAACCGGTCTACTGGCAACTGCACCCCCGCCCTCAAGCTCGATCGGTACACACATGCATTTGACATGCTATCCTAGATCGTAATCTCTCAACTAAAACTCGTATGATGCGAATCTTCTCGGTTGACCCAAACTAAACAGCTTCGCATCCTGGATACATCACTTGTCAGGACGAAGCAGGTTTCCAGAGAACAAACCACCTCAATCTGAACAACCTTCCTGAACGAGCTGTCTACATCGATCTCGATAGCGTAACAAGTTGTCTTCATCATGGCACGGATAAAATAGCTATGTGGGGACATGTTGATATGAAACGAAACGACGTGGCTCAGTAACGAGGTCATAAAAGTGGGACAGGTCAAGTGACGCTTATTGTTTTCACGGCCTGGCTATAATACGTCACACCAGAGTATACAAATGACACAATAACCCTGAGAACAAAACATGGTGTGCTTCAGTTTCTAAGGCAAAACTGTTAGGTTTTGATCCGTCTTCTGATCTGTCTTGTAATGATTCGTAAATCTGTTTCCTTCATGAATGCAACTTTTTATCACCCATCTGTCGTTTTATGAAAAAAAATATCGTGATGGCACAACCCGTTAGGGAAATATCGTATTTTCACCTTACTTTGTCCATCTGTACTCACCGCCGCGTGCTGGTTTCCAGTCCAGCATTGTCTTTCAAACGCTGAAACGGTTAGAGTGACGTGTGTGAGCAGTCATGTTATCGGTTGTGGCCGATGGTGGCCAAATCACTGGATCGGTGGAGCCAAGCGACTCCCTTGAAAATGTGCGTGTACCCCCAATTAACGAGCAGCTGGTTAACCTGGTTACGATTATAGCTGTATTGCGCCCGTTCGTTCACTCGCTAACTCGTTTAGGAATTGGGCCCGTCGACTAAACCTTGTGGTCTAGACTCCGGAGTTTGTTGCCCGGTCCCTAGTTCTGGGATTTGATTCTGGCAATTCCTTGCTGGTCCTTTTCCGCCCTTTTGCGTCCATACGCAAATGCTCAGGAGACCGTCATCTGATCACGGAAGCAATGGAACACTACTCTCTACACACTAGAAATTGCTGTCAAAGGAGGTGGTATTTTAACGAACCGTTCCAAATCCCATCGTACTGTTTTGTTCTTCTCTTGTTTTACATACTTGCACTTATTGTTAAGCAATAATTTCCTATTAACCTTTATGTTTAGCCCTTGCCGCTCATTTCCTCTTCACAGGCCTTGATTTTGTCTCATAATCTGTCCGAATTTTTTGAAAATGTGGTAGACACTGGAATCTGTTACTGTCAAGTGCTTTGTTTATGACCTTTCAAGACGTGGTTTGTTTCGTGTGTGTAACCTTCATTTGCCTAAGTTTCAAAAGACCACCATCACCTTCCACCCTAAAGAAACGCTACTGTTGCAGCAATTACTATTGTTGCTGGAGCCATTGATTTTAAGGCCACCTAACGCCTTTTCTCGTCCAAGTTTATCAAATATCTGGGTACACTTTTTTGCAACTGTTTTCAATGCTCGTATTTCAGGCACCACTTGGCCAGGCGTGGTGACCAGCTCGTGATGGCGTGACCATTGCTTTCAGAGTGTCATTTGAGGTTTGCTCCAAAAGTGGACTCTTTATGCTGCAATCGTTTAGCCGAGGTCCGATTCCAGATGCTATCAAAATGGCATCCAAAGTAACTTTTTAGTTTTCTTAACAGCCCAATCCAGTCACAAACTTCGCTTCTTTTTGGATGTACATGAATTGAGTTTACTCTTTTTCGACGGTGAATTGGTCCAAAGGGACTGGATTTTATACTTACAGAATGCTCACAACAATATAAATATTAACGTTCCTTTACCGAATTTAAACGAACTGCACTGTGTAAAATTTCAGATCCGTGTTTTTCACATGTCCAACAGAATGCAAGGTGAATGATTATCAGAGTTTCTATTGGGAACCACAGCACACCAGTGGCAGTGTTCAGTGTATGTTGATGGAATACCCTCATATTGATTGTCATGCAATGGGTAGGTACTGCGAGGAAAACTGGAGAGTTCCCCGAACTTGCTTTGCGTGTTAATCACTTTAACACTGTACGATTATTTCCCCTTTGCTTCCTCCCAATCCCATCCTCCAGGGCATGGTTATTTTGGCAGCTTCGCAAATCTGGTTCACTTGGGAAGTGGAAGACGTGTTTCGCAGTTTCAAACAGGGCAACCGAAGAGCAATGAAGGAGTATGACAAAAAACTGGAGGAACAACTCAACGAGACGGTTTATCGAATTCGAACAGAGCTGAGTGCAAACGATATGAAAAAGTTGGAAACCGTGCTTATTTTAGACGTTCACTCAAAAGACATGGTCGAGCGATTCATCCGTGACAGGTACTATTACAAAATAGGCTCCGCAACACGAGGTTTATACCTGAGCGGGTTTCCGAATTTGAGTACGTATGATCATGCGAGTTTCAAAAGAATGAGTGCAGCCGAACATAACAATGGCATCAGCTGTGTTCAGTGCGACGACGTGCTTGTGGTGGCGTTATGGTGCAATTGTCGGTCACGAGGAGAACTGTTTTCATTGGTCCACCCAATGGGAATGAATTTGTCTGAAACCCCACTTGACTGTATGATTGAATTTATCGCAGTAGAAGTTGTGAAGCGTCAACATTTTGTTTACTGTCGTCAGTTAGAAACGCAAAGCACGCAGCCTGTATACACCATACAAACAGAGATAGGAGTTGATGAACACGCACGTAAGCACATCATCATTTAAGTTGAACAGCACCTACAACTGATCACAACTATTGTTTTCTCATAGAGCTTCCAGCGAACCCCTCTAGAAAAAAAGCACTACATCCGAGTTCAACTGTTGCTAGGGCTCGCCGGTAGTGCATCTACCTGATGCGAGCAGTTGTGAATGTTGTTCAACTTATACTAGCCAACAGAGCTCCTACTACGCATCCCCATACGTCATTCAGTCACTTTTACACACACAATGCCGGACAGTGAGATGGGTGCAAAGTAGCTTCTTTAAGGGCCTATAGCTTGGAGTTCTGACGGCGTAACAATACTCTGAGTAGGTTAAGTAGGTCATACTGGTGGTCTGTTGTTGCAACGTGTCTAACAATCGATCATGTAGTACTTGGAGCAATGGGTTCATCGGTTTGAGACTGTCGCTTCATCAGCCATTTCCACCACTTCAGGACGTGTTCTGCTACTTGCTGAGATAGTTAACAATCTGGTCTACCTGTGTAAACGTCATTGCAGCTGCAAGCGAACTGGCTGACAATACGGGGACGGAATTGCTAGGCAAACTGCGTTGGCGATTACGGAGCACTGACCTTTTGATGGTTTAAATTGAGTTCAGCTGTGCAGCCGTACACACACGGGTTGGAGCATAACCTAACTTATGCTGGAGATCGTTCGCTAGTCCACTTTGAAACAGAGAAATATGTCGTTTCGTTGAGCCACTTGGTGCGGTTTACTGCTGTTGCCCATCTTCTTGTGAGCCCCAGTGAATCCCTCAAATCGGCTATTTTCTAGGATGATTTTCCTTATGATCACGTTTTCTGTTCTCAGCGTATCAGCTATGTGAACATGTTCAATTTCTGACCAAACCACATTTGTGTGCAGTCAAAGTAAATGTGTAAGCCTCAAAACATTGCTTGTTTCATGTTGTTCTACGATAGACAAAATAATATAACGTATCGTTCTCATACCTAAGTATAAATACGTCTAAAAAGGCTCAAGTTTGGGTCGCTTTACTTTTGCGGTACAGAGATAGCTTTGGGGAAATTTTATTAAGCAAGTTGACAAACAAATCAAATTAGTCAATACCGGTAAAAACAAAATCATCATTGACATACCATCTGCGCAACAATGTTTTCATATTGCTATCTTAGATGTGCCGTTGAATCGTTTTGTTGAAGATGTCAGCTAATGTTGGTCCAGAAGGATTATTTCTAGCCAAACTGTACGTACGTCCTTCAAGATTAACTCAGATTTTTCTGTGTATAGTATAATATAATTCTTAAGGTAGAACATCCATATCGGGCTTCCCACAGAGGTAAAATCACACAAACTCAGCCTTCTCACAAAGAGGAGCATTTGTAAAAGAGAATTAACATTAACGTTAATTACTTGGGTACTCATTGACATATCTTCTAGGGTCACCGCTCAAAACCGGTTTTTTATGCTTTTGCTACCCCTTTCATTCTTAGTGTTTCCGTTCCCATTTGTTTGAATTGCTTAAAGTAAGTTTCTACGAGGTGTCTGTCCTACCATAGTACATGAAGTTTCACATCATTTCACTAACAGCCGTTTTAACCTTTCACTGCTCTCCCTAGCCGGGTCATGGTGACGACACCAGTGTCGTGATCTATTCTGCGAAATATCAGCGATCACGATAGTTTCAACCATTTTGGGAAGGTTCTTATTTCCGGCTTATTAACCTGCAACTGGAAATTAATGTCTCACAAATGTAAATGAAATACAGCTATCCGAGCATGTGTTCATTGAAGTAGTAATCAGCATTTTACAGTTGTTTGCTTCACTAGTGTATTGAAGACAGACGGTCGTACCATACTACTTACCACTTCAGTAGTGGCATGGATCGAAATGACCGCGGGACAAATATGGGAGAGATACGGGGTGGATCATTAGTGGGCAGCATCACGTAGAATGGCTATCGTCACATGGCGGAACTGAGACATGGTGTCCAAAGCGACTGGGGCATCCTCGGACGAGTGTGGCGTGCAAATGAGTCTTTCTGTTCGTAGTCCCGTTGAGACGCATAAGTCGTGTGTTGGTTTCCCCAAATAAACAAATTCTGTGCCACCCGCCTTCTGGGTTCACAACACTAGTGTAGCTAACCGCTCTCTCTTAAGTTTTGTTAATTCGCAGCATCATTGTGTATGGACAGCTTATCCTAAATGACCGGGTCACAAAGCGTGTGACCGGAACGAACAAATGTCCATGTATCTAGTGAGTACTGATTCGGTTGATTTAATCGCAACTGTAGTTCGCTGTATAACCACCAACCTTTACTGTTTGTCAGAGTACGCCTTATCACTTTTTAACTGATGACTAATTACCCAAAGTATCCATTACGTTCTTATGCCAATATGATGTAACTAATCAAATTGTGAATTAGAAGTCATGTTTTCAAAGTAAAGATCTCAAGCAGAATTGCACGTAATTAAATCTTCAGGATTCCGTGAGAAAAATTTGTCGGATGGGGTGTCACGTTTTTGACTAGCACTTTACAGACCAGCACATTATCGATGAAACACTAACTTGAGTCCTTCATATTTTGTTCCCTCACAGTATTATGGCTCCTGATGAGTTTGACTGGGAATCCCAGTTACGCTTCTATTGGGTTCGCAAACTCGACAGTCTGATAATCCGACAGTGTTCTGTGGAGCTCAACTACGGTAATGAATATTTTGGCCTAAACGGAAGATTGGTTATCACTCCGCTGACCGATCGGATATACTTGACAGCCACTCAGGTATACTGATCCATTTCTGTCGTGGCCTTGAACATGTGTCAGATATTTTTCCTGTCTTTCTCTAGTTTTCCTCTTTTCTTCTCAAAAGGGGAACACTTACAGATGTTAGAATTCATCGTGGTGTTTCGGCAGGACCAGTGTAGTGTCTAATCACCAGGTTTTAGGTTTTATTTTAAACAACCCGTAGGTTAACTAGATATGAAAGGCAGTGCTTAACTCAAGAAAACAGTTGATTATATTATGACAAATTATAACTTTTATACTGTCTACACTGTTTCCTGGCTTCAGGTAGATGCAAACCATAACACCCCTCCAGTCCAGGATATCTAATTGTGTACTGATAACTTGAGTAACACCCCCGGGGATAGAATTCGATTTATCGGTACAACCCATTATGATGGTCAAGTTATTGTATACAAGTGCTACAAAAAAGGCTAACTTTACAGCTGCAAGCGTATAGGTTGCGTAACATTATAGGTGGCACAGTTTCACTTCACGGACGTTCACAACCAGCTTACATCATGTGGTCATGTCTGTGCCATGCAGTGCATAGGACAAAAAAGGTCTTCTATGAACAAAAGCATTGTTCTTGCACCTCAAATTTGCGTCGGTAGAGATTTTGTTGACAGCTGCACAGGCTTTTTCTACTTGGGTGGTAACCTGTCCACAGATCTGCCCGCGGACTGCAAGTTGCGACCTCGCATGGCGAAGGCTAGTGCTATTTTCGAATGTCTTGAAAGACGTGTCTGCAAGAATCACAGCCTAAAGATGGCCACCAAACCCTGTGTCTACCACTCACTGATGCTGTCTATACTGCTGTACGGTAGTGAAACTTGGACACTGTGTCAGCGGAACGTGCGCTATCTGAGCCGTTTCCATTCGCAGTATCTACGACGCCTCTTGGGTATTCGGTGGTCGGACATGGTTCTGAACACTGAGGTACTGCAGCAGGTAAACATGGACAGAATAGAAGCCTTGCTGATATTGAATCAGCTCCGTTGACTAGGTCACGTTCGTCGAATGGGCGATGATCGCATTCCAGATCAGCCGCTCTACGGCCAAGTGGAATCAGCATGCAAAATCCTGGTGGTCAAAAGCGGAAACACCAGGATGTCATCCAGGTAGGTCCTTCGTGCTGTAACATCGATTTTAGGCGTTGGGAAGAGTTGGTGTTGAATCGGACAGTCTGGGGAAATATGGTCCAGACGAGCGTCCGCAACCTCAATGAGCAGCTATTGCGCTGCCGTGAACGTAGGTGTGCGATACGCAAGGAAGCCATCGATGCCATAGGTTGGGGTGATGTGTGCGACCGCAAATGCGCTGGCCGTTTGGGATTACTGAGTCACCAGCTTACTCATGGTTCATTGTCGGTCGAGAGACAACGAGTATGTCGGGATCAAGTAGGTTATGACACCTACTGTAAAAAAGAAAACGCTGGATCGTCCACAGCGTAGTAATTCACCCAATAGAAATCGTGTTCTCCTTCTCGTAACAATTAATATGGAAAGTCTTGGTCCCTAAAATAACGCGGCCGTCCAGTTAATTGCTTCCAAGGCAAACCAAAGGACAGTTGCGAAATACTACTTTGTTGCGCTCCAACAATGTGCGTAACAAGGAGAAAATTACTAGGTATTTACATGGCGCATAGCGACGTACATTTACTAAAAATACTATCTATCAACAAAGCACCAATGATCATAGTGGAATAAAGGTCGAACAACTAGAATAGTAGCGAGGGTCAACTCTCGACTGTTCACGATATATCCGCTCCTTCCGATTAGATAAAATTGTTTTCTCAAGAAAGGGGACGGTTTTGGACGGAAGAAAATAGATTCCTCTAACACCTCCCACTTGAAGATTGTTGGGTTCAATCATAAGACTGCTCCGGAGGATCGAATTCAATGGGCTTGACCGGTTTACCGCGTCTGTTCATCCATCGTCTCCATCTTAAGGGATACTCGCGCTCAGCGTCGTGGAACTGTAAAGTCGGTTCTGAAGAATGTCCGATTTTGGTAGGTCTCTCTCTTTCCTTCAAGTCGAATGCGTCCAGCAGTATATCGAATTGTGTAGTTGGTCCTACCTTGTCGCAAAGTGCGTCTCCGCGGTTTCGACGAATGCGGTTTGCGTGCCGCGCATACGTGGCTTCACCCACTTTCACCTGATAGAGTATTGATCCTTTCCGCTAGATGATTATTCTTCTCTTCCAGTTCAGTGGCCCATAAAATGTGGATACAGGGACCGGCTCGTCGATCGTGGCTTATCATGTATGAACTCTGTCTCTTCGATCGTATTGTCTTCCCACTCCTGTACTGCGTCTTCTCCTCCTCTTTGGATGTGGGATCATGATGTCAAAGGCAGTCTCCAGTTTTTGATTGAACATACATTCCACCGGCGACTTGCCATCTGAGACGTTCGGATTTGGGGTTGTCCGGAAATTGGTCAAGAAGGGCTGTAAAGCATGACTTGGAGGATCCTCTGCTCTAGTCTTTAACAACGTCTGTTTGAAATTGTCGACAAACATTTCAGCTTGTCCGTTCGACTGAGTGTGGTACACTGGAAATCGCTTGTGTCGGATACCTAGCTGTTGTCAGTAGTTTTCGAAGACAGAAAAGATGAACTGACATCCGTTGTCTGTTACCAACGTCTTTGGTAGTCCGAAACAGATGAAGAATTCCGATAGCTTCTACATGGTACTGTTCGTATTCAACTGTCGTAGGGTGTGAACTTCCGGCCAATTGGTGTAGGTGATGACGATGGCCAAATACGTTTGCTCATTCAATGGTTCAGCAAAATCCATGTCAAGCTTTTTCCAGGGTCTTTGAGCTGCTGGCCACGTGTGCAGTTCTTATTTCACGTGGGTTTTCGCAACCAGACAACACGATGTGCATTTGTGACAGTGCTGTTCAATCTGTTTGTCCATTCATGGATAGTAGGCAAAAGTACGCGCTAAGAACTTCATTCGGTTGATCCTTGTGTGCCCACTGTGGAACTGCTTGAGTACCTGCCTTTGAAGAACTTCCGGGACTGCTCCTCCTGGACAAACATGAGGCATCCATCCACGATGGCAAGCGCTCCTCGACGGTAGAATATTTTTTTAAGTCGCCATTGATGTCTGTGTGCGGCCAAGTGGTGCAGATGAACGTTATTACCTGTCTCAAATTTGGACCCAGTTTGGTTGCCTCCTTGAACATCTCTGCCTTCACCGGAAGTGTTCAAACAACCTCGCTGAGAATGAGGTGGACATCAGATTCAATGTTCATCGATGTGATTATTGTGTCCTCGTCGTTCGGTGCCTGTGATCCGATGAGTTTGGATAAAGCGTCAGCTCGGCCAAAGCTAGTTGTGGAATGGTATTGTATCGTGATCAAGTGTCGTGAGGTGAGTGCATTTAGTGACACGAGGCAGTGAAAGCCGTGTGGAGCTGGCTTGCTGATGATGCCCTACTTTCACTTGTAGCTCGGTTGCTTTTTTGCAAGTTGTGGGTACCTTTATACTGAATATTTGAATCCAGACGTAGCTATCTTTAGTAGCTAGGTTCCTTCCATTCTCCCTCTATTTTCTTCTCTCTTCCTACATAGGGTTTGCCTTTTTTCCTCTCCATGACTGTATGGCACTTAAGCATCAATGTGAACCACTGATGCATTGTTGTCTGTTTTTCGTCAAGATAAATTTTATGTGAAGTACCCAGTTTAAGGATTAGCAGCCTCACCTTACCAGCGTCGTCGGCGTTTGACAATTTCATCTTGAAAACACCCTCAGACATCTTAAGCCAAGATCCGAACGTAGCGTCAATCACAGGATCAAAGTGAAACGCACTGACTGAATTGATTAGAGATTCCGCTGTAGGTCTAAAGAAATCATTTGACCCCGCTGTTTGTTGCTCGAAACTCAGCTTCTGCGTCAGTGTTTCAATCAGTTTTAAATGCATCTGCTCGAACTGTTTCTGCTGTTTTGAAAGAGGATTTATAACTGCTCGAACGTAAGTGACGTCGTGAGTTCTTCCCTCGCTAAATGTCGTAAATCCTTGAAAGAAAACACTGGATTGTCTATGGTATAGTAATTCACTCGATAGAAGTCGAATTTCAATCCTTGTAATAATTCACACGGAGAATCTTAGTTTGTAACAGTTAATCTGTTTTTTTGTCCGTATTAAGCGACGACCGCCATCGTTTGTTTAATCATTCACAATTCTTCTACTTTTCCTTCAGTATTATCGATGTATTGTATGACGAATGCATTGTTTGTTCTTCAGTTCAACCTTACATTTTTGTTTTCCCGCCAAATACTTTCTAAAGTGCACCTAAATGTGCTGGTTTACTGAACTACCTCTTGTATTATGTTTTCAATCGTTTTCTTAGTTTATGGTTTATCATTGCAATCTCCGTTTATCTTCCGAGAGATATGGGTTTCACTTTCGTAATGGCCTGTCAACTGGCCGGTCAAACACAATGACTTCATTCACACATCTCCCAGTCTTAGTCCTTCGGGTTTACATTGGATACGTGGTATGTGAGTGGAACCGCAAATGGTGCGGCGAAAGCCACTTGTGCTAACGATTAAGCGCAAGCGTGCTTTGGCTTCGATCACTGTGACATGTTAATCCGAAACGGATGCAGCCAGCCATGAAAAAGAAAGTAAAAACAAGAGCAATGTTCAGTTCGTGGATCTGGATGGTTTGTTAATAGTCCACACAGAGAAGGACGTCCGCTAACGGTGCCAACTACTCTGATTGTTAATACCTGGCAGTGAGACCTCCTAACACAAGCAAAACATTTGGAATTGTCATTTGATTTTCTCTGTTCTAAGTACTTTCAGTTTCACTTGTACAAATTAACGTCCTGTCAATATACTTTGTTGGAGCATTCAGTATGTTCAAGTTTTGGAAATCGCATCTTTACAACATCCGAATAATCTGTCGTTTCAGTAGACAGGTTCCGAAGTATAGCATATCAGGTATCCTATTTCCAGTGTTTTGATGGCATTCGTTTTATAAAATACCCGGGTTTCTATTGGGTTCGAGCCAGTGACCAAGATCGCATTCTCTTAATTAGCAGTTTTTTACCAGCTGGTATCCGAAGCCATACAGAGAGCCGACATCATTGTGTCATATGGAACTCGTCAAATTAATCACGGAATAAGTAGCCCCGTCAACAACGACGTCGATCCTTAGACTGTGTTGTTGATCTAGTGACCAACCACATCTACTATTTTTAAGCCAATAGGAGAACCTAATATTATTTCGGGTTCTTCTTTTGAGTGACCGTAAGACGCACTCAGTTGCTAAGGTTCGTTTAAATGCCATGCGAGGAGAATGCTTAACCTTCACTCAGCAATGCCTGTTATGTTTATGATTCACTTTGCATCTAACAGTGTGTGGTTATGCATCAAACATACGAATTACTACTTCTTTGAGCTTCTGAATGTTATTCTGCCTGAAATGTTTCTGTCTCGGACTCATTGCACTGTTCGTATCCTGAAACGCAACTCACTAACCTGTCTCATTGAAAAGTGTTGTGAATATATATTGTTACTGAGAAATTCACCAGTAGTGTAAGTTTTATCAGAATCCGATTCTTACAACTTTGCGAGGACATTTTCCCACAGACCAGCAGTGGCTATCCCTCTGTCCAAATTGTATCCACCTTGTATATCGCCCACAGCTCTTGGAGGTTTTCTTTTCCATTATTATTCCACATCTTCAGGCGTTATCTCTTTGTCTTGGAGGCGCTCCAACAGGACCGGCGGGCACTGGGAAGACAGAAACCATTAAAGATTTGGCCAAAGCACTAGGATTGTTATGTGTGGTGACAAACTGTGGCGAAAACATGGACTATAAAGTAAGTTCTAATTCGTACTTTTATGTCCATTAGATGGCATACTCTGAAGTTTTGTACTAATCACGATGAACTTCTGTATAGTCATAAAACATGTGTTAGCCTTCAGATCATGTTCGATGCTTCCAGTACACAAGCATAGTCACATTTATATTATTGGTGTGGCCTAACACTTGAACCGCCTATCATCCCCTTGCCTCCATCCATCTACCCTGACGCTTCACTGTTTTTCAGTCATTTGCCAAACTGCTTTCCGGGTTGTGCCGTTCCGGGGCTTGGGGATGTTTCGACGATTTCAACCGCATCCATGTCTCGGTTTTGTCCGTCGTCTCTTCACAAATCAAGTTGATTCAAAATGCCCTGCAAACGAAAGCCAACATTTTCCAGGTAGGTCACCAAAATACACGTCTGTCAACTAAGATACTCTGTCCGCGGCGGTCGGTTTATATTTGTGAACGTTTGCTTGGAGGCCACAGTGTGTTCTGCTTCATTTGTCACTGAAATTCTTAACCCGAGTAATTAGCTTCATTTGTTTTCATGTGTTGGCTTGGTTCGTCACCGAATCCCCGACATAATCTGTGCAAGGTCCATCACAAAGCCTCAGCTGCTAACATGTGATGGTTTTCGTGAAGGCTAGAATTAGAAGGGCACAATTGACAGACGTTTTATTTCTAACGAAGACGTTCTTGGGATTGAGTAAAGCCAATCTGATGTCTTGTTTAGGTGAGCTATTTGGATCAACCTAGAAGGTACCGAGAGACTATGACAAAAACAAATTGTAGATCTATTGCCTCACCAAGTCAAGCAGAAACAAGCGATCACCCGTTCTTTCTCAATAAACTCAAATAAAGTGTTGAAAATCAGGATAACTGTTACAAAAGCGTTTCGTCCGATCCGAATCAGTTAATATCGCTGAACTGTCGATAAGGACTGAAAGTTTGATAGCAGCAGATCGGTAAAGTTTATGACACAGTTGAATATAACGGTTGTTCATCTTATTCTGTCGGTACGTACTGTTGAATATAGTAAGTATACATTTGCATTCGTCGGAAGTGGATGTGAAGTTCCTAAAATGGATCTGCTAGCCCGACCAGGTGCTTTTGTGTGATATATCCCACGATAGTGAATTGTCTTCTTATCTAGTAAGCGAAACAACCGTAAAACTCGGTTGTTCTATTGATCTCAGGTTGGAACGTGAATTCGGTTTATCTATTCTTCAATTCGACGCACATTCAGAGTCTTACGACCATGAATACAGTAGCGAGATCTTCCCTCATTCGTTAATGTCTGCCATCGAATCAATCACAGTGGGTCCAGCGGGCTGTCCATCAAGACTGTCTGTTTGTTTGTGGAAGAATTCATCATTAAGGGTTTAGAGACAAACCAATTTGATTGACTCATCTAGATGGAGCCTAATCTAAAGGTTCTGTTTAACCGTACATTCATGAGTAATACGAATCAGTCCATTACGGAGAACGTTTGTTGATATGAAAGGACTACATTACTTCATGGAATGTATTGATATCTACGAGAATTACGAAGGGATTGAAGGTATTCTTGAGACCAAGTTTCTTGATTCCGGAAAGTTTTGGTTTAATTTTACTGACCAAACACCAAGGATATTAGTCACAAGAAGAGTTCATCATGGATTATTTTGTGGATCTCAATGAAACGTCTTTCTTTTGTTTTTTTTCTGTGGAGGTCATGAATTCGTGGAGTCACAGCTGTCTTGGACATAGACTAAATTGAGGAGGTCTCATCGACGAACCCAACTTGGTCTAACATTCCAAGGTTCTAATGTCTGCGTTTCTTATTGCTATAGCTGTTCAGCATAAATGGCTTATTGTAGTAACTGACGATAAGCAGTTGAAATGTCCTTGAACAAAACATCCTAAATTGTAGTATTGTGCGCTTTTTTTATATTACGTGTAAGTACATCAGAAACGTTCGTGAGCGGAATTTTTCAGAAGTTAATTGGGCTCAGCTAGCAAACGTGGCCGACTTGTTACAGGAATTCAAGCATGTAAAAAAGTTACATACTTTGTTGGATTTTAGAGGTACAAACAATGCCCACTAAAGAAGACGGACAGGATCAGAACATATTCTCTCGTCAAATCAGTCGCATACAGCCTACAATGGTAGTAAATTCAATGGTGGTTATACGGGATAAATAATATCACCCGAAAACGATCTTGCAAGAAGCGTAACACCTTCGTGAAGTAGTGCACAAAAAATACGATAGGAAATCTGGAATATAACAAGCAATAGATGGTGGGACAGGATTTTGAGGTACAAAACACTTCATACGTCAAAAATGGCTATCACACGACACAACCCTATGAGGTTTTTAGGTACAATAACGCCCAGATAGTTAACTTAGTAAGACTTATTAAGACGGGAAGTAACCGTTTCTGAACAAAATATGTCATTCCTAAATACTACATCAAGATTGCTAAGCCGAATACCTCAGGATTTGACTGTCCCATAGCGGTACCGTTTCATTCAAATTCTCTAGCTGTCTCTACAACTGACGTCTGGCAGGCAAAGTGTTGCTGATCTGCCACCCAGTCTTCGAATTCCTACCTTTCTGTGTTCACCATTGCTACATCCACCTGTGCTAGCTATACTGACCATTAGGCCTAACAATTCACTTGGACGTGACCTACTGTTTGCCCGGACTGTTCACTGACTGAATGAATTGACAAAGTAACCGCTGAGGAGCTAACGAAATGTGGCTGCATAAATATCTCGCACATTACCTTCAGTCTTTGTCGGATTTGGACAAACGATCATTCTTTTGAGGAGGTTAGCAATCGAGTGATGAGAATAAACAAAATGCCTGCATCTCGCAAGCACGTCTTCTCGCTATCTTAGTAAAATGGACGAGAGAAATTTAACGTTTCAAACGTTCAGCATGTCTACTGATGACAGAGTTTAAGCTTTCAGAAGTATCGCTTAATGTTAAAAGACAGAATGCATGAAATCCATACATGGATGTATGACCGTATAATCTAATGATACGCATCCGATAAGCAGGAGCCAGTCAAAGAGATCAGCTTCTTTCCTAGACCTAATTGGAGCATGAATAGATAGGGGTTTACCTGACTTTTATTTACCATCCACCATCATGTTCCAGAGATCAGCAAAGAATATGAGAACAAACAGTATGTTCATCAGGTGCTTACCATAACCGATTGCGATAGTCGCAGTGTCTGCGCCCATACTGATTAGAATGCATTTTTGTGGTTAACACTTTCAGTTTGAAGGTTCTGAACTACGGTTGGATCATCGTGTGGGTATTTTCATCACCATGAATCCAGGCTATGCGGGACGCACGGAATTACCAGAATCAGTAAAAACGTTGTTTCGTCCAGTGGTAGTCATTGCACCCGATTTGGAATACATTTGCGAAATCATGTTGTTCTCACAAGGATTTCTTACAGCACGTGTGAGTTGACACCATTTCTTTTAGGCTCTCATGGCTGTCAGTCTGTCATACCGAAGTGCGGACATTTATTAATTCATTAATGTCACCACTCATCAAAGATTGGTCGTCATATCGCTGGATTGTTAATCACTATGTTCGCGTTTGTTTAGTCACCTAATTCTGTTTCCATTCGGACCAGTTCTTTTGTCTGCTCGTATGATGTTTTTGTGTACATGATAACTCAAATAAAAAAGCGCAAGCTAAAGTGTTTTTCTTTCAGCAGTGGATTCTTACGGTCGATACATTTTGTTAATGTTTTCAGCCTATCGCTTCTTGTTAATAGCCAATCTAAATAGTTAGTAGTGATATATTTTTTAACTTAAGACCTCTGCGAGTGTTGGACTGGATGTAGAGCCGGAAGGGTTATGCGCCATGGTAAGGTTACCACAAAATGGCGAGCTTCACATCATCAACTAAAATGTACATGTGAACCGCCTGGGAAATGTGATCATGGAGAATCTTCCCTGATTCACTTAGCAAACCACTAGTTAACCGTACGAGAGGGGTATATCATTCCGCCTTTTCTGTGGTAACATCCATATCACCGAAGGCCGTCTAATGCCCCTCTTTACCGGGATGACTTTTACACTTGACAATGTGAACATTTTGTGCTGATGTTATTCGGAATCAGAATACTGTTGAGATGTTGAGTGGTGGACACTTTAGCCAACTGTGTTTGTGTATATTGTGTAGGATTTGGCGAAGAAAATGACCACCCTTTACCGACTAGCCAAAGAACAATTGTCGCAGCAATACCACTACGACTTCGGATTGCGAGCCTTACGTTCATTGCTGGTTATGGCCGGTGTGATGAGACGGAAAAATCCCAATCTACGAGAAGATCAATTGCTTATGCGTGCTTTGAGGGATTCTAACATTCCCAAACTGATTCATGAGGACGTACCATTGTTTATGGGTCTTATTCAAGATCTGTTTCCTGGTATTGAGTTTGAGAATGCGCCGATGATTGCTGAGCTGGTGGAGGCAGCACAGTATGTATTGACTCATTTACAATACACAATCGTCGAGGAGCAAGTAAGTTATGGTGCTTTTTTTGAAAACATGTCTGTGGATTAAGCACGATAAACTATAAACAAGCATATGAGACTTGTTCACTGCGAAATAAGGAGAGCGTTGGAAAGTTGTCAACAGGAACTGTGCCAGAAGTGTCAAAGTGTTTATCCTCAACACTTAGATGTTTCCTAAATGCATCAACTTATTTTGTTTAGTTATATTGCATTGGCTACTAGTGTAGTGAGGATAGACGGTCGCACCATACTACTTACACCATTATTCACTAGCAGCGTGGATCGAAATGATCGCGGGAGAAATACGGGAAGGATCATTGGAGGGCAGCATCAAGTGGAATGGCTTTTGCCACATAAAGGAACTGAGACATGGTGTCCAAACAGACCGGATCACCCTCCGATCAGTATGGTGTGCAAATGAGTGTTTCCGTTCGTAGTCCCGTTGAGACGCATAAGTCTTGTATTGGTTTCCCCAAACAAACGATTTCTGTGTCATCCGCCTTCTCAGTTCACAACACTAGTTCATATAAGTTATAGAAAAATTACTTATTATCGATACACACAAGCACACGTATGCGTACATACAACCCCTTTTTAGTTGCACTGGTCGTTCAGTCTCTCAATTATTGTTTCCAAGATTATCTCTCATATCTTTAGCAAGCAGTGTTGGAGTTCAAAAATTTCACAACTTGTTCACAATTCAGCAGACAAATCAACAACAACAACAGCAGACAGCTGGTGAAAATAACAAAGTGGTTGACCGCGATCGTGAGCAACCGTTCATTATGAAACACCAATAATAACCAGTGACATTTTTTCGATCAGTCCATTTCGTCAGTAGAGAAATGAGACAATATATTGCGTGATTTTAACATTTCTCATACTTTCATTATTCGTAAACGTATAACATGCAGGACACTACTTGTCTATACCCTGTCTATCGCTATTTATCTATCATATATAAACTGCATGTTTTACGTTTGCGGTTGATGAGAGTAAACGAAATGTTAACATACCGTAACGTTTTATTTCTACACTGATGAACTTGTGGAAAGGAACCCAATGTTTCAGGTCCATTGCGAGTTTCGTTCTTTCTAGAGCTCGTCGGTTGTGCATATCCAGTTACCACGATCCATGGCCGGGATTAGAATCCCAGCCATATTTTCATGAAGCAACCGTGTTGATCATTGCACCGCTGATCCCACACTAGGTGCGATTGAATCATCATGTGTAAACGTTCAAACACATTCACTCATAAGTATTGTTCAGGTTGTTCCATCGCTTTGACAGGAGACAGACTAACGGCAGTAACAGGTAATCTGAGCACTAGTCATAAGTAAATGATGGTGAGCGTCTGCATATGATAATTTAATCATGTTTGATATAAGATCAATGGGCAGAAAAGGGATCGCATCAGCTTTCCGAGCGGGGCTTCTTACAAAAACGTTCATCACCCAACAACGAGAGGAAGCGAAGGTCACTGCGTTCACTGGTCAACTAACTGGCTCTATTGGTAAACTACGGTTACATCTGGTGGGCAGATACTATTATACCCCCCTTCATAAGGGGCTTGCAATATAAATTCTAGCCGCCGATGCATAAGTCTGATTCATTTTGCACCAGACCTTTTTGCCATGTTGATTCTTCGTGGAAATCCTGCCTCAAGAGGTTCACATAAGTTAAAAATATATCACTCTCCATCCTGACTATGATTCTTTTAAGGAGTATAGGTTTTCGACGCTGGCACCGTGGGTGACCGTCCGTTGTCTTTTTAAACGTTTGTGGAGCGTTTGTTTTTTGTTCACGGATTTTTCTTCTGCACTTGCCTTTTAAAAAAGGAATTCCGGTAGGTATGATAAATTCGTTCAACTCATAACAGCTGAACGTTGGCTACTGGACGTATTTTTGTCAAAGATTAGCATTTGTCACTCTGCACTGCCCGTGAAAACAGGATGGAATATTTTGTATTATGGTTTTTCCCCGCTATATCGTTACAAAACCCGGCCCACTCGGATGGAATTAGTCCCCCAATTATCCGTCTTTTTCAGGATCGCTGAGCGAACAGCAAACCGTCAGAGGCAATCGTATATCTTCTTAGCTAGCGTGATATCCGATGAGCTGTGTCGCCTATTGTGTCACATGCTTCGAAATCCGTCCCAGAGCTTGACTCGTTAAAATCCTTTTTCGGAGCCCAAGCCGGAATGGAAACCGCATTGTGGTCCACAGACAATGATTGGGTACCGATACAAGTGACTTTCAAATTCGTCATCCTCAACTGAGTACGGTTAGAGACACTGTCCTATATGGTACCGACCCGTTATCAGTGACACATGTAAGGTGAATGCGTACCCAAGCTGTTTCTTCTGTTCATAGGAATCGTGTTGTGTGGAGCCACGTTCAGTTCTATACTAGGTTTTTGTTAGTTAAATAGATCGAAGAAGTAATCTAGCTTAACGATCACAACCAAATCCATTCCCCAGATGTCACCACTTGATGCGCGCAGCTGAACGCAGATATCGATGGATAAGTGCATCGGTACACTTGTTATGTTCAATATTCACCAGTGATGTTACGCCATACGCGCCTCAAACTTGATAACACTGCTATCCTGACTACTCAGGGTTTATGTCAGTGGAACTGCCCACCAGAATTCAGAGTGCCTAGATTTTTTACTCGTTAAATCATTGTCTACATCACGGAGCATTAGTTACTTGTGAAGTCACAACAATCAGTGGAGGAGTACGGCGAAAACATAAGTTACCTTACAGATGGTATCCTATGTTTATTGGGTCATTTTTTCTCATTATTATGAACAACGCGCTGGTGATTAACTCCAGCATTATCGAAAGAAAAGTCCCTACTTTAGGGTTAAGTGAAAGGGAACGAACAGGATGGACAGTATGCTGTAAGCTGTCATGTCTAACTTCGACAGGCTAAAATTAGCTAACAGTGTTTCTCCTACATGGAACACTCCCAACAAATATGATTTTCAAGAGAACGGGCTATTTCTCTTTTGAGACTATCATTTTGAGTCGATACGATGACTTCTTCCCTTCTAAGCAACATACTATCCAAGTTACGTCATTGCTTCACCTTGCCCCTTGGTTCGTTATCACGCTTTGTAATTCTCAATCAGCAACAATCACAATTTCCGTCTTCTACATCTGCCTAATCATTTGAACGATGATTTCTGACCTATAGGAATTTGTTTCAGTGACTAAAACTTGTATCTCTGGTGAATTGACTAAATAACCAATTGGTAACCGAGCAATACCCGAATAACGAGGTTAGCTGCACAAACGGATATGCTTATAAGCAAATAATGCAACCGACCAGAAACCTATCAGCTAACATTGATGTATAAGTTATTTTATATGAGGTCTCAGCGTAGGTATATCAATAATGCCACATTGTTTGACAGCGCTGCAGCCAGGTCGAATTTGCGATGCTCAGCGCTCCATATTGTCACATCTTTCTGTAGATTTCCTTCAATTTCTGCGAAACTATGCCCATCCCCATACTTACCCCTCAATTAAATTGATGGATATATGAGGTTATTCTCTCAAATGCACTGTCTCCTGTTGTTGTAGAACAGCCTCATCTATGTGCAGTATAATGCGTACACTCGGGAACTAAAGGGCAAGTCTCAACGCCAGGAAGATGATGCACTGGGAGCGACTATCGGAATAGTGTGTACGCACCATATAGGAAGTGCCACCAGGGCTAATGGCAAGGTAATGCTACCCAATGTGTGTAACTGCAAGTCAGCCGTGAAAATCAGTGTACGTGTTCGTGATCCTGTGCAGGAGTTCGATTCGGGCGGGCGGGCGAAAGTTCAACAAGTAATTATTGCCCGGCCGCGAGCGGAAGCGTGCGGTACGAAAAGGAACCATCGGTGCCACAGGTCGCGGTGACATTAATATATGGCATTGCGATGTGTACGACCGTGAATGCGCTGGCCATTTTAGGTTAGTAGTGTAGTGAGGATAGACGGTCGCACCATACTACTCACACCACCATTCAGTAGCCACATGGATCGAAATGATCGCGGGATAAATACGGGAGACATATGGGAGGGATCGTTGGAAGGCAGAATGACATTTAATGGCTGTCGCCACATGACGGAACTGAGACATGGTGTCCAAAGCGACTGGAGCGTCCTCAGAAGAGTGCGGTGTGCAAATGAGTGTTTTTGTTTCTAGTCCAGTTGAGAGGCTTAATTATTGTATTGGTTTCTCGTCATTGCAGTCTCTCTCTGTTTAGTTTCCGAGAGATAAGAGTTTCCTTTCTTTATTACCCAATCAACTGGCTAACCAGTATTGGCCAACTGGACACTGGCACACCTCCCGGTCTTATTCCTTCGGGTTTACACTGGATATGTGGTGTGTTGGTGGAACTGCAATTGGTGCAGCGCAAGCCAGTTGCACTGATGGTTAAGCGCTTTGGCTTTGGTCACTGTGACAGGCTAATCCGAATCAGATGCCACCAACCGTACGGGAGTTCGTGCACTAAACAACTTTGTGTGCCAAGCGTCTTTTGTGGTCACAATACTCTTACTAGTGGATACCGTTCGAAGACGGTGTGTCCATTATATCCAATACTATGTCAAATTTCATTATAAACTATTGTGTGCGGATCACAGCTAACCGGACGCGTGAAGGCGCCATAGTTGAGATTCAGTGCAATCGATTAACGTGGTTCGTGATTAGGGAAATACTAAAACTTTAAAGTGTAAGCACGAAGCAACGTCTGAAATTTACTTTGTAAAGTAAAATGTTTTCACTTGTTCCTGATTCAGAAACGTCTGACTGCGAGTATATTCGTTAGCCTGGCTGTTTTCCTTTCGAATATTCTCTCCGGAAGGGAACAATTTATTTCTCACAAAAGGAAACAGGTTGTATTTGTGCTATTCGACTATGAATGGGCAATCAGGCGTAAGTGTAACATCTTTCTTGATCTGTTTCTTCGCGCTTCCCAGTGTTTTCTACATAACTCTTTTTTATCTCACTTATGAGACACAAATTTCCAATTTCCAGCACATCTGCTATTAACAGCATCGATTTTTAGGATTCCGTCCATAACAGAGCTTACAGTTGTTGTATTAACATTAAGTAGCTACTTTAACAAGCATGCATTCCTGCGCTGTTATTGATCCTGCTTTGACGATGGCAATAACAGAAGGGGAGACTGAATTGTGAAGATGGATATAAGCTAGTGGCAGGATGATGTCCTAAGTATGACCAGTACACTAATATGATATGGATGAGCTGGTATGCATCACCTTAGGTGATAGTGGGTCAGTTTTACATGTATCTTTTCCAAGTGACCTGAGGTCTGACACAAGGCGAGCGATTGCGTGGGATGTGCACTTCGGACAAGTAAGCCAACTGTCAGTTGCATAGGATTATCTACTATGAACTGAATCTCAATGAGCAGTGATCGCTGAGGCCATCACACATACTCTGTGTAAAAAAGATGGGATACTTCGAGCTCTGCAAACAAGATGATTCAATGATAACGGGGTCACACCGAGGACTGACTGACCGCACCAACAGCATGTATGCGGTTTGGCTGTGACTCGTAAAACGATTGAGAGAAAATTCTCGTTAATTGACTGAGGAAAACTCATGTGAAACCCTAATGTGCTTACCCTCAACCAGCGCTACAATTCAAACAGTTTTGTTGACGGTTTTCTGCTCAACATAAACCGTGTAAGCCGTTTCTCTTCCCGTTTCACACTCTGACCTGCTTTTCATTTTATTAACATTCTACAAACCGTTTCATACATGAGCACTCACTTTGACTGTGCTAGCTGCCTCCATGGCACTCGTCAACTTGTTTATGAGATGGTTGGCATGATGTTGAAGCAGAACATCGTAGACCCCACTTTGACCAGCACAGTTTGTCTCTAATTTTTTGAGGACATTATATAAATCCTAACCCCAATTTGTTCCATTCACAGGTAGTCAAAATTAGTCAGTTGCACGAAACTCTACAGTACCGTCATGCGGTCATGGTGGTTGGTCCAACTTGTGGAGGTAAAACGGTCGTCATTGACGTGTATGTGCGTGCTTTGAAAGCGTGAGTAACGTTAGTGTTGGTTAACTGAGTTCTACCCTATTCAAGCACTCGCTTTTTTACAAACAGAACATGTGTGAATAATTTTGTGAGAATAAGAGACATCCAGCAAAACTGATAGAAATTGACCAATTCTCAACGGTCATCTGAACCAAGGGCGAGTGAGAAGGACAAAATAAAAACCACCCTAGGTTACCACTTCAGATGTCACAATACATTTGCTGTTATGTGACATAATAAGCGGGTTCGGTATTATTGGCAGCCGTCCAATCTTAACCTGGAACAGTCGTAATAAACAGGCTCGAACCTGTATCCGTGTGATTGGTGGTAAACACTGTTGCCACTGAGTTACCACTGGCACATTTTGACAGACCAGTCAAGTGCTATCACCAAGCGCCTTCTCTGAGGCCCTACGGTTAACTGTGTTGTTCTGACTGTTGAGACGTTCATCGCATCACAGTAGCACACCGATGATGGTGTTGTCCTTCATTGCTCTGCCACCTCCTGACTGGTCACTTGCTTACGACTAAACATATTCGCTTGCTTTTGGGTATTGCATTGTTTATAAGCTGTACGATGACTTTGGCTTGACCATACACTTGAACAACCGCGTTTGTTTGCTCTCTACCGCTGTGGTTGAATCTAGAGGTTGTGTATGTGATCACTGAGTGAAATATTCGCCTAGTCATTAGAGAACAGAACATCAAGTTTGGCCATATCGTGCATACCGGCCTCCTACTAGCACTTGATGAGCTCACCCGTGTATCAATTGAGTGTTTTGGATTATCTGAAATCCACACGCAAGAGACATCTCCGACACACATCCTTAAACTAGATTTGGACCATCACTTACGGTTACAACTCACGAAAGCAAATAACTGTCGCTTTCGTCTTCATTAGATTTCACTGTGATTGTCACTAACATCCAGGTTGCTCTGCACACCATCTAAGTACGTCACTCGATTCCGAAGTGGTTTGTGTTCCATTTACAAACGTTTGCCATCAACCCGTGTGACTATCTGTCGGTCACACCTGAGGTCGAAAGACATACCTACATAAAGTTCATGGTGGTTTAGTGAAGTAACGCGCCTTTCTCTTGTTAAAACGTTCTATCCTGACTTGGATGCTATACTCGGACCCTTTCTGTACAGCTTCACCCAGTCTAATAGCGCGGAGTCAGGAAGAACACGACTGTGTAGAAAACACGCTGTAATGACGATTGCCAGTGTAGTGAGGATAGACGGTCGCACCATACTACTCACAACACTATTCAGTAGCCACATGGATCGAAATGATCGCGGGATAAATACGGGAGACATATGGGAGGGATCGTTGGAAGACAGAATGACATTTAATGGCTGTCGCCACATGACGGAACTGAGACATGGTGTCCAAAGCGACTGGAGCGTCCTCAGAAGAGTGCGGTGTGTAAATGAGTGTTTTTGTTTCTAGTCCAGTTGAGAGGCTTAATTATTGTATTGGTTTCTCCAATAAAACAACCTTTGTGTCGTCCGCCTTCTGGATTCACAACACCAGTTCAACCAATGAATGAAATGCATGCAAATGTATATCATCAGTTAGTCGTCCAGTTGAACCAATCTCCAGTAGTTCAGGCCATTTCGTGGTTGGGTGGCCCAGTGTGGTCAGTTCCATAGCCGTTGCACTCTGTTTGATTCGTCGGGTTAGCACGGTACTCACGCCCACCTTCACGCCTCATCCTGGTTTGTTCAAGTGGAAAACTTTGCACGCTAGTGTTAGGTTGATGAACGAGTTCGTCAGCCGTCACGGCTGACCTGATTAGGTTATTTTGATGATGCCCTTTCCTAAATGTTATGATTATCTCGCTCAGGACTACCGACTGTTAGAATAAACCTGCAATCCGCTGACGTCACGCTCAACGACAGATGCGAACTTAAAAGATGAGCAAACAGAAACTTTCAGTTGTAGGCATCGAATATCAACACCCACGCTGTAAAACGTGATGTATATCTATGTTCGTTGCAAACGTTTATGCAAACTCACTTCGGAAATGGGGTTACTGGCAGAACCACAGGTTGAACTTCTCAGGCGAAACAATGTAGCAGGTGGCGAATCTTGACTGTGTTCATGATAGGGTATTGTTTAATCAGTTTCAAGAGGTAGTTTTTGTTCTGCCTAGCCCTTTGGAATGTGTTTTGTAGCGTCAATATGCAAACTGTTGTCCCATGAATATGCAGTGGAGTTAATCTTGAGTTTGTTAAGGAAGTCCTTCTCGTGTGCTTACAAAACACCATCAAAGACAGTAGGTTTGTGGGACCTGGAATTAGAGGTCGTGTTCCAAATGCAGCCGATCTTTGCCAATCTGGACAATCGCAGGCGATAGAAAGTGGTTCACTTACAAATGAGAGTCACATTCATAAGACCACAGCCGAATCAGTTTTATTTTACTGCAGGAGACGTGACCCACAAATACCGAGGCTATCATGCATATTGAGGTACCTAAAGGAAGTTAATAAGATCGACGAAAAGCTATTTAAGCCAGCAGAAACTTTTGTAGCCTCTCATCCAGCTGCTGCGCTACTGCAGGAACCATTTAAAGTGGTTCGGCTAATGAGCACGTTCATCCGGCTTTGTCTACCAGTGTAAGCACAAGTCTATCACAAACTTCTCCTGAACATGCAAGGATGGTTTGGATTTCCAGATCGTATTGTATGTGAGTTTTTCTGCTGGCCGATCATGCGAAATCATTTCGGCTGTGAATCCAACCATATATCCAGTGCGGGTGTCCCGTGATCAATCTGAAGGAGACACACGCTTGGGTGCCCAGTGATCTCTCAGGTAGATACCCGTTCACTCCAATTCATAAGCGCCTTCTCGCACGGCTAATGCTTACTTTTAGTACTACCTCTGAATACCGTATTCCACCTGTTCTGTTCCAATCGAGATTCTTCCCGTTATGCCTACCAGCCCGTCCGGATCTGTCTGTGCATGTCCGCCTCACTCGAAGACTCGTATTTGTTTCACTACCGTAGCTAACAAAACGAGCAACCTGACAAACTGTACAAGATGCAGTGTTTCTATTTCCCACGTTTCAAGACGATATGTAATCTCTTATCTCAGCATCCCTACTGATAAAACATGTCCTAGGGATCAGTTTTCTTAATCGTCTCAGTTACAGCTTGCCACCTTATCTAAATCGATGGATGCCGGACTGTCTATCCCCTCTAATGACCATCTTTCTTCGATACCTCCCTTTACAAAGTATGGGAATCAACACGAAAATGCATATTATCAATCCGAAAGATCGAAGTGTCAACGATCTGTATGGCTATTTGGAGCCGACTAGTCGAGAATGGATTGATGGCCTGCTGTCCTACCTATTCCGCATCATGAATCAGACAACAGAAGCCACCGAGCGTCGCTTCCTTTTGTTCGACGGAGATGTGGACGCATTGTGGGTTGAAAATATGAACTCTGTTATGGATGACAGCAAACTGCTCACACTGGTCAACGGTGAGCGGATTCGGTTGCAACCCTATTCGTCGTTACTGTTCGAGGTTGCCGATTTACAATACGCTTCACCAGCCACTGTGTCTCGATGTGGCATGGTCTATGTGGACCCGGTCAATTTGGGCTATGTACCCTACTGGAACAGCTGGGTAAGTCCAGGAATAAACATACTGGGTCGGATTGTCCTAACCACCTGCTCTGTCCGCACTAATACATAGGGTTGGACGAAATTTTGTGTCCGGTGTGCGCATTAGACGAACACCTGAACCGCCGTACCGTCAACCAAACGTACCCTGTCAGACAGACACGTCACTCTTCTGGTGGTAAAAAACACGAAGGCACCCGGGATTTAGGTTCCCGTGAGTGGTGTGCGAGTCGAACTGATTATGTCTGAGAATACTAACGGGCATTTGACGCGCTTATGTGTGAAGGCAATCAACGTATTATGAGCAGACAATATTACATTATGCTGAACAGATTGGGAATAACACAACGTTACGAGCAAGTTGTAATACTTTACGTTTCAACCACCTCGGGTGGCCTTCCTCAGGAGTGTTGTAATCGAA
>QNGE01000931.1:0-35473 GCA_008508345.1 Paragonimus westermani | reverse complement strand
TGTTCTGCCTAGCCCTTTGGAATGTGTTTTGTAGCGTCAATATGCAAACTGTTGTCCCATGAATATGCAGTGGAGTTAATCTTGAGTTTGTTAAGGAATTCCTTCTCGTGTGCTTACAAAACACCATCAAAGACAGTAGGTTTGTGGGACCTGGAATTAGAGGTCGTGTTCCAAATGCAGCCGATCTTTGCCAATCTGGACAATCGCAGGCGATAGAAAGTGGTTCACTTACAAATGAGAGTCACATTCATAAGACCACAGCCGAATCAGTTTTATTTTACTGCAGGAGACGTGACCCACAAATACCGAGGCTATCATGCATATTGAGGTACCTAAAAGAAGTTAATAAGATCGACGAAAAGCTATTTAAGCCAGCAGAAACTTTTGTAGCCTCTCATCCAGCTGCTGCGCTACTGCAGGAACCATTTAAAGTGGTTCGGCTAATGAGCACGTTCATCCGGCTTTGTCTACCAGTGTAAGCACAAGTCTATCACAAACTTCTCCTGAACATGCAAGGATGGTTTGGATTTCCAGATCGTATTGTATGTGAGTTTTTCTGCTGGCCGATCATGCGAAATCATTTCGGCTGTGAATCCAACCATATATCCAGTGCGGGTGTCCCGTGATCAATCTGAAGGAGACACACGCTTGGGTGCCCAGTGATCTCTCAGGTAGATACCCGTTCACTCCAATTCATAAGCGCCTTCTCGCACGGCTAATGCTTACTTTTAGTACTACCTCTGAATACCGTATTCCACCTGTTCTGTTCCAATCGAGATTCTTCCCGTTATGCCTACCAGCCCGTCCGGATCTGTCTGTGCATGTCCGCCTCACTCGAAGACTCGTATTTGTTTCACTACCGTAGCTAACAAAACGAGCAACCTGACAAACTGTACAAGATGCAGTGTTTCTATTTCCCACGTTTCAAGACGATATGTAATCTCTTATCTCAGCATCCCTACTGATAAAACATGTCCTAGGGATCAGTTTTCTTAATCGTCTCAGTTACAGCTTGCCACCTTATCTAAATCGATGGATGCCGGACTGTCTATCCCCTCTAATGACCATCTTTCTTCGATACCTCCCTTTACAAAGTATGGGAATCAACACGAAAATGCATATTATCAATCCGAAAGATCGAAGTGTCAACGATCTGTATGGCTATTTGGAGCCGACTAGTCGAGAATGGATTGATGGCCTGCTGTCCTACCTATTCCGCATCATGAATCAGACAACAGAAGCCACCGAGCGTCGCTTCCTTTTGTTCGACGGAGATGTGGACGCATTGTGGGTTGAAAATATGAACTCTGTTATGGATGACAGCAAACTGCTCACACTGGTCAACGGTGAGCGGATTCGGTTGCAACCCTATTCGTCGTTACTGTTCGAGGTTGCCGATTTACAATACGCTTCACCAGCCACTGTGTCTCGATGTGGCATGGTCTATGTGGACCCGGTCAATTTGGGCTATGTACCCTACTGGAACAGCTGGGTAAGTCCAGGAATAAACATACTGGGTCGGATTGTCCTAACCACCTGCTCTGTCCGCACTAATACATAGGGTTGGACGAAATTTTGTGTCCGGTGTGCGCATTAGACGAACACCTGAACCGCCGTACCGTCAACCAAACGTACCCTGTCAGACAGACACGTCACTCTTCTGGTGGTAAAAAACACGAAGGCACCCGGGATTTAGGTTCCCGTGAGTGGTGTGCGAGTCGAACTGATTATGTCTGAGAATACTAACGGGCATTTGACGCGCTTATGTGTGAAGGCAATCAACGTATTATGAGCAGACAATATTACATTATGCTGAACAGATTGGGAATAACACAACGTTACGAGCAAGTTGTAATACTTTACGTTTCAACCACCTCGGGTGGCCTTCCTCAGGAGTGTTGTAATCGAATCCGATTACAACAACATGTTAAACACGACGCCCAAACTGTTCAACTTCATTCATACTAAATTTGGTGCGGATATCTTACAACAGCACATTATGTTGAGTTGAACAAATCTAGGTTGAAATGGGCGGTTGTGCATCAGTCAACAGTAACGTTCGAAGATAACAATACACAGACAGGCTTGAAGCGAATTTAACAAGAAACAATGTAGCCAACAGTACGATAAAGTACGATAAGATCACCAGTAAATAATTTCCTGCACTGAACACAGTACACATACATGCGTCCTCTACCAAGGGATTGGAGGCGTATGCAAATACATCCGGGAGCACACTCGTGAATTAACCTACCACTTAGCCATAGGTCGCGCGCAAGAGTGACATGTGGCGGGCGAGTTGTGGCACATCGCAAACGAAGTGTTCACAAACAAGTTAAGCAAAATTCTCCTTCGAAAATTAAAAGCATTTTGGGAGCCGTCAGTAATGAAATGGATTCCCAGCGTATACTGATAAGCACACAAAATTTTCTCAACCAAGTAAACCTCAGTCTGACGGTACCACCAATCCGAGGCTTGCCAGTTTAAGATGACCAGAGAACGCACTGCAGTTGCCGTTTACCTCCACTAAAGTGGCTCACATTATGCCTTTTCCAGATTAAAACGTGTTCATATCGCTTTCGCGTGCCAATTTACGTCTTGGGAGGTTCTGCGGGTTTCAGCAACGAACGGGGTTGCACGACTTATGTGCACAGGGTTAGGCCGGCAGCCACAGACAAGCGTTGGCCCCTACGAAGCGAGAGTACGGAGACCCACCGAGTGCAGGGGGTAAACTCGTCCAGCCCGCTTCCACCTAGATGTCAGACGGGTGGGGGGACGCAGGCTAACGTGTGGTCTGTGAGCACTCAGCGAATGCGTGTAATCGTACGACGTAGGACGCACACGGACACCTCCGGTAAACTGGTTGTTGAAACGAAAACAGACAGTCTAGTGAGTGCAGTGAGTGCATGTTGTGACATGCTAACACTCCGTTTTCCCTCATTAGTCTCACACATAAAACATGCATCTTCTATATGACAGACAGAGACAGACCGCGTGTGAACACGCATACAACCAAACCAAGTCTTGTATCAACACCACAGCAATCCTATGGGTCGGAAAGCGGACAGACAGTCGTGTGCTTATACACCCACGGAATCACATGTCTGAACACATGCCAGATAAGTTATGCATTCAACTAACCAATCACGTGTACAAGGCCTTACCGATTCGCAAGTTAGTTACTGATCTCTTGCCTTTGGTTAGTCATCGCTTACGCGCCTGTACCATCGAACCAATCACACGCGGTACGTGGTGGCTTACTAATTCGTGTTCTCTTTACCCGAGCAGGGCGATTTATAAGTTGGCAACTGGGATGGCTGAATCAGCATTGTTGAAATTATACCTTTTTACACATCTGTTTCCATCTTATCCACGAGATTTTCCATTATATGCTAAAGCCAATCACTTTGGTGCATTAGAATTTCCACCTTAGAATCTTGGACAAGACGGCAAGAACGCGATTGGCCCAAATAGCCGTAAGGGACGACCAATCTTAATTAGAGCACTTCACATTGGCTACTTTGACAGTGGAATTGGTACGGGTTATTCGACTCGTCAACGGATTCGCTTAATGAGAACGGGGTTAGCGGCCAAAATGGAGCACAGATCATCGACCCTGTTCCTACCGTTGCGTGTCCACGCGCAGTCTATCTCTATCTTCAAATTGACCATCACTCACATTTGATCGCAGTCTTCGCATTCACATGGACTTTCCAGCCAGCCTCTTTCGAAAACAGGCACTTGACTTTAATTTCGCTCTCATTAGAGCTCGTCAGTAGTGCATATCCTTGCCACGACCGGGATGTGAACTCCGGTCATTCCAATCATGAGGCAACCGTGTTGACCACTGCACCATTGACCTCACATTCGACACGACCGAATTATTACTGTTCACAAGCGAAAGTGGTTGAGCATTCAGATTTGATAATAGTACAGATAGTTAATATAAAAGAGGATGTGACTGACAAGTGAGTGCAACCACTGGATTCCCATAGACAGTCAGCCCGTTTAAAAAGAAGCACTATATGGACTCGAGGTTCGCTCTTGTTAGAGCCCAGCAGTACGGCTTGCCATGTTAGGGAGTGCTGTATAGCCGTCGTCTCGCCCTCTCACGCGACCCATCACGCGCGAATCCGTCTCGTCTAAGTGAAGCTCACTGTCGTAACTTCACTCTGATTTGACCGCGGTAAGGGTACTCACTACTGACGAGCTCTCACAAGAACGAAACTCAATCCTATTGCAACTTTTCGAAAAGGGCCGACTGGGCATTCGATGGGAATGCGACAGCTACGTCCAGTGGAGTGTTGTTCAGTTTACATCGTTATTTGTTAGTGTGTACTCAAGATGTCACGGTTAATAGTTCCATTACAATTTGGTGCCGCGAACCGTTTTTGGATAGATGCCCCGTCGCAGATTCACTTCAGAATCTATTAGCCCAACGTTTCTCCAGCGCTCATTATGTGTTACTGTTCGTTATCCTTCTATCATTAAACATGGATCAGAATCTCATTGATGATAACAGCGTTGAGAACTTATTTGTGTCAACAATGCCAGTCAAACTTTCCACTTTCTGACAATCGGACCCAATTATGTGATTTCCGCAGATTGAATCTATTATTTACAAAGATCGTATAACCAAACAGACAACCATGTTTAATTGTGGTTGCTGAACTTCAACCAGAAATCATGCACTAAGTTAGGGACACTGCAAAACTCGACGCAGTTATTCCTGATGCTATCCAAGTCCGAATATAAACGACTACAACAATTACTCAACGGTATGTAGGTCAGTGATTAGTGTCCCTCTCACATTTTGTGTCATTTGTGAAATTTGCTGGATAACAAGCCTACGGACGAATGTTCACCGAAGCAGTTGTTTGCACAACGTCCTTCGGGTCCAATCCAGGTAGAGCTTTCGTTTGCGCCCCAAGAGAGCTTGGACAGTTTAGCATCCGGTTCTACTGATGCATCGCCATTTGAATCCTCGTTTCGTGGACAACAACAGCATATTCAGCAGATCCAGCTTCACCTGAATCAGTTGACGATACAATTATCCCAGTCACACTTACAGCCGGCTGTTCACCGTCATTCCCGGGGTCAAACTTTGAATAAATCCCCTTCTAATGTTAATAAGCCAGATGGAATATGCTTTTATCATCGCAAACTTGGTGCTAGTGAAAGACGTTGCCTCACTCCGTACGCATTCTCTCCGACGTCCTGTCGTCCGGGAAACAACAGCGCCAGTTAAGTTATGTGACCCATTCTGCTAGTTTGCAGGCTTTAATTCGCCTGTTTTTCATAAGTGATAAGGAAAAGGGTCAAGATTTCCTACTGATGCAAAGACCGAAGTTAGTGCTATTCCCGCCACATCACATTATCCGATCCAACCGTCTGTCGATGACACTTACTGAAGGTCATCTAGACTACACCTCACTGCTTGCCCAATTTCTTGGAATGATTTATCCCCATTCCCAGCAGTCGTCCATTAAGCATTCATCATATCTCAGCTCATGGTCCACCAGTGGCTACCAGACCAAGACGTTTGGCTCCTGAGAAGCTCGCTATCACCTGTAAGGAATTCAACCATACGACCAAAATGGGATTTGTTTGAACTTCGAATAGTCCATGGTTTTCGCCACTCGAAATAGTTTCTAAATAGGTCTCCAATGACCGACGTCCATGTGAAGACTACAGAGTTGTGAACCAAGTCACCGTTGCAGATAGATAGCCTGTGTCCACACATTGATGTTATCACATCTGATTGGCACGGTAAAACCATATTTTCTAAAGTCGGCTGGATACGGGATTGCCACAAAATTCCTCTCGCGGGAGAGGACGTTCCGAATACAGCAATCACCACGCCTTTTGGATTGTTTTAACTTTTTCAGATGCCCTTTATGCTGGAGAATACAACGCAGTCCTTCCAATGCCGACGTGTTAAGCGGCTTGGATTTCGTCCATCCCCACATCGGTGGTATTTTACTTTCCAGCACCAGCCTCCAGAAACGCCACATACATTTGTTCCAAGTTTTCCAACGTTTGAGTGATTTTGATATTGCTTTCAATTCTTCCAAATGTCAGTTCGGAATCCCATCCCTGGGCTACTTTGAACACCATATCAGCTCAGCTGGAGTACATCCGCTAGCCGTCAACGTGACTGTCATTAGTAGTTTTCATCAACCCACTTCGGTACACCATTTTACTTATTCTATTGACCGGGTTAACTATTACCACCGTTTCCCGCCTAAACCTACTGAGACATTGAAAACTGATTTGTTGAGTTTCAAACGGAATAAACTCCTGGAATTAGGTGAAATATCCATCACTTTGTTTAACTCAATAAATCAGCATCGACTCGTCACTCGAATGCCTCCGCTCATACCAGTAACACTACTGATTTGTCAATGTTGGCTGTTGGAGCTGTACTTCAGCAGTCAGTTGATAACAGCTGACACCCTGTCTCATTTTTCTCCAAATTTTTGCAGCCAGCACAAATTCGCTGTAGTACTTTTAGCCGTGAATTATTGGCAGCTTATATGGCCATCAAACTTTTTTATGTTATTCTGTTGAACGACGTACATCTTGTGTTTTTGCCGACCACATACCAATGACGTATGATCAATCTATCAAGCCTGATTGCTATTCACCACGGGGGTTACGGCGTTTAGATTACATTTTCTGGCACAAATCGGACACCCGATATGTCAAAGGAGAACAAAACACGGTAGTTGACGCTCTATCAAGAGTCCAGTTGACGAACATCTCGTTCAACTGCTCTGTCAACCCTATGCATATTGCTGAGCCTCAGGCCGGCGATCAAGACACAGGTAAACAAGAGGCCTTCATGAACACTCAGTAAACAACACCTCAGTGAGTGTTACTTGTTTGTGATTTTCCTACGAGGCCAGCGAGACCCATCGTTCCACAAGAAATGCGGAAGACTGTTTTCGACGCCGTCTATAATATGTCATCCAGGAGTCAAGACATCCGAAAAACTTATTTTTGAACGATTCGTTAGGTTCTGCATGAACAAGGATATTGGCGATTGGACGCGTTACTGCTTGGCTTGTCAACAGTCTATGACCCATCGTCATACCGTCACTCCACTTGGATCATTTCCGTCTCCTGATGCTCGTTCCGATCACGTGCACATTAACGTTTTTGGACGCTTGTCACTATCGAAAGGTTTTCGATATCTCCTTACATGTATCGACAGATTTATTAAGTGGCCAGAAGTTTTTCTGATCCTTGACACAACTACCCAAACCCTGGTGACAGCATTCATGGTCGAATAGATTTCACCTTTCGTCATACCATCCACCATTACTACGGATCGCGACACCCAGTTCGAGTCTGATCTGTTTGAGTGACTTACGCATCTCCTTGTAATTCAACGGATTCCTACCATAGCATACCATCACCATAATCCAACAAAATGGTCGAGACATTTCATCAGACATTGAAAGCTGCCCTGACTACCAAACTAGAACCAACTGCTTGATTTGATCAACTGCTGTTCGTTCTGACAATCAATGCTCTCCAGCACAACCTACCTATGGCACCAGCTTGCGTTTGCTTGGTCAGTTACTAATTCATTCGGACAGTGCAACCTTTCCTGACCCAACTAACTACGTAAGTTGCTTACAGCTTTTTGTGTCAAAACTGACTCATCAACCACCGCGAGTACAATTAGTCGAGTAAATTGGCTGACTGTTGACATGTATTCGTCCGCTATGAGAAGCCCCGCGAATCTCTACAACCAGTGCATAAGGGTCCATATGGTGTTCGGACAAATTTTACACGTTGGACTTCGGTGGGCGTCGCAGCAACATGTCGATCGATCGTCTCATTCCAACTGATTCGCACACGTCGCCTGAGACAAGTTCGTACAAGACTAAATCCGGTCGATCAGTGCGTTTCCAGATCGACTTGTGGCCGTTTTTTCGCCGTAATCTCATAGCTGGTGGGAATCTATGTAGCCGCCGTCCCTTCCTCACGCGCGGTCCTTGCACGTGACAAGCCGTCCAGACTAAATATTGTTCATTGTCCCAACCTGCACACGCGCGTCCACACATTCACCAGCCCGACAGCTGTTCCATACCCGAACGCACTCACACACGCACGCGCACAGTCACCATTTGCACACTCAGCCAATTGGAACGCCCCATCTGGGTATGGTTTGATGTTGTCGAAGCACGGCCACGCATGACGCGGTTGGACTGGGTTCAGAACAGCGAATCGACACAACTGGACGCCACGGGACGGTCCCGGCGATCGTCACTTCATTAAGCTCCTAACGCCAATCCCAACGACAAAGAACCAAACCGTTGACTTGACCTTATCATTGACTATCATTGAGATATCGGTATTCGCTAGTGGGTACTCAAACTATCACGGTTGAGTTCAACTACAGTTGTTTCTGTTGCTGTTGTGAACCCATCGGGAGCCTAACTATCTCACAGCTGGGCCTGTTGGAGACATGCGCATGCGGTTGAAAGGTAGTTGTTTTTTGTTCGCCTGTGTGTGTGTTTGTGTGAGTTCTCTAGGATACGTCTGTAGGATAGCTGACCAACGGGTCCCGAAACAGCTGTTGTACGGGTGCTAATTCCGTTATGTTCAAGTGAGGTCGATGTGAGGCCCCTCAAGCCAGTTCAGTGATGGAAACGTTTGACTGATTTCTGTTCATCAATTGAGAATCAATAACAGCGTTACGAGCAAGTTGTAATACTCTACGTTTCAACCACAAATTGACCTAACCACGGCAAATCCCATGTGACCTCTGTTCCTCTGTCAATGTGATTTCAATTACAACAGTCCTGTGGAAGGCCACCTGAGGTGGTTGAAACGTAGAGTATTACAACTTGCTCGTTACGTTGTGTTATTTCTAATCTTCTTATCAATAACATGTTAAACACGACGCCCAAACTATTCAACTTCATTCGCACTAAATTTGGTGCAGATATCTTACAAACAATAACAGCATTGCTCGCAGACGATTATGGCTGACCGCTCCGACGTGACCATTCTGGAGCGCTGCAGTCCAATTTGTGCCCGACGCACAGACGGTATGCAGTGCTGATGGTCAGCGAACAATGCCTGAAACTCGACTCTCTTATGCTGTTGGTCGAGATCAGCTAACTGAAGTGTTTAAGTGAGAAAGTCAGTGCTGCGACCGAATCTGAACGATACCCAACTCGTAAGAACTAACCACCAACAATCCTCAATTAAGATAAGTATTACCTTGTCCCAATCAAAGCCAACACACTGCTGCTTTCGGGTTTAATTGCATGCCCTTATTCCCACAAATCCGTAAATGGACGCGAACCCAATAGGATTTTTTCCAATATGGCTTGCGTTCTTTCTTTCGGTATGTGCCTCTATATCTCTTCCTATTTAATGTGTCCGAATATCAATTACGCATGTTTCGACAACACTTTTAGTGGTTCACTACCAGTTTTCGATGTCACAAGGGACTTCCGTGACATTGCGCTACGTCTCCAGGTTGATGGGGACTACGCAGATTTCACTGGCGAAGTGAGACGGCAATCGGAGCAGGCGACATCTTGCTGGGGTCTCGATACTGTGCGAAGGCTCACAATGACAGGCGTTCCAAACGAGTCAATTCAGCAAACGCCCACTATGCACCATTGAGGTATACCTGTGTTAGCCAATACGAGAATGTATGTACTGGTCGTGTTCCAGCTTCAACTGGCGTCTCCTAGCCCACCTCGTTCAAAAGACCAACTATGGTGTAAGCCTTCGTACAGCACTGAGATCCCGGGAACGTGTTTTCGTGTCCAATTTTTGTCACACTAAGCTACCGCAACGGGCTCAATTTTCTGGACGGTGCCAACCAACAAGAACGAGTGACGGGACGCAAGCCAATCAAAGTCAAGGAAGTTATTTTTGTCTCATATATATTGATTCGCATTAAGACATTATTGAGATTCAATCTGTCGTGTAGTGAATACACCGTTCTTGATATCACCACTTGACTTCTTCTACATGGTGACAGAGGTGAAAGACCAGGATCTGCCAAAGATGACGTCCGTTGGAGGTCTGAGCATAGTACCACCAGCCCCACTGAAGCTGAACGAAGACGATGATCTTGCCAGCCGATGGAAGACATGGAAGCAGAAGTATGAGGACTTCCGTACGCTATCTCGTTTGGCGACTACTGAGAAAGAATATCAACTCGCCATGTTTCGGCACGCAGTCGGAGACGAGGCAGTGAGACTGATGAATACATTTTCATTCGAGCCGGAAGAAGACGCCGGTGATTGGGAGGTGATGATGAGGAAGCTAGAACAGTTTTGCTTGGGCCAAATGAACGATACGTTTGAACGCTACAAATTTAACAGCCGCACACAGGGACCAAGCGAATCAATGAATCACTTCATTCAAGCGCTGATGTCTATGTCCGAGTCATGCGGTTTCTGCAAATGTATGCAGGACAAGTTGATCAAAGATAGGTTGATCATTGGGATGAACGATGCCAACATCACCAAACGTTTGCTGAAAGACCCGAAATTGAGTTTGAAGCAATGCATAGATATTTGCCGCAGTGAGGAGGCAGCCGACAAAAAGGCAGAAGCCCTCAGAACTCACTCGACAGAAGAAATCCACCGGATCAACGCAGAATACAACCGGAATCTGAAAGGATGCTCCTTCTGCGGAAGACGTCATGGTGCGCTAAAGGAACAATGCCCGGCATGGAAGAGAAGGTGTGCAAAATGTGGAAAAGCCAACCACTTCGCGAACTGCTGCAAGAGCACTTCGATAAATTCCAACCGAGCACCATACTCCCCGACCATCAGTGCTGTGAAGATGGAAGAACAACATCCAGGAGTACGATCGGCGGAAATCGAACTCGATGGAAAAAGGATCAACTTCCAGTTGGATTCGGGAGCAGGTGTCAGTCTCGTTCCACGATCTTGCATTCCCACGGTGCCGCTGAGCGCCACGAACTTAACGCTTCGCATGTGGAACCGGACTGCTGTGAAACCTGCAGGAAAGTTTACAGCAACCCTCCGCAACCCAGCCAACGGAAAGCAGATCCAACAAGTGATTTTCGTGGTCGAGGAAGATTTCCTGCCACTTCTGGGAGTCGAGGCTATTGAAGCGCTCGATCTGGTAACGTTCCACTGTATCAATGCTATAACTACTGAATTATCACATATTTGCGAAAAGTATCAGGGCGTTTTTGATGGCTCCTTGGGAAGTTTCCCGGGCATTTGCAAGCTATCAATAGACCCAACCGTACGACCAATCGTGTTACCTATGCGTCGCCTACCGTTTGCGATAAAGGATAGTTTCGAAAAAGAGATTTCGCGTTTGGAGAATCTGGGAGTGATCAGGCGTGTGGAAGTACCTACTGACTGGGTAAGCCAAGTTACCGTTGTTACTAAAAAGTCTGGTGAATTGCGCGTCTGCATCGACCCAAAGCCACTGAATGCAGCTTTGAGGAGAGAACACTATAGACTTCCATTATTAGAGGATATTCTTCCGTGTTTAGCTGGCGCAGGTTACTTTACGAAGGTTGATTTATCAGCCGCTTTTTGGCACGTAAAACTTGATGAAGAATCCAGCTTTCTCACCACCTTTGGAACTCCGTTTGGTCGATACCGCTGGCTTCGACTTCCATTTGGTTTAAAAGTTTCGAGCGAAATTTTCCAAAAGCGCCTCATTCAATCCGTAGAGAACCTCACTGGTGTTGTGTGCATAGCGGATGACGTTTTGATACACGGTCGGACTAAGGCAGAGCACGACCAAAACTTAGAAAGATTCCTTGCTAGGTGCCAACAACTAGATATCAAGCTCAAAAAAGAAAAGATTGAATACTGCGCGACTGAAGTAATTTTTCATGGGCATTTATTAACAAAGGACGGACTCAAGCCAGATCCAGCTAAGGTAGAGGCGATTAGAGATATGCCGCCACCAACCGACGTGAAAGATGTATCGCGTTTCAACGGCATGATCAACTATCTGAGCAGATTCTTGCCTCGTTTAGCTCAAATAATGCAGCCTATTAGGCAACTTACACACAAAAACACTGTATGGACGTGGGGCGACCCACAGGAACAGGCGTGGCTGAAGGTGAAGCAACTGATCATGAAAGCACCAGTTTTACGCTATTACGACCCACGACTGCCGTTAGTCGTCCAGTGCGATAGCAGCCAGAGTGGTATCGGAGCCGTGTTGCTACAGAATGGACAACCTCTGGATTTTCGCAGCCGAAAAATGATCGATGCCGAGACCCGGTATGCACAAATCGAGAAAGAACTACTAGCAGTTGTGTTCGCCATGGAAAAGTTTAATGACTACACTTTTGGAAGGAAGACGACAGTTCAAACCGACCACAAACCGTTGACCACCATTGTTAATAAGCCGTTAGACAAGGCTCCGCGCCGTTTACAGTCTATGCTGGTACATCTACAGAAGTATGATTGTGATATAATTTACACCCCAGGAAAGGATATGGTACTAGCCGATACGTTATCGAGAGCACCCGTACCTACATGCGAAGACAAAGGGGCAGAATTCGATCAGGTCCATCTCACACTGGCCGAACCAGACGAGCGGATGTCACGAATACGTGAAACCTTCGCAGAGGACGAAGAAATGCAAAAACTCATGCAACAAATCCGAGAAGGTTGGCCGGATAATACCCGATCTGTGGAAGAAATAATCCGCCCGTACTTCAAGGTTCGAGATGAGTTGACTACAGAAGACGGACTGATTTTCCGTGGGAACCGCCTTGTGATCCCCAGACCGGCAAGGAGAGCAACACTGCAGGAACTACACCGTTCCCATTTGGGCATCAACGGATGCATAAGGCGTGGGAAGGAAACTGTTTACTGGCCTGGGAGTACGAGTCAAGTTAAAGATTTCGTGTCCAACTGCGATGTCTGTAATCAACACGGTAGTCGTCAACCGAAGGAACCTATGCACCGTCGCACCGTACCACATCGACCATGGCAACATGTGGCAGCTGATTTGTTTTCACATGCAGATAAGACGTACCTCCTAGTCACCGACTACTTCAGCGATTTCTTCGAAGTCGAAAAGCTTAACACAACCTCATCGGAAGAAGTGATCAACAAACTGAAAAGTCAGTTCGCACGATACGGGATTCCAGAACGCGTCAGATCAGATGGTGGTCCACAGTTCGCATCTCATCAATTTGCAGACTTCGCTAATAAATGGCGTTTTGCACACGAGATTTCCAGTCCTTATCACAGTCAGTCTAATGGAAAAGCAGAATCAGCCGTCAAAGAAGCAAAGAAAATAATGAAGAAATGCCTTGCAGCCAAAGAAGATCCGTACTTGGCCCTGCTAGAGCACAGAAACACACCGTCTGCCGATATAGAACTGAGTCCCGTACAAAGACTTTTCGGGCGACGAACGAAAACCAGGATACCTTTGGTTGAAAACGCTTTAGATCCACATCAAACCCCATGGACGGTAACACGACAACGTTTGAAAAAACGCATGGAAAGGGAAGCACTGATATACGACAGAGGGTCGCGGGAATTACCACAACTGGCAGAAGGTGATTCAGTTTGGATACAACCACTTGGGGCAGGAACAAACACCTGGCAAAAAGGAACAGTTGTTAGAGGAGCAGGCGAACGATCGTACGAAGTACTAAGTACTAATCAAGGATTACTGCGAAGAAACAGGGTGCACTTGCGTGAAGGATCCACGTCGACACTGGATAATAGTTCTAGCCTAATCGAGAACAATCGGGAACATGAATTCGTATTGAGAAACCGGAAGATCCCAAAAGTTATTTAAAAAACAACGAAGGAAGTGGACGGTGCCAACCAATAAGAACGAGTGACGGGACGCAAGCCAATCAAAGTCAAGGAAGTTATTTTTGTCTCATATATATTGATTCGCATTAAGACATTATTGAGATTCAATCTGTCGTGTAGTGAATACACCGTTCTTGATATCACCACTTGACTTCTTCTACAAATTTAGGTCACTGTGATATCAGAGCCACCTAAACCTGTCCTCGAGTCAGGAGCAGGTGATTCAGATCAGGCGAAGTTATCATCCAGATCCAGTAAACTGAGAGCTGTTGAGCCCATTTACAGATGGAGTGTCGAGAGCTGTACCACACCAATAATGCTACATTCCACCCCCAATTCTTCTGTGATTATCGTTTCTCTGACCGAAACTGGTAGCCTGTAATCTTACTCTCTGTTCACATTTACACTCAGTATGGAAAATAACATTAATGTTAATGAAACCCACACAGATGAACAAACACCCATGAACCAATCAGTCTAATACATGGATCCAATGGCATAAACCAGTAACGAGAGGATTTTTTAATGGCTAGTCACTAAGTAATGTAGTTCTTTTTGAAGCTTGAGAAAGACTGGTCTCAAACCACCTGGATAGATGTTTGCCTACACATGGATGTACCTGTTTTAGTTAACTATTTTTTTCAATCTGGCTGCCATCCACAGGTTTCCGATACATCGACTAATGTGAACACAATTCTCAATGCACTGTTCAGCAAGTACGTAGGTGTCATCATGGACTACATATTTGATGGTACCCTCCCCACCGGAATTAGTCGCCTGTTGGCCGCGACAGCGACAACTCAAGTGGGAGCGCATGACAGAACTGCAAGAAACAGCAAAGATAGTGAGGGGGCTACAGGTAAAGTTGCCGGTGTTGGTGGTGGTCTGAGTGGGATGGGAGGTTCTAAAGATTCCGGCAACTCATCTTCTGGTTTACCAAAAATCAAACTGGTTCATCCACTGGTACGTATGAATCTGATTGTCCAGTTGTGTACTTTGTTACGTAGTCAACTGGATATTGGTGCACTACCTGGGACAGAGAAGATAGTTACGGAGGGACTACGTCATGTTGAGGTTGAGTAAGTATCTGTTTTTTAAATTCATTTTTGAGTTCATTGTTTTGCATTTACGGAACCTGTCTTAAGGAACCGAACTGTACTACTCGGAATTAGGGACTTCGAATAGCTCTAGAAATCGTACTTGAATTGAAACCTCCCAGACAAGTAATAAGAAGACGTCATACTGGTGGCAGTAAGCAGTTAATGTTCACGAGACGAATAGCCGAATTTATGGATGTACACGAGTATTAACGAAATCACAGTCTGTCATTAGCTGATCTTATTGGTACATACAAAGCCGTGAACTGCAAGTTAAGTGATGCAATACAGAACAAAGAAATTAGCGAATAACAGAAGGCGTAACATTGAGACTGTTCGTCCAAACATAATGAGGTATATTTAACGTGACATTTAGATTGGCCCCCTATTAGACCTTCTGCTGTGTTGAGGTTTGAATAGGCAGTGAATCGAGTAAATTTTCATCACACGAACCTTCGTCGTTTGCACCAGCGGCATACAAGCTTGTTTCTCCTCTGAATGTCATCGTTTGAACACCATGTTTCTCTTATAGTAAAACCCGATGAATTAGGCCTCATTCGTATCTTCTACCTCTATGATTCAGAAATCGATACAACCAAACCCCGATTTGTTCTGTGTAACCGCGTATGATAATGGTGTTTCAGTTACTGCTCCGACAATTACCGTAATACGTCTGTACATTTGCATACTAATCGAAATTGGTTGCGGTAAAAGCGCAGTATGTTTTCGGTAAGAATTGTGTTGATTTATCAACTGACCCTACCAGGACTACACAGGCGATGAGCGTTGATTGCAAGTTATTGAGGGTCAGTGCTTGTGTGCACCCGGGAGGACAGCTCATTCTGTGTACGTGGTTTTCAACTGCCTTAGCGCACAAGGTGCGGTTGCGGTGACTGATATGACAGAGTTTCTCTATCCCCACTTTGAGGGGCAACCTGACAATACGCTCCACCATGCACACCACGCAAACTTCCGCCAGTCTGCGCTGATACCGTCACTGAAGCAAGTTATCGATTATCAACCCTGAATGGTAGACGAAAGTTTAGAAAGCTTAACAAGGTAGAGAACATTGGTCTAGTGCAAGAAAAAACCTGTCACATGGCTGGATAGATGAGAAGGTTTACAAACACCTAAAACCAGGCGGTTGCTCGATTCCTCAAATGTACGGTCTTCTCAATGCCAATTCGACCGATATTAGCCATGTATCGTTCACCTCAGTACAAACTGGTAAAATGGTTGACTAATACTAAACTTTGATAGATAGAGTATGAAAGACTCGGTGGAACTTGTGGATGGGTTGGACCATATCAATATCAAGAATGAACATATATGCTCTAAGGATGTTCAATCTCCCCTTACCAGTGTCCCTTAGAGAGAAACTGGCGGTTTTGCGTGTGGACGGATTATTATGAAAAATACCCCCCCGCCCTATTCACATCCCAAAAGATTATCCGATAACTACTTTTTAACTGACTGTTTTAATTTCCAAAAACACATTGCACAGACCAGTTGACCGAATAGCGATGTGTAACCCATTGGGCCCTCTTCTCACTAATTCTTTCATGATCATGGTAGGAGGACAACTTAGTGATAACATTTCATAACTGTCAGACCACAGAGTCCATGTAGATGACATCTTGGACTTCTCCAAAGATCGGGAGCTATTAGAACCATCTACCCTGCTGGTTGACGACGTCCACCTCAATCTCACGGTGACTCGTGAAGCAGAGGCTGATGGAAGTATGCTTACTTGGACAGACTCATCGCACGAAGGAGTGACAGATCAACAAAACGTAACGTTAGTAGGAAACCAACCAATTCGCTGAAATATAAACGGTGTGTGACAAGAGTATTGCTCACCAAAGTACGCCGCATCTCTACATCTGACTGTATTGAGCAGGAACTTGAAGTGCTCAGGGCGACCCTGGAGAGTAATGGGCACCACAGATGGTTTATTCAGCGTCACAGTGAAGAGAAATCTAAAATCAGTAAGAATGATGAGGTCTTCAGGAAATTAGCGTATACTGAGCTGCCCTTCATAGGGGATGTGACGTTAAGGACAACCCAACCAACTGCCTCTCCGATGAAACAGACGTACAACTCTACCGAATTGTGAGTCTTTAATCAGATTCACATGTTACCTGTGCCTACAATCAAAGTAGACCAACCTATCGGCGCAAAATCACACCGTGTACAAGAATTCGTATGTAAATGCGGAGAAAGCTACAAGTCGGAACCGATAGATCACTAGTCTCCATAAAGAAGGACCAGGTACCTAATTAAGTTCACAAACAGGTCTCACAAACAGACACTGTAGTCACAGAGAATCGTCAGCCCCCGGCTTCGTCGATCGGACGACACATCCTATCAACTGACCGTAACATGGAATTGACCCCAGCCTTCACTGTCATAGTACGCCACCCCAACCCACGATTCCTAAAATTTACTGAAGCCGTCGCGATAAACTGGTTCCAACTTGTGTTGTGTACAAAAGCACTTACTTGTGAACCTTAGTTTGTCATGGGCCTAAGTTGCAGTGGGTGTCGTTCCGACCACGCAATTCAGTGTTTTTGTTTTTCGTTTCTCTATTCATATCCCCCACCAACTACTGCAGACGTCAAACTGAAAATACCCCGCGTTATTGGTTAGTTGGTAATGACCAGTCAACACGAAAACGTTCGTCTTCTAACTGTATTGTTCAGATTACTGAATTAAGCAGCAGAAACGTGGATGACGCGTCCACACCACACTAGAAACTACAACTCGCGCCCATACCAGGTGGTACCGAAAGGGTTCTACAAACTGTTTGCCAGAGTGAGAGGTTTATTTGCGCAAATGCACACATGTACACACAACACCTGTGGAACAAAAACCAGTTGGTGTGGCGGGGAAAAGGAAGAAATCCGTATGCGCCGAGACACTGGGTTCGAGTCATTTTAATGTGAGCCTTTACCGGCCAAGGTGACGGATTGCAGTTACCCGGTTGAATGTTTGCTTTCAGTCCCTTCAGCACCTGGCGCCTTTAATGGACTGCGACATCGCGCTAGTGTAGGCTACAACTGTCAACCTACCGATGTGTTCGGTGACCTATAGGTGCCTATCACATTGTCAATTCTCAGTTTTGCACAACCAGTTGGTAAGAGTACCTAAATGATGGTGTTGGGGGCTTCGGTAAAGCAGAATTGATTCTTCTGAATTTGTCAGGCTCGGGTTTGCAGAGTGCGTGCAGTGAATTCAAGCGCCGCTATCCAGAGAAACGGAAACCAATAGTTGTAATATTACTGCATTTAAAGCAGCAACACCTTGAAATTGATGCTTTGAGTTGGTTACGAAAGAGCTGACGAAGGATGTATATCAGTAAAGAATGATTCAGACTAGCCAAAAGTAATGGTAAACCAATGAATTTTCACGCGGGCAAAACGAATCTGTTTACAACCTTATCCGTAACTTTCAGCTGCCCTCCTCACTAGGTGAAACAATCTACTTCAGGTTTGAACACACTAGTCGCATCCCTTATTGGTAGTGTTCTGGTCGCAATTAGTGGAATCACCTTGAGAAAATACGTCGGTACGTTCGCCTACTGATCGAAATTGACTGCAGTTAAAGTATACCACGCTTTATGTAAGACTTGTGCTGATTCCCCAGTTGACAGCACCAGGACGAAATAAGGAGTGAACGTTGATGTTTCCCTATTCGGGCACTCTGATCGCTGTTCAACGGCTACACAAGCAGCAATTATCGCCGTTCTGTGGTAAAAAGAAACTCGACCCGTTGTCTTATATGTAACCGGACAAGGTAACTACCCTTGATGTGATAAGAACAGTCAGAAAACTATGAAGGTGAGTTCTAGTGAGGGAACACTTCGTTTTCAAATATCTACAAACAAAATTTGGGAAAAGTTCACACTCCGCCCCCAGTGAACGTGTTATTACGAACACCCAGAGCGGCCGCTGCCGACAAATGACTCCCGTACTAACCACGGTACCTTAACACCCTCATTATTCAGAAAACGATATGTTTTGGTTGGGCGATTTCCCATTCGAATGAATCATTCTTTTCCCTCCAACTGTTGTTGCAGTCAAAATGGTGTGGGGCTGGTGTTCTTGAAAAATGTATCACAGGACATCACTTTTCTAACTAGTGTTACCTATAGGGTTTTTTTTGAAGCGCTTTCGAAGTTAATGCCCGTAAAAGTATCTTTTCATTTTATGTCGCGAGGGTACCTAATACTTATCGAACAATTAACACAGATTCTCAGTGTGTGCATGTGCACTGGTATGATGCATCATCGGATTCTGATCTACATAATAAATAATTTGAAAGATTTAGTTGAATAGCCGTGAGTGTTCAACATGGACCAGCTGGAACTCGTGTTTTAAACAAGATTGAGCAAAGCACAGGGATCAACCTACAAAATGTCACTGTACATGTGGAGCCATCAAAAGTGTCCAACCAAGTTTCTGCAACACAGCTGTTACATATCGCAAACACTCGGACACATCTTGCTGCACGTTAGGTTTAGATTCTGTACGACCTTGGAATCGATCGGTAAGGCGTAGTCGACAGAATCACGTCTGATGATAAATAGGCGCAATGTCTCAATGTCGCTGGAACAAATAGTTTGCACCAACTAGCTCAAATGACATTGCAGTGAATCCATAGTTGGAGACGACAGCGAAGACAATGGTTTAATGTAGTGCCAAACTGTAATTTCTCATGGGAACCCTAACTGTACAGAATCAGTAGGCTGAATAATGTGCTAAAAATGTGGCCAACGCAGTCTAAAGCAACGTAAGAGTCGGAGCGCAAACAGGGTCAGTATCTAAGGTGGAGGGTTTACAAGACATCGTTTAGCTGTTACGCGAGTAGAAAACAAAGTTGAAGCGAGTTTACCTAAGAGCGAGCTGGTGATTGGTTGTGTTGTGAACCGAGAACGCGAATGGCACAAAGGTTATTTATTTGGGAAAACCAGTACACGGGTTATGCGTTTCAACCGGACTACGAACAAAAACACTCATTTGTACAAAACACTGGTCTCAGAACGTCCCAGTCGCTATGGTTGCCAGTGCTTAATTTCTTCATGTATCAAAAGCCATTCCATGTGATGCTGCCGTCCAATGATCCTTCCCGTATCTATCCCGTACTTGTCTCACTACTGAATAGTGATGGTGTAAGTAGCATAGTGCGGCCGTCTGTCCTCAATACAGTTGGTCACTAGGAAACAGTAGATAGCCCTAGTGAGAAACAAGTCTACCAATGAACTGTCTAAAACTAAAGTCCCATATGCAGCAAATAGAAAAATGTCACTAATGCAACAAAGCACCGATGAACGAAAAGCCGCAATTACTGAAAGAACCTGTTAAACCGTTGGAGATAAGGGATGAACGGACGAACTAACATCAGTTGCAGAACACAATGGAAAGTGTACATCAACAAAGAGGCTGTCGTCTTGATTAACCGAATATAACAGTTTAAAAGTACGAATTTTGGTGTAGAACGGATGAAATAGGGAATAGGTGGGATTACAAAGTACGGGGGGACATATGGGTTTGGTTACAACCTGAACAGATTTTAACAACCCAATCGTTGTCACCCTCTACTACCTCTTCCGCATCATCACAACGGCCATGAGCCTGACCAGAACATACTGTGACTGGAACCACCGTTCACCTCAACACTGACGTGGAATATCCTAGCGGAGGAAGGCGTTATCGGAAAGGTTAGAAATTAATAGTAAAAAAGAATACCAAGCGGAAGAACTAGAAGTGATACGAATGCAAGCACGCCATTGATTACGGCACACTTTTATCACGGATAGCTCTTCCACTCAGCGACCTGAGTGATCATGAGGACCTCAGCCAGGCAGGCGACCTCTACTGACTTTGCTTTGCTCAATGGAACAGCCAGGATCTTCATATTTCGTGACCACCTGGTTGCTTGACCACTGGTTGGTTTTACTCAACTATTGTCGGTCTCAATATATGGTAGACCGTAGGGGAAACGCTCGGCTGACATGCAGATCACGTGACACAAATATCGTAGTCTATGCAGCGTGGTTAATTGACCAATACACTTCAGCAAATTAGTTGCATGTCAACAAAAGTTCACAGCAGATTATAGCAGATAAATATTAGCAGTACAGTTGACAGACATCATTCTTTCAAAGAGCTCTGCTGTCAGAAGTACGGTCGAAGTAGATGCAGTCGGGTTCGCTTTAAGTCAGAGGACTCGGTAGTTACATTCCCACCTTCAAGATCTGGGAATTCATGAGGCCAAAAGGTTGAGCTCCAGTCGAACACCAACATAGACGGCTTCACTCCCAGCTTCATTTTTCGCTGAAGACACATACGACCAAGGCGAACAGTTAGCCAATCCGACTGTAACTAGGCGCGGTCTCAGACGTTTTCGCACTTTCTCATCCAACGTAGCCCGCTCGAGGTCGACCTCCAATCAACCAAACGAAGCACACTGAGATCGCTGTTTGTAGTAGCACTTTATACCTTATCGGTGAACTCAACTGTGAGCTATCACTAGAAGACTGACAGGCATTCGGTATCGTGATAGTAGCCGATGGCACCGACCTCGATCCACTTGGTCTGATCTAGATTTACAAACTCAACCTATTCAACATCACTTCCAACTAATCCGAAATGTAGAATAAGAACCAGCTAACGAGAAATTCATTACTAGGACATTAGACTTCTAACGGTTAAATAATATTCATCAAAATGTGAGGAAAATGTCGTCACAATTGAACAAAGGGAGGCAACAAAATCAATCCCATCTACAAGTAGGGTGCTTCGGACAATCTGCCAATGTTAACTCAGGATGTATGAAATGTGTGTTCGTGGGTAGACAGGTAGACGGATTGGCCAAGAGAGTCAAAGAGCTTGAATGAACTCCTTACGGCAGAATAGTGTGATCGCATGGCTATTGGTTCAGAAGTTTCTGTTTTGGTGTTACACTGGCCCGGACTGTTGTCTGGGCGATCCGTGGATGACAGGAAAAGGCTACTGGGGTTCATATTGTGACTCGTATCTGCCAGATGTTACAAAACAGCACTCGTTGTTGATTTTATGACCCCGCTTCTAAGCCTTGCTGAGTGATGTTCTCCTGTCACCTAGAAATAAGACGGAACACGCGTGACTTTTTTCAATGTTAATTACACTGTTTAAGTATATTCCAGCGACCAGACTAACATGTCGCGCACTGCTAAAGACTTCGGAATGCGTTTTGTAGCTTCAGATTGCAAAGTGTTTCTGTAGGACTGATGTGATTACGCAGATCTGATATTCACTAATGGTGTTGTGGGGATTATTAACCAGTTTATTTACTTTGGAAGTTGCGTCGGCAGCGGTCGTATGGGGGATGAAATAGAAGCTAGTACCTCTGAGGTCAATGCGGTATTCGTTGACCTACGTCACCTCTGGCGACAGAGGTATCTCTCTGGGGTTCAGAGATCGAGTATGTAAGGCGACAGTGATGGTCATGCTACTTCGCAGCTCCGAAACTGCTCCGGGTAGAAGATGAGAACAGCCTTCGCTTATTTGACCGCCGATACCTACGTTCGATCGCTCGCATCAAGTGACGGCAACGAGTAAGCAACGAAGAGGTTATAAAGCGGATGTTTGGCACTGATTGTTCACTCCTTATGTTTACAGAGATTTGAATGGCTAGGCCATGTACTAAGGATGTCAGTTAATCGCCTGCCACATCCACCATTCTTTGCCAACACCACAGCCGACCGGCGTAAGATGCATGCGAACAGATGATGACTTAGCGTGCAGAAATGAAGTCGTACATGAATGAATGGGGTTGACCACTGTAGGTAGGGTTTGTCTTCCGGGCCTAGGAACTCGCGACTCCCCGAGTCGGTGGTTGGAGACTTTAGGTGAGATGACGACTAACCGAACTTAGTGGCTTGAATGTTGTTGTTTGGTCGAGTTGTCTGTGTAGTGAGTGCATTTAATGACGCTGGACAGCGTAGGCCATTTTGTTAATAACGGTTAGTTGTTTTCAAGGTGCAAGTGTCTTGATGTAGAGTGTTTGAACGTAGACACAGATGTTCTTGGTGGCTATATCCTACCTTGTTTTCCCTTAGTTTTCCTAACCAGGGTTTCTTTTTCTCTCCATTGGGGCACAGCAACCAAGCATCGATGTGAACCACTGATGTATTGCTGTCTGTCTGCTAGCTTGAATGGCTGAGACGATTAACCACCGGTCAGAGTGTGTTCGTGTTTCATTTGCTATCATCTACTCTTGTTCTATAAGAAAACCGTTCCAGCCTGATGCAGTGTTTAAGTCGTTTGAGAAATTTCCCTAATCGTTTAGTTAGGAGCTCTGTCTAACCGCCCAAGAGCCCAACTGATGAGATCATCCAACTGAGCTAATAGTGGGCCAAAACGAGATTAGAAAAAGTCAAGTTGTAATTGGAAGATCCTTAGTGGATGACTGAGTAGGTCAAGTACCATCGACCACCGGAACAGTAATGTTCATGTCACGTGCATTAATGGACAGACAGTGATATGCAAGTAAGAGGAAACGCATGATTTACTGGTTGTTAACACACTGAAATACGAAGTTGTCAGTATGCTGTACTATGTTACACTGTCTTGTGCGATATGCTTTCGTCATGTCGTCCGGTCAGAGTCGGACTATCAAAATATCCCTGAATTTCTAAGTTTACACATGATGTCTTTATTCTATTGATCTAGAACCTACATGGACGCTACCAAGCCGTCGTATCCGGATCAGGCTACATCATCGGTATCTGCATCGGTACTTTCGACTAGTAATCCGGTATCACCACAGCCACCATCATCATCAAACCAACCACATCTGGCTTCCCCACCAACTTTATCACAGATGGCTTCACAAGGCCAGAGCCGTGAGTCCGCAGACGAGTTGACAATGGAGAGTGCGGATGTGTTAGAGAGTGTGTTCATCTTCTGTCTGTGTTGGACGTTTACCAGCGTGGTGTCTGAGGCGGATCAGTGCACAATTGATAATCTGATCAAAGCTCTCTCCTCCTTACCACAAACAGATGAGGGGCCGGACGGAAAGCCTGTTAAAGCAGGTACATTTAATCCACGTACACACACATGCACATAGCACGAACGTTTCCACCAACAACCAAACACACTGATCAAAACAAAGTAGGACTGTTGTATAATAGGCAGCTTCGTTGGTGAGTGGTATACTACTCACAATTCGGGAGCACATTTTGGTACTCAAAAGGCAGACATCAGCGCCAAGAAGACGAGGTACCAGAAGCGACTATTGAAATAGTGTGTACTTGCTATGGTGGAAGTGTCACCAACACGAATGACAATGTACTGTGGCCCAGTGTGTGTGTGTGTGTGTGTGAATATGTATTAGCCGTTCAAATGAGTGTACGCGTTTGTGATTCTGTTTTAGCATATTAACAGGATTTCGTGCAACAATCAACCTTGCGAGCTAAGCGTCTTTCGCGGTGTCGACGGGTCTGACTGTATAATATTCGAATCACAGTTGATCAAGGTGATTATTTACTGTACCATTTCAGTGCTTGAATTGTTTGCCCAGTTGTTCCCTAATGTTCGACTGATTGGTGCTCCCTCCCATTAAGCTAAATGTGCAAAATTGTCGCCTGTGTCCAATGAACGGCATTACATTATTGGGAAAATGTAACGACGAACTACAAAACGGATCACAGCACGTCGTTCCCTATCGTGTTTAAAATGTAACATTGCTCAGTTGCTTCAATGAAGTCCGTAACTTCAACCTAACTGAGAAGTCGCTGACCGAGAGGTTATCGAGTGCAGTTAACAGGACGGTTACTGTGTCTGCAATCGAGACGATTCGGCAATCTGAAAAGCATTTACACAAGGTTGCGGTTGAGCATCTACATATGACTGATTGGCCATTCCTAGTGTGAGGTTACTGGTGTTGTGGTTAATACGTTAGTCTCACAAACACGAGGATCGAAATGCAAATTCCGGCTCGGACAAGGATGTGAACCGCTTATGGGCTTTAATAAGAGCGAAGCTCGAGTCTAGTGATTGCTTACAAAGTGGGATGGCCGAAACCCTTATCTGAACGCTAGAACTATGATCGAATGTGTGTGGTGTTCACTCTGAAATAATGTGAATCCTCGAAGTTCACTGCAAATCTCTACATGGTGCTGACATATCAAAGGTAACGTAACTCAGGATATAGGAACCTCAATCATCTCGGCTAAGGACCTGCCATTGTCCAGTCACAATCGTCCCCATCGAAGTAACTCACTGAACGAACCACTGGGCGTGTACATTGCACCCATTCGTAGTCCGGGTGTGTCCAGTCTGTCTGTCAGAAAGTGACACCGATTGGTACTTCCAAGCGCAAGCTGGGTGCATACAGTGAGAAAGACAATTCGAAGTTTTAAGCAACCTGATCATCGGAATTATTCTGACGTAACACATCAACCTTCCAAACTTGCTGCTAATCAGCCGTTTTACTGCGTGCTGAAATGTTCATGTTACAACCTGGATGAATGGGTCTAGTTTCTGCCGTCCACTCCGCAGTTTCATTCTCCTCTAACACTTTCGCGTATTTACACTACTGTAGCTGTTGTCTCCCAATCAGTTTCACTGTACCCACCGTGCTTCCCGTCTAACACACTTTTCAAGCTGTCCAGCACAGCTTTTAAACTTCCTTCAGTCTGTGATCTACCTACAGTAAGGAATAGCTGAGGTTTTGAAGTGGATTTGGCTCTTTGGCTTCGCTAATCGAATGAGTCGAAACCTAGATAGACAGACTGGTAGGTACGTTGCTCACGCGTACATTCGCCTGATTCCTCGTTGTTTGTATAATCCGTGTAACGTAGGTTGTGACCATGCTTGTCATATTTCGCATAGTCACAATTTTCAAACTGTGCCTATGCTTCACACACCCCTAACCCACTGAGATGATTATCAATACGTTGTGCAACTTGAAAAGCATCAGTCTTGAAAAGTTTCGGGTGTTTCCGCACTATTTTGGACGAGCGGTTGGGCAATGAACATGTTGTAATAGCTGTCCAGTTGATTTTTAAAAATTTAACACTAACCAGCCACCTGTTCTTCAGTCTAATGTCTAGGTTGCTCAATCATTGTCTACCTAATAATGGGACAGTTAGTGTGGCATTGTCTGTCAGCAACAACCCTGCACACAGATTACAGAAGAGCAGTGTAGAAAGCAACTGAATTGGCAAATGTGGAAGATCGTGGCTACTGATAAAAAAAGACACAGATTGATTCAAATAAACGCATTAGAATGAGATTGAGCATTGGGTTTCCTAAACAGTTGTAGTGAGTGGTATCGCTACATATTTCTTTCTAATGTCAAAGATCGTTGCATCTGCAACCAGTTTCGTTTTGAATCTGGATAGCTATAGGCTGTTTACCCCTGCATATAACACGTTTTGTAAGATAGACAACCAGTTCCTACTGATTACTCATATTAGACCGTAGGCACAGTAGACAAAATGGGCTGTAAACAGACTGACGATCTGACTTGGAATCATCAGTCGACCATAAGTAAGAGCCGACTACCACCGCAAGCAGATTTATCAGTTGACGATATTCATCTGATTTTGACTGGCATGAAGGTTGTCTATCAATGCTCGTTGTTCCTACATTCTAGCGTGTTTTATTTCTACCGTCCATTCCTCACACAACACACAGGTACTCTTCCAGCCCATTACCCTATGCTCACGGATTACATGTTCCGTGTGGATAAGTACTACTGGGTCTCCTGGAGAAGTTTGGTCCCAATATACGTGCATGACACAACCATACCGTTCACACGCATTTTGGTGCCCACTGTGGAAACCATCAAGTTGAACTGGATTGTTGATGAGCATTTGAAAGTAAGCTGGTTATTCCCTTGGGTCATATGTGTAACCTAACACGTCGTTACGACAGTGACTCAAGTGAAGGATCGTACATGTAACTGGAAATTCTGTGTGAAATTCGCCTCATTGGTCGTAAAACAAACGATGTGGTGAATGACGTTGCGAATTTTCGAATGTCAACCACACATCCCGATTTCGGATGGCATACCTGAATGTGACTAAATGGTGTTTTCCATTTCTAATTTCATGACCTTGTTACTCATAAGTAGTCGAAATGTCTTTTAACATTTTGACGTCAGTTTGGGAAATTTGCGAGAATTCAATCTAATGAACGCCCCATGGCCACACTGTCGATTTGGATTTAACTTTGCCTGTCAGCATTTAATCTAAACACTGGGTGTTCTCATTTACACCAGATGCTTCAATTCAGATAGCGAAATGGAAGTGATTTTTCGTCAAATTCTAGGCTCACATAAAACTCGTGGTTTCATTTTTGCGTGATTAGGTGTCCAACGCGGGCATAATCTTTCCAATGCTGTTCATTACTTATAAAAGGCCGATGATTTTTAAATTTCTCCTGTGGGTACCCTTTATTAAGGCACACCTTATTAGTTCTAGTATTCCGAAAATTTATTCTGTGAGTTTGTGAAGGTATGAGCTGCACATCAACAAATAGGCCTGAATGAACATCTGGTTCGTGATTCTATGATAGACAGTATAGCTGTGGTGTTTGAGAACCTATCAGCTTGTTAATTTTGAGCTTTGGACAACTGACGGGGGTTGGTTCAAGCCGTAACTTCAAACCCACCGTACCTCAAGTTCTGTTTGTTAATCAATTTTTGCTTCTCCTCTAAACTGTAAGCTGCCACATTTGTATTAGTCTATCGCAGGTCTGACGGCAACACATTAAGCTCAGTTTACAGAATCTCCCGTGTGATGTGACAATCCTTACGGAACGATAAGTTTGTCTTTAATCTCCACAACTGGGGCTTGCCAAGAACTTCGTCCGATCGAGTCAAACATAGTGTTAGTGCTGATCGTAAAAAGCGTCATTTCGAAGACTTATCAAAAGCAAACGGATATACACAATGGTTTATACTGCGGTTTAGGAAGTCTTTATGACTTATCCGCACATCGCTTAGAAAAATATTCTTATTTTCTGTTTTTTTTTTCAGTTGCGCTATCCGCTGGTCGTAGTTGGGCAAACGGGTACGTCGAAAACAGCCACAATAGAAAGCATAATGCGTTCATTGGAACAAGATACAAACAGTCGACTGATTTTGAATTTCTCTTCGAGAACAACGGCATATGATGTACGTCGAATGCTGAATGCAAATGTGGAGAAAAGGGCCAAAGGAGTGTATGGCCCTATTCCAGGCAAGAAACTGGTCGTATTCATAGACGACATGAACATGCCTAGAGTGAGTATTCACATTGAGTCCCCAAAGCATATTTTATCATTACAAAACAAACACGTATGCTATTTTTAGGCTAAAATTTTGAACAGGGCGCTTACTGTATCAGCTCATGTGACATTTGAAGATGCTAGCAACGTGCACAAAACAAAGTCGGAATGCCATGCGTTTGTTACCATGACCGACAGTGAGGATTATTCAACTCAGTTTCACTTTTTGCCGAACCCACAGTGTGTGTTGTGAAATCGGTGGACGCAAAGTGAATTGTGTACGAGCCTCGTAGAGATCGTCATGTTTACATCGCCCAATAGGATAGGTTAGCTGACGAGGGGCCGCTGTAGCAAAACAAACTATTCTATTCAGCATGCTAAACTAAGTATCCAGTTTCATATTTCGCTCCTATATTTGAAAGCTTCAACGATGAATACATGAATAACATTTTATTGTGGAGGGTTGACAACTCGTATGCCGAGTAGCCTACTGACACACCACCATTCTATTCCTCTAACAAGACTGGCTGGTCCTATGGACTCTCCCATCCGTCGCTTACGCGTCCCTAAGTTTGTCTTCAAGTTGTAACCTTTAACCCCGTATTCTCTAATGTAGTATTGATTATCGGAGCGTGAGTGGACGGAAACATGAGTGTACTTCAACGGTGGATTACGTACATCTCACTCTTTTTCCCCAATTGAACGTCGTCTACAGTTAGTCCCGACTTTTATAACTCAGACCCGCGTTTGGGTAACTAACATTCATCGATCCACATAGAACATGTTGTTTCGTTCTCTTTGACTGACATGATTGACGCACATGCTTGACGCAGCTCTTACCACATAGGTGGCGGAATATAACACTGTCCACTGGTATTTAATAAACTAGTTACTGGTTTTCAGCTCTCTTGAATGCCAGTTCGCACGGTACCCTCAAACTGCAGTGAACAGCAGTCAAGCTTGAGTGTTACTCACAATAGCTTGCACCTGAATATATCTAAACTGATGAAAGTTTAGTAGATTGTTGACCAGAAAGCTCATTTTCCTTGAATAGAGGTCTACCTTAGTTATTTGACTGACAGGTGTTTTCGAATTTTGGTCGCCCAATTCCTCTCTTAATTGGCGGTAAACAAGTGTGTGAAGGATAGGCTGATTTCAGATTCCGTCCATCAGTCGCCAAAGACTACGTACGTCTATTTCGGTTCGGCTATACACAGGAAGACGAGTACGGAACACAGCAACCCATTGCCCTACTTCGTGTGGTGGTCGGGCGAGGTGGCATGTACCAACAGGGCTCAGATCTGTCATGGCGTAGTTTGAGGGACATGACCTATCTGGCTGCAATCGGACCCGCTGGTGGAGGTCGGCGGAGTTTAGATCCTCGCTTCGTATCCCTTTTCACTGTCTACCACGCTCTGCCTCCATCCACGGACAGCCTGTTCACCATTTTTGGCAGCATTTTATTGGGACATTTATCCATCGGATTCTCGCGTAAATTGCAAAGTTTTGTTGACAAATTCACTCATTTGAGCCTACTGGTCTACAAGTGAGTAACTACACACGTTGTTGTTGATTTGAGGTGATGTCTGTTAATTAACCTCTAATTAACCTTTCATGCAAATTGTGCTGTTTACACTTGCTACTGGGCCTTAGAAACCGCACGAGCATTTGTCAAAACACAATCATTTCTTACCTACTGTGTTCATATACAGAAAACTTAAGCGCCAGCGTGTCAGCCCGGTTAGCTCAGTCGGTAGAGCATGGGACTCTTAATCCCAGGGTCGTGGGTTCGAGCCCCACATCGGGCGGCACTGGCGTTTTGCTTGTGACTGCGCGGAATCTTCTGGAAAACGTTGCTTGCTGTTCATGGTGATGCGCAATTTCTATGGTTTTGACCCGGTGCGTCGTGATCCACATGCGGCTGATGGTAGCGGCCGAAGTTCGATGTGGGTCGGACGGCCGTAACGGATCCCCCAAAGTTTCCGAAATGTTACCAGCAATCGACCACGTATGAATTGCCCGTTGATAAGCAGGGATGTCTCTGGCCCATAACAGTCGGTTTGTTCCCTGGCCGACTTTTCGAGATCCATGTTCCAACTCTGGGGGTTGAGGGTCACTCGTCAAGTTGATCATACTGTGCGTAAGGGGTCAATTGCACAGACGCATAGGTCTGTTGACTTTAAATGAGGGTTTATTATTTATGGTAGCTTAACAAATTACTGTTTGCGTTACATAATGTGCCTCATGATATTCTATTATAGTAATGCAGTGTGATATTGTTTTTCAAAACTGCGGAGTAATATTTTCCACTAATTAATGTTATAACATGCATGAGTGACACACACGGTTTCTGAGTAAACGCTTTGAACCCTCAACATAAGAACACTCCTCCAACGTTTCACTGCGATAGTGGTAAATTCTCAAATAGCAATACTGAATAAGTCGACAACAAGCCACGTATACTATGTATAAACACGGCCAAGGAAACCAAAGTCATATAATCACTTAGCGCCCGCTGCATGGGGCGCAAAACGAGAGAGTGTAGAATTCCCACACAAAAGGAAATGACATACAAAATTGTAATGAACAAACATATCTCATCGTAGGCGCCAAATTGTACAACAGAAGTGTCACTCTATCACTGTGCCACATCAGTGCATCCTATTGTGGACTGTGAGGTTTACGCCTATCTCTTTCGTCAGCGCAGAATTCCGTTTCTCACCGAGGATTTTCTAAAGGATTCTTCGGACTGTGTGTCATCCGATTATCAGCATAGTGATATCAGTATCATTATCGTTAACGCACAACAGATGTTTGCACCGAAAATCCACAACAATAGTTCCTAAGGAAGGACTCCTTGTGTTTGTTTCACAAAGGAGAACTCTGTAGAACTGTCATTATATCATGCAGTAATGTATGATTTCATACCAATCCACCTCAGTAAACCAGATCACGACTATTGTTTCATTTGTTTAACCTTCGAAATGAAAAACAATTGACAGCTCCACTAAGCTGTTTCAAGAAGGGCTCTGTGTGTGAGTATCTGTTGCGCACAACTCTGGTGGTAAAAACATAGCATATTTTGTTGCACTATTGTAGAAAAAATGGTATTCCACTGGCGCACTAACCTTTACGAGAAGGCAAAAGTAAGGAATCAACTAATACCTGACTGTTTTCACGTCGTCATGAACATATCACCTACTGTAGCAGCAACCATGGTTGTCTGACCGTTGGGAACGGCTCATATTTGCTAGGACGCTTACTGATTGCATTTCTTGGAAGCTCGGGAGGGTAGTTATCGGAACAGATGAAGCCCTGATATTTGGTCTGATTTATATTTAGTGCAAATTTTCAACGTCCCCTTTCTCATTTTTAAAATTACTACACACGTTACTTATAAGTAGCTAAACAGAATCAACTAAAACATCTATTTTCAGTGTATCCTGGATAATATAGATTCCGCGAAACCAACATGATTATTTTGTAGACGTGGCCTTCACACGCCTCAAAATGGCTAATTTCTGAGCCCGAATGCAAAGTGGACTTGAAAATTATGCGTAAAGAAGACTCTTTGCGACCTTTATCAACATTTAAAAAAATCTACGTTAGTGGGGCACACAAATTGCGATTAACGTATGGGCTACGTATGGAAACTTCAATGTAGGGTGACGGTCATGAAGGCATGATTAACTCGATTCATGAAGGGATATGCGGTAATTAGGGAATCTGAGAACGATGAACAAGAAAGCAGTAGGAAAATACACAAATTCAGATGACAACTAAATATCGAAAATCATAGGTCGGCGACATTAGAATTACCTGAAAGTACTGCCCACAAAAACTTCTCGCTTTCGACTGGGTAATCATAGTTTGTCGAGATCACAAGGAATCCACATAAATGAGCCATAGAATAAATGCTATAAGAATTGTAGAAATTTATCACAGGCGTACAAAAATGTACTACGTATTGAGTTTGCCAGTTAAATCTGTTTGTATTTAAAGTATCCTGCGGAAAGTTCATTGTGTTTTATCAAGACATTACGAAGCGCTTAGTGGTGGGGCGGAAAAATGACTTTGTGTGAGTCCCCAAAAAAGACCGATCACACAAGGGAAAAAATGATAGATGCCGGAGATGGTGAAGTTTTACGACTTAAACAAGGTGTCATGAGGGTTACGATGACAATAAGACAATCACACGTCGAGGTAGCATAGAATAACGCAAACCATTCCTAGCCACTTGAACCGATGCAGACATTGCTGCTATCCAAACTTGTTGTACCAAGTTTTTTCTCATAGGAAACGTACAGGACTTTCGTGCGAAAAAGTTTACAGAAAAACAAAAACAATCAGGGCCCATACAACCACGAAAAAATATGATCAGTATTCATGCTGCCTATGAGTATTTTGCAACCTAATCGAATATCACTCAAAAACAGATAATGGTATTGTGGTGGATTGCCAGGTCGGGGGTGCGAGTTTTCGAACGCTCGGCCGAATACCTCAACGTGGGGGGGAGTTGCGTTCGAAAACCTGCCGCGATCGGATCAAGCACAACGTGCGCGACCGGATGAGTCATCCGGTTGAGGTATTCGGTTGAGCGTTCGAAAACTCGCACCCCCGACCTGGCAATCCACCACAGTATGAACAATGGGTCAGAAAGACGTATTACGCAAATTCCACGACAAAAACGGTATGACGCCCTTATGTACATATACATCTGTCTACATATCACTCAATTATTAAGCAACGTGTTCATGTGGCCAGTTAGTGTAGTATTGAAGACAACGGAGAGAGCAACCGAAATGGGTTATGGTCAAACACAAAACTGTTGTGATCTTGATTGTAATAATGACGAAAACAAGCAGCAGCAGGATCACACATGCGGTATGAGAATTGAAAACGTGTCGTAGAAATCGGATTTGTTGTAATATATTTTATGATCTTCATCTAACGAATATAGTACTACGGTCGAGTTACGTCCTGTTTTTTCAATGTATTGCGCCTCTTGGCGGGAAACACGTAGTTTGTGTTCCACGATTCTAGCCTTCATTTGTTTGGATACCTGGTCAATGTATTCAGCCAGGCACTTAGTGCAGTTTATCGTATACACATAATTGGTACGAATAAGTATTTCGCCTTTATCAGATGACGCTGTCAGAGTGAAAGAATGTACCGATTTCTTAGTCCGTTAGGGTTTTCCTAATCGTTTCCGACGTAACCACTCGGTGGGGTTCTCCAACTGAAGCGATCCACGCATTCCTCTCTTCCTTGTTTGACTGTACCACAGGTATGGTTATTTGTTTATTGATAAACGGTTTTGGGAACTTGTCTTCTTGTAACACTGCAAATAACCGGGCAAATTTTTGTTCACAGCTGGCATTGTCGGTGCAGCTCTTTTTCGCCCCGCTGGCTAGTGATGAGACAGTCGCACGTTTGACACGTTGTGGATGTGTCAGGTCAAAATCCAGGTACCGATCGATATCGAACATACGTTGTTCGTTTAAAGTCAACTGGCAACCCAAGAAGTCTACAGTTCCATGCTTATTCCTCGATTCCAGTGTGAACGTGATACTACTGCACTGTCCGTTTAGAAGTATGGGGAAAGTTTCTTTGTGGCAGAACTTCACTACCATAAATGTATCATCTACACACCTTATCCGTGGAGGACTGACCAAATTGGACAGTATTTATGCTTCAATGTGATGTAAGAAAGGATTGGTAACTATCGGTGAGTCGGGTGTTTTGGATCTTTATTGTTGGGACTGATGTACGAGCTTGATGCAGTAGCGTTCGTCGGGACCGTGACCTGTGCTGTACAGTTGTGATCTTGATTTCTGTTCAGGTCCGGGTCAAAATGTGTCATGCGTGTCTGTGCTTCGAGTGTGGGATAGTGACCACATGCGCGCGTGTGTTCACCTGTGGAACCAACATCGCACACACCAAACGGCTTGATACGTGATGTGGAGAACGAAGGGCCGAGACAAGGGAAATAAAACGGTACAATGGTTGTCGTCGTCGGACGCACAGTTTTTCGACACAATTGAGTACAAAGTGAAAGTGAGAAAAAAATTGGCTCACACTGCTGCTCACCATGCGCAACCCGTGTCGAGTCACTCGCAACTCACAAATACAAATATCAGACTCAACTCACCACTCAAGCCCCTCCGCTATGAACTCCCCTTTAGGACAAATCTGAGCCAGTCTTGTTGACAGCTGCCGATATGGATCTCTAACATCCACATGTAAGGGACACAAACCGGGGTCACCAGAGAGAAAGAGACCAGTTCCGTTTACCATGCGCAACCTTGAGTTCGATTCATGAGTGGAGGGTCGTGTCGTCGAAAGCCCCGATCAGTACGCCCCAGACTTGTGGCAACATGTGAACCGTAAACCGCTCTACGGATTGTCGTACAAATAAATGCGAAAGCGGTCATGATGTATCCGAGTACCCTCCTTTTAAACTAAGTCAATGAGCACAACTATGAAGTAGTTAATGAAGCTGTTATCAAACGGATAGTTAGTTGCGGCTGGTCGGTTTCGTTTTCGACAAATATTTCGAGCTCTGTAACTAGCCCCTAAGCGACTATCTGATCTATTGCTCTCAATTTAGCCTGTGCATTGACACATTAAAACTTCTTTCTCAGAAGTCGACTGAACCGTATCATCCACACACCACAGCTGTGGTGTGTCAACGGTCTGCACACAAACATCGTCAAAAAATTTCACAGAAGTTTGACCGTCAGTGGGANTGTCAACGGTCTGCACACAAACATCGTCAAAAAATTTCACAGAAGTTTGACCGTCAGTGGGAAACTTTCGTGAATTTGTTTTGAGCTTTGGTTGGTTTACAGCCATGGGAATGAAATCCACTTTTTCACAAGACTACGAGGTGTGGTTATCATTTGTAAAAATTAAAAGTAGGAGAGCTGCGCAGGGCTGATCCGAGTGCTGTTGATCGGTAGACACCGGTGTAACGGAGGGTTATGCGGCGTCCCAGTTGGCGGCGGCCGAGGCCGGCTAATCCCCGGCCCATCGGATGTGGCTTGCACATCGGCCTAGGTCACACGTGCAGACCGTGCTCCCGTGGCCAGAGCGCCGGGTCACACATGCCCATGTATACACGGTCACCTGCGCGGGTCTCATGCACAGTTTTCTCCCGACAATCACGTGGCTGCACACACGTGACAGACGAGCAACGGTACCGACAACGCCGGACACATTGTGGGCACGTGATCAGCGAGATGACGGGGCATAATTGACAGTGTGACGCGTGGTGTTAATTGACGCGCTCGCACTTATT
>QNGE01000930.1:193691-208084 GCA_008508345.1 Paragonimus westermani | reverse complement strand
GGAAACATTATTTACGAGCAGGGTTACAGCCTAGGGAACGTTGGCCTAAATCCTATACCTTCTGCCAATATTTAGAGGTTTTAAACAATAAAGACGAGGCCGTCATAGGGGTGTAGGTTTACATACGCATCAGAAAGCACGAAGGTTACTGATTCAACTAGTCGATATTCGCCTCTCGTTTTTAGCCAGATCAGGTCCCAATTTTGCAACTCCACACACACTGGCCGTGAACTTGTTGGCCAAACCTATTTGCAGGACAGCCTTGTTTATGAGTGTCTTAATTGTCTGCCGTTAAACCAGACATTCGCTTCACTTTCATACATTATGATCAGACATGCTGAACCGATCATAGAACTGCGCAAGCAAGACCCATCGAAGGTGTGCCGAATGCCCACATTTTTGTGCTCACACGGTCAGTTGTGTGGCATGCTTATAGCTCGATATCTGATGCATCGGTAGCGAAGTGAACGATTCAATTTTGTTTCCACCAGTTTGAATGCTTGTCTGTTTGTCCAATCTGTGAAATGGTTTCCGTGGTTGAGCTTGACCGTTTTGATTTTCAAAACGTCTCGTCTGACTCAATCAAGTAGTGGACAATTGTAATTGCATTCATAATGCATGAAGAGCTAATCTTTTAAAATGACGCAATATTGCAGTGTAACGTACTAAACCAATAGATTGTGGAGGAAAATTAGTATCATATTTTGCGTGCGCATAATGAGCAGACGAGTGGCTGGTGTTTTGATAAGTATGGGTCGTTAGAGATTTCGGCGATATGAGCTAACTATCGTTCACTGTTCATTGCAACTTTTCCCTTCATACGAACGTGTCCGATCAGCCTCTTCCGAAAAGAAGCAGTGCAGTTGAGTGTTACTTGTGAAGGAGCTCGCTGCTAGTGCACATATGCACCTGACAATGGTTGAGCGCATAGATTTGACAATTTGGTCGTGCCTACAACACAAGTGCAATCACACAGTGGTCAATTCGTTTACCTCATATGCACGTGGCCTGGACTTTCAATCGGGGTGACAACAAGGGCTTGCACTACTGATGAGCTCATATAGGGATGGAAATCGGGTCTGCTCTTCCTTTCCGATGAGGGTTGGGTGAAGTGGTTGTCGGACTGGGAGAGTTGCATCCAGTCACGAAAGTGGTCTAACTGGTCAATTCAACCAGTGATTACCAAACTGTGGTAAAACGATGTCCACTTAATTGAATGAAATCTGTGATTTCATCTTGACTGACAACTCCTGGCCACGAGGTCAATGATGTGAGTTAACAGAACAAGTATCATATCTCCTGTTGAGTAGATGGGTTCATCCAAGTGCTATGTACGAGTGAGATCCTCAAAGTGTTCAGGTGTGTTAATGCGAGTTAGCCTGGAATGAGGTCGACGGGACCGTTCGATGACTTTTGAGAGAAAATTGCTATGCCACACCAATCGAACGTTGGTTACAGCGATACTCGACTAATGTATATCACACACGTTCCATCGCTCCCCAGCTGAGGTAATCAATGCCGGAATGGGAATATTCTTGCTGGCAGTGCACCTCTCGTGTACCACCTCAACTTGTCAATGATTCTTGAGTGAACAGGAGGGCGATGATAGGAGTTATGGGGTTAGTGTAAACCCCAGGAGCAATCACATTCCTCCTGATCTCTCCGGTCATCGATCCGGTCTATTCCGCAACACATTCCCTCAAGTCCACATGCGAATGTAAAACACATCATCAACCATGTAGAATGCAGTAGATTAGCTTGCATCCCAACTCAGTGAACTTGTTTCCAGGTATATCGTGACGTCGGAATGCTAATGTTGGCTGCAAACAATGGTGATCGTTTTGTGAATGAGGGGTTACTGAATATTTCAGGTGGATGATCTTACGCTCTCCCCACGCCATCCTGTTTACCCATATTGGTTCGGGGGCATGTCAGTGGTATCCAGAGCACAACGTTGTAGGATTTTCCGATAGGCAGTTGGAATGGGTGACGCAGTAGAGCGATATTTATATCGTACAGTGTAAATGTTGATATTGTCCATTGTTTGGAAACACGTTCGACTATCTGATTCTCAGCAGGCGCCTTAGACATTGCCGGTGAACGTGTTCTGCACAGAGCAGACTTCGCTGTTACAATGTACAGGTTTTGCTATCGTAGTGCAATGTGGCAATCACCATTGTGCAATAGACAACCAGCCTCGTTTCTATCTTAAGGATGCCATACTTGTCAACACGTCTTTCAAAATCGTCCACAAGCAGTGCTAGCTTTAGTCATGTCAACTGGCAATTTGCGACTGACGGACAGTTGTGTCAGCATATTGCTACCCAAGTTGGAGAAGCCTGCGTATTTATCCCTTGGTGCATATTCATGATATAATTGCAGCACATCTATCCCCAGAACTTCGACAGAGAGGAAATCTCCTGAAGGTGTTGATGTCTAAGTCAAATCTAGATGCTACGGTCGCGAACGCCATGGCAATTCGCCGCAGTTGCTTTGAACTCTGTGGAACTAGTGCTCTATAATCTACGAACAACAGCGTGAGGGCATCTGGATTATGCACTTGGTTTGGAGCGCTGAGATCTAGAATTTTTGGCCAACTACCAACCATGTGGTATCCAACTTGAATAAGAGCACCAAAATTTGGATCACAGTAGGGATGGGCCGAAGACATCGCCCAGCATCACATCAGGATTAATGTCGAAATCCTCAGGGCCCGATTTTTCCTTCACCTTCCTACCCACATGCAACACTTCAAGTGGACGGGCGAATGCACGTGGGCATCCAAACATCTCAAGCACCATCCACAACGTGTCACGCACAGAGACATCCACACGGAGGGCATATAGAGGCTGGTCGCGTTCAGGGCAGTTCCACCAGGTCTGTTTGGCGGCAAGCACCATTCTACTGCGTTTTGCCCGTAATCTGCGCAGCTGTTCCCGAACACTGGGCTCCATTACCTTCACAATGAGTCGGTTCAGCGGAATTTTTGCCAGCAACCTATCAGTACGGCTCAGCAAATTAATGCCGCCATGATTGATGGCGCTTTCGCTGCTTCGCTTGTCTTTAAACGAAGGTACGATTAGGGGATTTTTTACCGTTGGTGGACCGTTCCCTGCTCCCAGACGAACTGAACCAGCTGGAGCAAAGCGTGACCCAACACCGAACAAGCACGCGTCAAAAATTCTTCTATCCACTCGCCTACACCTACAGCCATACCGTACCGTAACTGTCCAGTAGCCTCTTGAACTTTTGGCAGACCCGGCAGTAAACAAGGATCGCGCCCACACCTTGTGTCAAAGCACTCATTTTCACGAACCCAGTGGCTGCCAACCGGTTTAGTAGGCTACTACAGTGACTTAGCTAGACTTCCATGCTATCTTCCAATTAGGTATGCGAAAACCTAAAATCCCTGTCAATCAGTGCTCTCGTAAACTGGGCGGACGGGCCAAAAATCGCTCCCAACGATTTGTGGAACTCCTTGTGTTGTCGGCGATTAGTGTTGCCCCGTATCAGCTCACCTTCTTTCCACTGGTTGTCCTTCATTCCACGGAACCATTCAGTGGGTTGTCTTATCACTTTCGAAATAACTCTATCGTTATCGTCAAACCGGATTGGGCCAACCTGACGCTGAATTCCGATTGTGTCGATGATTGTTGTGATGATCGCTCTCCCGAGATACCGTGGGTACATGAGCGTACTTAAGACGGACGGAAACTGCACGCTGAAATAAGGTCGTCGTCTTTGAGTCAGTTACCTTCCCATCCTCCAGTTTCAGCCGTAGTCCGGATGGTCTACAATGAACAGACTTGCGAACATGAATACACAACTTGGTCCTAACCATCCCATAATCCGTGCTATATTCATCCCCACGCATCACTCGCGTAATACGTACATCGCGGGTGTCCAGTTGTTACTAGAACACATAATCAAACAAGTGATAATGTCCACTTTGAGGGTGAGTCCGCGTCGTGATATTGTTAACATCCATCCGGAGTCGGGTGTTTATGATAACCAACTCGTGAGTAGCACACAGGTGGAGCAGACGACCACTGTTCTGGCCAGGCTACCGAATCACACTCAACTCGAGTGCTCAAGTCACTGAGATCATGCAGTCGTTCCATCAGTGTTGTCAAGGGAATTGTGATGAACAGGTGATCATAGAACTTGTTTTTTGTCATCGAGGTTACACATACCTGGACCGTTAACGCTAAGAGCTGAAGCAGACTTGTCTCCGCCGTTTCGTACACGCATGGATATAAATCGAGTCGATTCCCTGCTGTCCTCCTGCTATCAAGCGATTTAACCGGCCAGCGACTGCACAACAGATATCGTCCTCTCGAACATCTACTGCTGGGTAACTCGTTCGATAGAATATATATATATACCGATAGCCTGCTTCTTGGGGCTTACCTTAACCTGCACCTCTTGTCTGGCTAAAATCACTTCTCAAACATCCCTGTGCAGTTAGTAATGCGACATACCGACCTGCTGGTATAGCCGCTGTTGTTTGGCTGCTCTGTTTCGGTCTATCTGATGTGACTGAACTTGGAGAGGTCGGGGCTACAGTGTGCACAATCCTCTGGATCATCACAGTAGACAAAACTGACCTTCACGCCAAGTTAGCGGGGGAAATCACGTACGCACACGTACGCACACACATTCATGACTACATGTGCAGCCGATTTTAGCATGCGCTGCTACTAATGTGCAAATCAGTTTATTCGTTTGTGGCGTGCTCTATTTTTGTACTGCACAGCTTCAACAGACAAGTAACATGCTTTCAATTGGCCTTTGTCGTTTGTTTTTCCAAGTAAACTTCGTCTATGACGGTGCTCCAGATAACCAAATATTTTGTTTTGGTATTCACAACGATACTGACTGACTGTCACACACTGCCTAACTGAATACCCTTGGTAAATAATGAACGGCTGGAAGTCTTATGATACTATACTAATTCTGACAACTCTCTTGAGAGGATTCACTCGGAAAACCTAACAGGTCAAGCTCGTCGCCCTTTTTTCACAAAACAGGATCTCGGAGACATATGGTCGGTGCGGTGTAGATTGAAGTTGGAATTGTCACAATCTGCTGGAAATTTTACCAAACTGCGTTTGAAGGTCGTGGATCTACTTGAAGTACACGAACAAAGTGATGTAATATACATTGTTCCTTGCCATGAATGTAGTTAGGCCTAAGTCGGCAGCACTGACAATTAGTTCGAGACTCTTCAACTTGTTTGTTGGCGTTCGAACGATCAGACGGGGGGGGACAATTTTAATAACTTTGCTGAAACGCTTGCCACCCGATCAAACTTGGAGGCTAACAATGTTTGAACTGACCACAGTGAAACAAGTGACTACTGCCTGAATCATTCTCTTCCTACAACAAAAACATTAACTCACCTTCTTCTAGACAGGGCTGGTCACACAGATACCAAACTCATAGACAATGGGAAGTGGATATGCTGACCAGTCAATAACTTTTCTGTAATTCATCCCACTTTCACTGCCTTTGAATTTGATAATTGGATGTAAAAGCTTGTCACTCAGTGCACACTTTGACGGTTGATCATAGACATACGTCGTATATAGTGAACGTCACTCATAACTTATCACGGCCTTCGCATTCAGGTAGGCTTTTCAGTTAGTTCCTCTCGGAAAGAAGCAATATACCCAAAGTTTATGTCTGTTAGAGTTCGTCATTGGCACATACCCCTGCCACAAAACTCGAGTATAGTACTTCTTTCCGAACGGGGCTAGCTGGGAATACGACAGATGTGCTCATATGTGAACGTGATGCTGACTTCAACTTAAACCAATATCCTCTACTTCATGCCCGTAATAAACGTGCGCTTTTGGTCCCCACTTGAGCAGGATTGCTCTTGGCGTCCGTCCCTGACGAGGAAATTGTGTATGAAAGGTTTACCGTCGAACTGAAGTCCTGCTGCACTTCTGTGTATTCGTACGGGCTGAATATTCACCGAGTTAGGTTGAGTAAAGTCTGCTATTGTAATGTGCTGTTGTTTGGATCGCTTGGGTAACATTTTGTGAAATGGGTTCTCCTAATCATTGTTTATTACATAACCGTGTGAATGACCACCATTAGGCCATGTGATTCAACAAAAATCTATTGATCTTGGGGTGCTATCCCATAAGGAAGAAAAATGAGTGAGCGACTGAGGCGCAGAAGTAGAACTATTCAGCCCCTATTCCACGATGAGGAGTCGAACAGAGGACTATGTTTATAAAGAAGAAATTCAATGTTGCGCGTGCTTCTCAGAGTTTTAAGATAATCTTATTTCAGCCTATTCACCATCCCGTAATTTAAGAGAAATGTTTGACGCTTGTGAGCGCAGTATCACCGGTTGCACAGAACTTATATTACGGTGCATCTCAAGTGCACGCATGTAGGTCTGGGTGCAGTAGTATTTGCCAAAGACTAATGTTCTCGAAGTATGGTGTGCCAAATCAAAAACTGGTACTTTTAAAACAAATTCAATGTGGGAACTTTGTTAGTTCCTTCGTCCAATTGTGCATATCACTTGGTATGTGGTGTTCATTCAGACAATTTCCTGAGGAACATGTGGGTTAGCTTGGCATCTGACTTATTTAAGACTAGTCGATGGTCACCTAGACGAGTTGCGAGCCGGAGGTCACCATGTTTAATATACCGTCTTAGCTGGTTGAGCAATGCCACATACCCATGTACACGCCTGAGCAGTGCGGACCGAGTGCTGCAAGCCACATGGCTCTTTTTCACCGAGTGTGTTTGCGTAACAACTCCTTGTTAGAAGTGTTCGGGTGTGGATAACATCGAACTAAACTTCACCCATCCTTGATCACAGCCTTCGCAATCAGATAAGAATTTCGGCAAACCCACCTTGTAATGAGCCGACTGGAAGGCTTATGTGAATATGAATGCTACGGTCAAATGTCGTGATGTTGAAATTCGAAAAAGGGTTTTGCTGAATGGAATTATTACAAACTCCAGAAATGGAGGGACACGTAGCTGCCTTTGATCAGTCAACAGTTAAGAGTATGTCATTTTGCTTTACTGAGAGGAAAATATAGTTTTGAAATTAAGAATTAGATATACGTTGCACCACGGTCAATTCCAGTGTACGGAAAGCTCATGACGATTTCCAACCTTAATTTATTAACAAAAATGTAATTGATTAAAATATGCATTAGTTATTCTGAAACAGTTACGTATTGTTTACTAAAGAAGGATATCCTTCCAGGTGGAAAACTTAGACTACTTTTGGTATCAAGCTAGTATTTCGTGGAGCCCAAGTGTTCACGACCACAAAAGTATGTAAATGTGTATCTGAAAGGTTACAACTTTCGTTTAATTTAAATCACTTGCAAACATATATAAAGTAGTGCATACTGACGTGTTTCAAATTCATTCCAAGTCCTGCGCGCTACGCTGGGCGCAAATTTGCAAACCAGTGTCTTTGATTTAATTTGACTCATGTATAGCCGAACTGCAAACTTGAATTTGTTGCTTCGGATGAATCACTTCAGCATCAACACACCTCTGTGACTCACATCGAGTTTGCCTGGATCTGTCGGGAAGAAATTGACGGAGTGATGGAGCAAAGGACAATGGTCGTGTTACGAGTCGAGCACTTGTTCATTGAGTTACCGGTCTTATAAGTACAAAATGAAGGTGATTATTGTTCGAGTTTTTCGTAAACCTGGCAGCCTGAGGTGTAAGGTATCTCATATAATTGAAACATTACTAAATCACTCCAAAATTTACACTCCACGATTGGTCTCGTTCACGCTTGTCATTACTGTGTAGAGCTCTAAGGCAAACACATATCTTTTAAATCAAAAACTGGTGGCTGATAAAGTATGGAGATTCTTTTGGGGATTTTCTCGTGACATTCCTCAGCTGAGGCCAGCAACAAAACACGAATATCCCGGAGTGAATGCGGATTATTAGTTTCAAAGTCCCATATTCGTATCCGCTGCGAAGTGGGGACAGAAATAGGAATTTCGCGCATACCCAAACAACGGTCTGTTTGTAGGTAACAGTGATCAGGTGATTAAACCGAATGGGTTGAAGGATGGAAATTTGAGATGTTGCAAAAACACTGCAGAATTATTAAGTGTAACAATTCCACAAAAAAGTAAACACACTTAAGTCTGGGTGGATAGAAAAAATGTGTTGGATAGGGGTCAACCTGATGTAGCGCTTTCAAAACACCGAGTTCAAAGGTTTGGTAGAGTTCCCCGGTTGTTTTTAACTAGTTGCACGTGAACCGTCAGAAAATTGTCTCTTCTGTTACCGTCCCAGATCCCTACTTTTGGCGTAGCTAATGCATACCGTTAAAATGTATGGGAAACATAAGTTAGTTTATGCTTACTGCAAAAGCTGCTAGAAAGGCAGTCCACCTTCCAGTGAGCATAAATCATTTGAGTGGTTATTTACGCCAAGTTCGCAAAAAGTATAATAGTTCTGGTCACTCAGAATGACCAACACTCGTAAACGGCTAGGTATGGTTGACCATTTAACAGAACTTTATCCTCGACGACTGAACACACAGTTTGAGTTTTTAGTATCGCCATAGAAAGTAAACAGCTGACTGAAAATCAGCAGGATAAGGCTCTATATAAAGAGAAATTAATATCACTCCCAGACAGAGATTGTATAGAAAGTAACACACACAATCTCGCAAAGTACCGCCGATGTTGAAGAGGGTACTTATGAATCTTAATGACAATTTTCTGTATTTCAGACGGAACCACCAGACACGGCATGCTAACGTTTAAACTAAGGAGAAATGGTACAGGCACGCGGAAGCTCACAATGAACTTTAGAGCCTAAACCATAGATTAATCTTCAGGGAAATTTAGTCAGTACGTGTCCTCTATGTATAAGAAAAGGAATTCCGAAATTCAATTTAAGGAAATTACTTGTTAACAGCCAACGACTACCAGGTGCACAGAGTTAAACGTTCAGGTATTAGGCTATTGTCAGTACATATAAACTGGAAATAAAAACTCCTGGAAAAGCGAATATCTAACCGAGGAATATACATTCCTGTGAAGTAGGCAGTTTCATGAAAGCCGTTTACAATAAGATCAGAACTATAGAAAGCCGTGTGAGAGAGGTGATGTTTCTGTTCGTATAAACATAAGAAAACGAGTCAATTTAGAGCACCAAAGCTGAAAACGTGAACATCAGGCAATCAGGTGAAAAACGATTTGACATTGCTTGGTGTAGTCTCACACTAGTATGGAAAATCAGCATTGCTTCAACGAAGAGAATTAACCGGTCGAATAAAAAATATTCTTTACAGAATACTTTCGAAAAAGATCGATTGCTAATCGGACGAATTACTTTTAGAAAAGTGGGGTTTTGTCACTGGAAACTTGTAATCTACAGACCAGATGAAGGTCTATAACACAGCGGACTGATCCTTAACTTATATTCAAACAAAAAGGTTCAGTGTTACTTCTCACTGATCCCTGAGATCCGTGTTTGCTATTTACACGAAAACTTAAGATTGTAATCAGTTGTCACACGGATAATGCAGAAGAAAGGGATTATACAAAACAGAACGGTAGTTAGACGTAAGGAACTATCATGATATATCTACTTTGTTTTGTAAGCTTACAAAGCATTTTGAACCTTTTGGGCAGGTGCACTGTGGTACAGCGTTAACCAATCATTTTTTGGGCGAAGCCAAATGTCCAGCAGTTTACGTCCAAATCCGATCGATGAAAACCGTCATGAATAACTTCCTCGTATGCAAACCAGGCGTCCTGAAATAACACAATAACACAAAATGTACTCCTGGTCATCACCGACGAAACTCCTTCAGGTTTTCTCACTCTTACAAGAAAGGTGACTGGCGACAGAGTAACCTAGCGGATGAAGAAGAATTCAGGCATATAAAAAAGTTTTATAATTGACTTTTGTGAAGCTGATTAGAAGGTGAATGGTTTGTTATACAGATCAGCTCGCGAACCCTACTGAAAGAGTAAACACATGCTTTGGCTGCTTCAATCAAACTGGCGTAACAAATACCCGATTTCAACGAGATGATATGACTCACGAATCACGAAGAAAGGAAAGTCCTGCGAACAGATTTATGCGCTAACCTCCTCTAAGCAGAGCGCAACCCGTGCTAACAGCTGCGATGATTAGGAAGCGACTGATTGGACAAAGACTGATGAGCTCGATTCGTAAATCATAATGAATATGTCCAGACGGCCATATCTATTAAACGTTAGGCAGTTAAATTTTCGAACAAACTCTCTGTAATTAGCGGAAACGATTATCAATACTGTGTGGTTGATTGTTGAAGCTACTCAGAACACAATTTGCAAACAGTTCCAAACCTTACTTTCTTGCACGCTCGGTTATTTTCATACGAATCTTTGGGCTCAAAGTTGGCGATCCACTGTATAAGTACTGTCTCATTTAGTTATATATTTGTGTGTGGATAGGAGTTTATAAAGCGTAAATCTTGACCTCGAAGTTGGTCAGCAAGCAGGCACCTATTTTTGTACCAGGGTCACATCGACTTACAGTGGTAGCAGAACACGTGCTACGGAGCGAAACAGTGAAGACAAACAGTGGAACAAGTTCCAGCTTGTGTGCCAAACAATTACTGCAGCGTACAAAGCTGCGCGAGCTGGCTTAGATTCATAGGGGTAAACAGCACAGTACTCAGCATAATGAAGGCGGTGTGTCAACAGTACGCCTGTTGTATTTTCAACACAAACAAGGTCGTCTCTGTCTTGCTAGTGGTAATGATTATCGGTCAGCGACGGAGCTTGCGGTTTGCTGAGTCAACTGAATGTCGAAGTATACACGAGATGACTGTGAGCTTTACAGTGCCACTGACACCAATATTGTCATGGTATCAGACTTATTAGGAATGGAGGAAATCGATATTGACATGGTAGTACCTGTCGCGGGAACTGTGAATTGGTTGCCACCATAGTGAGCCGAACGATTAGTCTCAAAACCAAAGATAATGATCACACCTAAAACTGTCATCATGTACAGGCAGTTGCCACTGTCTGTTGCATTAGCTCGCTATTCCTTGACTGCACACGTAATTTTGCTGGGTTCTGGTGTATTGCTCCTTTAAGCACATGTTCATTAGAGTTTTCAAAAGCGGTCGTTCTTTAACGTCAATACGGTATGAAAACTTAAACCTCGTAGCAAAATTATGCTCCAGACTCACCTCTTGGGATTTTCTTCTTTCAGTCGATCAGTTCACATCTTCGTAGCATGGCCTAGACAGTGTTGGTACAAATATTGAGTGCTGATCTGATGGGAAGCAGTCACGTGGCAGATACCTTACTCCTAGACCACTGGCTATACGGTCCGGCAGTTGCATTAAACATATCTGGTTTACAATGCTGCTTGACCAGAAAATGTTGGAATTACGAATCACATCGAAGATGCCATTAGCAAACGGCAATATAAATATATAATGGTTATTTTTGTAAACCACTTTCCATAAAGACTGTTCGAATTTCAAACGAGCGCGTTTTACTGGAGTTCTCTAGTCTGTTAGGATAAGTAGTTGTTAGCTTGACATCACCAAATGTGGTACAAAGCGTTCAGCTGACTTTGCAGTTCTGTCGCCGGGTATGTGTCGTAAAATGAGGACAACTCGTTCATTCGTAGTGGTTGACTAGTAAATCCTTCTGTCCAAAAAGCTTAATGTATGATAGCGGACAATGAATGAGGAAGAGTGTCAAGTGATCACAAAAAGAAAGAAAATTGTGCCGTTCCCTCAGCATCAAAGTCGGAGAACCGGTATGTGTGGAATTTGATTTGTAGCACCTCAGCAAACAACAGCACCTTGAATTCACAATTTCTCTCATTATGCCCCGAGCGATCTAGTAGAGAAAACCACATGAAAAATGCGATACGTTGCTAAGCGACAGAACGTAGAAGTTCTTTGTCTAAAGTTGGTTTGTCGAGTAACGGTTGTTCTTTATAGTGCCTACTCGATTCAAACAGGTACCATGTGATTGCCACATTCATCATTTCGATTGCACGTATGGTGGTTTGTCAGAAGATAGATGAAGCTCCTATCAATTACACTGTAGACGGAACTCATACCTTCTGTATCTGGTCTCTCATCAACTAAGTTGGTGATGATAAGGTCGAAGTGGTCTTCGTCGTTCCAAACCTTATACTAAAAAACAAGACTGATTTCTATCCCAGAATTTCATAATCAGCGTTATCACACCGTCTTCACACGTCTAGGTGTTTTCTGTCCTTTTGTTTAAATATCACGTGATTGACGAGAGTGCCCACTAGTGATATCTTGTAACATCGAAGAAAGTTGTACGCGATAAGTGGAAAGTGTTGGCAAACGAATCTTCCGGAATAATTCAAGGTAATTCAAGGTGTTAATGGTATAAGAAGCAATCAGCTTTACAATTACCACAGGATGGAAGTATGTAATGTGCGTACAATGAAAAACAAAAATGCGTCTGTGAGTTTTCTACTACAGAAGTTAAGCACTGTGTGAGGGTTCGATTTTTGATTGTGTAGATAAAAATGAGTCTAGATTAGTTTTGAAAATATTTAAGTTGGGTGAGTGAGCGACATTTTGGGGTAGAGAATTCCAGGCGAAACACACGCGGACTGCAAAGAAGTACCTCCGGCTGTTCCCTCGCGAGTGCGGTACTGCTAGCAAATAATCGTGAGTCCTGCTAATTCGCGGTTCTCGCCGGACAAACAGTTTTTGGAGCGGGTGGTTCGGTGTGTGTAATATGTTGTATGTAAGGATCAAATCGCCTCTGATGCGGCGATAGCAGAAGTCAAACAACTTAAGACTTTCAATCCTCTCCTCATATGGTTTACTCTGGAGTCCAGTCACCAACTTGGTAGCTCGGTGGTATATTCGCTGTAGCAGAACTATATCCTTTTGAAGCCATGGTGACCAGACTTGGACAGCATATTCCATCGTTGGTCTGATATACGTGTTGAGTATACTGGGCAGCGTCTGTCTTGTGAATCTACCGAAGATCCGTTTCAACAGTGCCAGGATTTTTGAAGTCCGCTTGTAGACAGCAGTACACTGTAATGAGGTCTTCAAGCTGCTACTAATCCAAACACCCAAGTCCTTTTCGTCGGTGGTCCATGCAAGACGATGCGGACCCAGTGTGTAGGTTAATTCAACACATTTTCTTACGTTGAGCATTTTGCATTTTTGAAAATTGAAGGGTAATTTGTTTCTCAATGACCAATCATATAGTGCGTTGAGGTCCTCCTGCAAAAGTACACAGTCTTCAGAGGTGCGTGTACTCGCCCATAACTTGATATCATCTGCAAATAAGACAATTTTACATCGAACACGGTTTGTCGTTAGCGTAGATTAGAAAGAGGGTTGGCTCAAGAACCGGTCCTTGAGGTACTCCACTTGTGACCGCAACTGGCTTTGATAAAGCACCGTCGACCCTGACTTGAATAACACGGTCCATCAGGTAGTTCTCTAACCAAACCAATAGTTTACCCGTGACACCGTGTTGTTTTAGCTTCTGTAAAATTATGCTATTGTTGACACGGTCGAAGTTAGTAAATTTTCTGCAGTCGAAGGCAATTGGACCCATATGGGATATTAAGAAAACACTCTTTCACATAAATAGGCGGTAGTTCTACCTTCCAGAGAAGATTCCTCAACACCAGTTTGTACAGCATATGTTGTTAGTTTCCAGACAAAAGGCTTGAACGCCCACCGCCACAAAGAAAGTTTTTCAAGCCCATGAAAACAATGCATATATATATATACAGACAATGAAAACAGTCACAAAACAGCGCATCTATTAGTTCACAAGTGCATTTGCTCTTCTAAACACGACACAAACAGCGTTCGACTGCTTACAGAAATAGTCAGGCTTTACGTTTGTATTGCACTTAGAAACGTCACCGAGTAGTGTGGCACAAACCGAACGGAACAACTACCGCAATGCAGCTGGTGACAATCTCGTATGCGGCAAACCGGACATATAAAGTGACGCGTCACATGATTCGTGAGGAATATTCCATTTATAGGCGTACTACATCTGTACGACTGAAAACGGTTAGCGATAATTTAACCACATCATTATTTTTGTATTTTCTTATTCGTTGTGACCAGAAACTGGTAACAGAAAGTTTCCAGGTCAAACACAAATGTTAGCATAGAAGTTGGAGCAGTGCTAAACTCGATATGGAAAATTTCATAGTGGCAACCGTTCGAGAATGGAGACATCCGAACATTCCTGGTAGAGTTTGAATAAGTGGCCGATATCAAATCATCATCATCATCATCATAGACAGCAATACATCAGTGGTTAACACTAATGCTTGACTGCCACACAACCATGAAGAAAAAGCAAACCCAATATAGAAAGAGAGAAGGAAAA
>QNGE01000930.1:110316-190454 GCA_008508345.1 Paragonimus westermani | reverse complement strand
GGTTTATACTGCGAGACGGCCGATGCAGTATGGGATTGTTTGTGTTGTGAGTATTCATGGTTGTGTGTGGGCTGAGATACTGCCAGGACGCCCAGACCTAGACAGGAGAACGATTAGGGTTCTCAACCAAAGCCTTTGGCTCAAAAGCCTGTACCGCAAGGCAGCGGGTGGGTGGCGGTGTACCAGAAATGGTACGTTTTTCAGGAAGAGATGCCAACATCTTCCAACCCCGAATCTGGAGGATCAGGAGACTGTAGTTTGTCAGGCCTCTACCAGTTGGCCTGCCTGGTATGAGTAACTCTGTCCAGTTTAGCCCAAAAGGTCATGGAGATGCGCAAGCCGTCACACCACGTCGAAGTCCAGTCTCATCGTGACGGGATGTCAAACCTGATCGTTGGGTATGGGTTGTTTTGCCCACCCTTCTGGAAAACAAAGTAAAGTTGGCACTGTACTCAACAGGAAAGACCTCAATGAAGTTAAAATGGACGGTTTCAAAGGAGGCACTGGTAGTCACGCTCAAGTGGGATAAACCTCTTTATTATAGAGCATATTCGAAGTGGTTTAATGTGAGCCATTTCTCACCGTCCTCTTCGAAGAAAATTGGTGATAGTCGATGACGTTAGAAAGCTAATTTGAACGGCGTTAACTTGAACTTAAGGTGGAAGTGACTTAACGATCAGAACCCAATGACAGGTAAATAGTGTTGGGAATACAGCTGTAGCTATCGCAGTGACTTATCTGGCCGCGTTAGGTTGTGAACAGAATTCCAGCATTTTGCGTCAGCTTACTGGAGTTGTTTTGTTGCTAATTATTATGCAACCTTTGTCACTAGGAGTTAGGTTAAAATAGAACACCACCTAATTAATTAAAGCAGATTTTACGAAACTGTACTAATCACCTTATAGTTTCGAACACGCTTGCCAAGCGGAAGTACATATATGATGAGATTCTTGACATTGGACCGAGCTGAATGTTGCGCATAACTCTGCTTAGTACAACTCAAACAGAACCGTTATTCCCACCATTTCAAAAACACATTGAACTGCGGTATATGGGTTCTCAAAAAGAATGGAAGAAGCAGATTGTGCTAGCTAGTTCTGGTAGAAACCTTTCCGTACGGCTATTTTACAGATTTACCTTATAAACTACAGACCTACGAGTTCTCTTGGTGTTAATTTGAGGTATATTATGTACTATCATTCTTCCCTCCGAAACAGATGTCTTGAATTGAAGGAGAGTGTGACTACTGATAAGTAACCGGGTCACTTTTTAAAATAGTACCCGCGATGGATGTAGAAATTTAATGTTACAGCAGCAGCAATCATAATATCGGACTATTTTATCTACTTCATATAAGTGGCTACTCAACCAGCAAAAATGTCTCTTCGTGTAACGGATAGCACATCAGTATACAACAGACAACAAAGTTGGAAGTGTTTAGAATTGCTCGGTAGTTTGACACTGATGAATTTCACTTTGACATTGGACCGAGCTGAATGTTGCGCATAACTCTGCTTAGTACAACTCAAACAGAACCGTTATTCCCACCATTTCAAAAACACATTGAACTGCGGTATATGGGTTCTCAAAAAGAATGGAAGAAGCAGATTGTGCTAGCTAGTTCTGGTAGAAACCTTTCCGTACGGCTATTTTACAGATTTACCTTATAAACTACAGACCTACGAGTTCTCTTGGTGTTAATTTGAGGTATATTATGTACTAGCATTCTTCCCTCCGAAACAGATGTCTTGAGTTGAAGCAGAGTGTGACTACTGATAAGTAACCGGGTCACTTTTTGAAATAGTACCCGCCATGGCTACTCAATCAGCAAAAATGTCTCTTCGTGTAACGGATAGCACATCAATATACAACAGACAACAAAGTTGGAAGTGTTTAGAATTGCTCAGTAGTTTGACACTGATGAATTTCACGTTATAAATTAAACTGTGTTAACGTTACGTAATTGATGTTCTCTAGCAGGTTCTCAACCACGTTAGCCGGTAGATACTTAATAGGTGAATGATATGCTGCTTACCTTGTGTTCATAAACAGATGATCTCACCTTCTTCCCGTTTGATCATAAATCCGCACGTAGGCTACCGTAACTTAACACATGAAAACATTGCCTGAAACATGATATGAAATTTCAGTTCATAAATGCGCAAATCTTCCACTTCTATTGGGTGCACGTGAAAACGAACACACCCACAACTTCGGATCAGTTAGAAATTACACCTTGTTTGTGCTAGTCTATTCGAATCTAGTGAGGATGCTTCGGCATACGCGGATCATGAACGCCATTGATCGTTTCATTGAACAATTTCTACCTTTTGAAAACAAATGGCGGACACATTCTTACAACAACGGCTTTGTGGTGATGTTGACAAGGTAACCCACATGAAGTCTTGCAGTTTTTATGCACCTGATATTTTTCAATACCTCACCTATTAACACATTTAAATTTCCTATCCATTTAATGACCAAACAGTTCCTTGTGTCTGAAACGTATTGTAATCTAACTTTACAACTCTACAATAACTCCAGTTTGCGGAAAATGTTAACATTTAAAAGGTAGAACACTTGGCCAATTACAGTACTTAATTACAGTACTCTTTGTCGAAACCTTTGTTCAACCATATTTTTCTGTTTTCTCAGCGCTAGTTTTTAGGATACTGTCATATGCATTACATAAGATGATGGGTGTGGGAACAGTGATCATGTCTTACGCAGATAAAGAGGTGGCGAGAACGGACAGGGTGTGATTATTACATCTTTGTAACCATTCAAATTAATTCCGATTATATTATACCGTTCTACAATGGTAACTTTTTGAATGAGAAAAAGATGTCAGTGCACAAAACATCCTTTACATGATAATAAACGGTGTAAACAATCTTCGTTGCAAGAGTGCAGGATAGGCAGCCGGTATGTATATGGTGGTGACGATTAAGAACTGACAGCAACACCACTTCGTGTAGGATTCTTCGTTCATTCGAACTGCTGGCAAGCGGCTCGTTAGTATACAGACCGTAAAAAACATGGGCAAACCCGTGGTTTAAGTAGTACGTTTATTTTCAACGTGAAGTTTGTGGTTAGCTCTCAACTTTTGCCTTCGCCACACAAATAGGTTATACACATGAATGGGTACATCTTACCACATTATCCCTTGTAATCAATATCCAGCCTGTTTTTTAAAATGAAACCAACATGATGGTGTCACTTGTTTCCAGTATGACAGCTGTAACGATTACGTCCGGTCAGTTCTGCATGATTCGCAAAAGCACCCGCAGATTCCCACCTCTGCTGAAATAACAAACGGGATTACAAATTGTTTATGTGCTTGAACACGAATTCACGCGAAGCGTGAAAGCTGAATGAAATTCAAAGAGTGCATGATGGTCATACGAAAACGCAGCACCACGAGAAAACAGATCACTGTAGGTGAAAGAATAAAACATACCGGATTAAGTCAGTGTAATACAGTGAATAATTGCCATGCTTTAAGCAATTACAGACCAGCTCTCTTATATCCTTTACTCGTACTCAGCAATCGATGTACACCTGCGGCTTGAAACGTACTGAGTACATCAGGTAAAAATGTATTTGTTCAACGTTCAACAACACTCCCCCACTTTATCGTTTTAATCGAAGAATTGGTATGGGACGTATATCATGAACCGAAACACCCTTGCAGGCGAGTAAGCTGTTTGCAGTTTAGTTGCGCTGTTGATAGTATGAAAGAGACGCTCATTTAACGCTCCAGAGCAACCGAACGCCAGCAGAACAAACAACTGTGGACCCTTTTCAATCGGAATATATCACACTCTTCGACCCATCTGAGTGCTCGTTGTTACTCACCACTCACTGTAACTTATTCAGAGAGTGAACATCTGTTGGCTGAACAAAACTTCAGGTTTGGTGCACCGAAAAGTATCGAGCGAGTGTGAAGTACCTCGCAGTTTTTGTTAACCTGCTGATAAGTAGACTCGGACTGTTACTTTCAAAGGAGTGCTCCAGTCTCATTCAGGTAGAAGTGTCTTTTTTTAATTCTTTCAAACGAAGTACTGTGAGCCTTCTTCGATTGTCTTCAAACACCAGTTACTAACAATAACCATGATAGTCCTTCTTAATCATTTGATCACTGTACAGTGAGTAATAAGTCCAACCTGTTAATGCTCTATTAGTTAGTCCATTCTGAATGTACCGAAGTGAAATCCAATCTATATCAGATGAAATTCTAAATGAAGTCTTCCAGTGATCACTGACGAAATGCTTTGTGCATTCGCAAATAATTAGTTTTTATTGACAACTTATTGGTATGATAACACCCGAAAACATGCAGCAAACGAGATAACGATTCCGGGTCAAGGGGTGGATTAGCTTTGAACTGGGAATAATCTGAGATTTACCGCGTATGTCCATTTGCAGGGAGGCACAGCAGCATGTAAACATTTGTGATATTCGTAATGTGAAACAAACTCTGACAACGGCTAACAAATTTTCGGTAAGCTCGGTTTGGAGGAAACAAAATGTAAGGGTGCGTACTCAATCACGAAGAGCTGAATCGTAAAATCTACCACCGGTTCTATTTAAGCTAAGTCAGGTCAATAGAATGCATTATGCACCAAAAGAGGTGAATTTTCAGCTTTCGTTGCACGCGCACATCTTCATTAAATGTAGGACACTTAAATATGTACCTATGTCAACAAATTATCAGTACGACTATGGAAATAACTTAATTTTTAGAGCCCAACACGCTCTCCATCACTTCACTCTTCAGCGACGCGTCATGCTCCTTATGATACTTTCGTAAATTGTTGTACATGTGGCTGTTTCACGTAGACCTGAGTATGCACACATCTGCTACCTTCGAGGTCGTTGTCGTCGTCGCAACATATTCCTCTCCAGGTCAATAGTTAGATGCTCTGATTGGTCCAATCGTTCTGAACCAATGATTTCGAAAGAACAGTACACGGACGAATGACCACGGGTCCTACCCTGTCCGCTAACAGGACAACTAACCTGAGCGCGCATGTACACTATCACGCACGTGGTCATTTGGCTGTTTGGTGGTAGGCTCACATCTACTCTGCTCGTGGTCTGCAATTTAGCCGGCATGCAAGCAGACGGGTCGCAGCAATACACATGAGTCATTGTTGAACACTGGCTGCCACCACAAGTGTGCACACGTATTGAGGACCTTGGCCGAATTTGTTCAGGCTAAAGTTTATCTTTACTCATGCACTCTGACTGAGTCAACGTCCGAAAAATTTACGTACACATAGTTCCGTCCCCACAATGTCCACCTACGGGAAAGGAACCAATTGTGACAAACTGTGGCGTGCGTGGCATGGAATATTAATCTGTGCATTGCATATTTTTCTTATCTACGTCGGGATCGTGCGCTATCTTTCTTTCAAATATGAAGCATTTGATCCAAAATTCGGTGGTGACTGGGACCAGTCTGGGCTGAACTTCACTCTAGCAATGCTGATCAGTGCTATTGCTCTGTTCAGTCTATTCTTATTTGTCAACTTGACGCGCACAGTGAACTACGCTAATGAAGGTGTGCAAATTGGTCGAGACACGAACAACCTGAATCTGTTGAACTCCACCCAATCTTGGCGACCGAGTATCCCGATGATGACAATCAAAGGGAATGGATTTCAACGTCCCGTACCGCAGATGCCAAACGGTGAATCTGAGGATGACAGAATGTCAACGCTGGGTGAAGAGGATGCCTTGCCAGGACCAAATTTTGACACGTGGTCTGGACGAAGTCTCCCCAATCAGGATCATCCATATACAACTGTCGGCACTGTTCGGTACCCTCAGTCGTCCACGCAAACCTCGATACGGACCAGCCTGCACCTTTTGTGCAATCGATTACAGCGACACATGCTGCCTTATTCGAGTGTGCTTCATTTGATGGCAGCATTTTGTTTCATTCTGCCCATTTCGATCATGCAGGCGCAACAGATCTCTCACCGGGCCCTACCTTCCGGTGAGTTACTGGCTAGTCGGAGTGAATTTCTGCACTAAGCTTAGAGATACGTTTGACTCAGAATTAGTAGACATCTTTACTTTATTCACGTGAGCAGGAGTTTAGTTGAATGTCCGAAAATAACAAACAGATATATGTAGACCCTGAAGACTGTCAAACTGCTTACACAAAAAAAACGGGAGAAAATTTTTCAGCGTATACGCTACAAGGGACTTGTTGCCACAAGAACTACAAGGTCACATGTAGGCCTGAAAGTCTGAAGCTGCTTGAACCTGAACAGGAGAAATCGAGGTTACTACTTATAAAGTGTCTGCCACGGGTTCACCTGAACAACATATTTGTCATTAACCGATTTTCTTTAAAAAAAATCGTTATTTTGAGAAAGGGCTTATGGGGTTATCAGCTGTAAGGCATATTTTTCGGAAGATGGTAACTGAGACACAGACTGAAATCACCTTGTGCCCTCTCTCGAGCCTGGTTACTTCGCAGGAAGATGCCAAGTTTAAGTTATTCAAAAGATGTGTAGTTAACGAAAAGTACACAGCTGTTTAGGCTTTCGGGTTTACTAACACTGTCATGATGTATAAAATCGCACCATGGAACCAGAGACAATATAAATGACGCTGAAGTGCACTATACAATCAACCTTACTAATCCATCGATGTTACTATTGTGCTGTTGACTATCGGTTATTCAATTATTTTGAAACAAACAAGAAGTCAAGTAAACATTTACTTCCATATTAGGTGGTCATACCTGCTTTCTCCTTCAAACAGTAACGTTTGACGTGATTGTAAATTATCCAGGTCCAGTTTTGGTGACATTCGAATCCAGAATACTTAAAAAACGGTGGCTGCCTCAATATAAAGTTCTGTTGAACGAAGTTAGACATCCAGCAGTGGAAAAGTTAATTGTTTGTGCAGTGCATTTGACTATTCAATTCACACACTTCTTATGCGGATGGTAGCAATTCGTGTCAAATTCTTTCGGTCATTTGGTAGCCCCTGAAGTCGGCAGAAAAGTTCTGATGCAGTTGGACTGGCTGGCCGGTCATCTTCTAACCAGGGAATATGATCCGTATGATCATGTGCCTCTTTATAAAAGTACTTTGGTGCATTGCACTATTTCATTTTTGAAATAACTAAGGCTGATTGGAGAAAACCAGAAGATATTTGTCTCTGCTGTCAATAGGGTCCGTCTTCTTTTTGGATATTTACGCATTGCATTTTTACCAGGTCATCTTTTACTTCTGATGTACACGACTATTTCTAGACCTCTCTGGGCAACTTCAGGAGGTTCGATTGCATTGCTGTGTATGTAAGCTACAGGCGAGAACCTGGTTCAAGGCTCAAACCGGCAGTTCTTCCCTAACAACGTTTTGGAGGTGCTGGTGAGTGGGTTCACTTCACTCCGTTTACAAAGTGTGGGCCAGAACTCTGGACTTGCCAGCATTTCTGGACTGTTATCGTTACGATTTGGCTATTTCTGTCATTAACAGAATGAAGTTCAGCGAGAGAATTGTAGTAATTTCTGCTTAGGTAAGCGTGTGTTTGCGTTAAAGAAGTGTGGCATGCCCAGTTCTACATCCGTCAATGTTCTTATGACACATATACTACGTGCGGGTGTTGTGTAAAGAAACATTATTTATGAAGTTTTGTCAAGAGGAAGAACACGCACAGTGAGGTTCCTTCCTCTTCTTCGGTCACCTGGAAGGTTAGATAAACCGTCTGGCCAGCCATATATTTAACTAATTCTCCGGATATTGCTTCGTGAATAGATCAGTTTTTGTGACATTCGGCTGGTTAGCATAACATCAGAATACAGTAGTGCTTATGTTAATTCAACCACGCTGATAACTATCGACAAAATTTTCATCCAAAGTTTCTACCTCTCAGTTCTCCATCTATGCCATCTAATATGCGTGTTTTACTGGTAAACGCAAACATTGGAGCTTTACTCTCCCTAACGGCTTCACGAATTTTCTGGACGTTGTCCAGTGTTTCGCGTGCGAATACAGGCAGCTTTGTCCGGGTGGACGGGATGACGTTGAAGAGTGCGCACTCAGTGGATACAAAAGTGATATAGGGACGGACTAGTCAAGCGTGTGTTTCTGACTTAGACTTGATTTGGTTGCAAACATCACATGCATACGACTAAATTGGGAACATATCCAACATACATGTGTAGCTTGACACGATAACTGTGCCGGACTGAAAGCTAAGAATTGGAAACTTTACCGGTGTTGGCCTTACATGCACACGGCTCCGTTGATCGTCTCTCACTTAACCTAAGCCGCCTGCATTAAATCGTCCCGGTTAGTTCATCAAACGTTACTCGAAAACAAACATACAACAGGATAGATTGATGCCTCGCGTTTCCATCCGCTTGTTGTTACCTCAAACTACTTGGTGTTCTGCTTCGTCAAATGAAAACAGAATGGATACATACATTTAACGAATAGAGCAAGCCACCTGTTCTACTTACTTCATTTTCGCGCTAAATGGTTATAATTTAAGTCAGTAAATAGTGGCTAACTATAGACCACATCTGAGTTGGAGCGCCTTTGACCGCCACTTCTTATTTACAATTTACTGGTCGTACTTTTGGTATTGACATCAAGAACCATTTCTGCATCTCATTGGTGATATTTTTGAAGAGAAACATAAATTCTTAGTAAGTTTCAAATCACGGTGACAGAATTTTCACTATATTAGTTTGGCCCGGTTCACTCGGTTGGATATTCATCTTTTCATTCTCATTCATTTAGTAGCTGTAACAGGACATCTAAAAAGAATACATTCCCATCTTTCTTTAGCATTTTTTCCAAGTCTCACATTCATTAGTGTCTTTCGTGATAGTTTTGATAGACGGACACTAATGGAGGTGACAACGGCCTTTCTACTCCACGTGAGTCTGTTAATATTTGCCCATTTGCAAGCACGCATTGAAAGTGCCGCTCTGATTTTTAGACACGGTTCAAATTGTTGAACGGCAGCGTGCCAACTCGTAGTTGAACAACAACACATCTCAGTACAAAGTCCTTTCTCGACAGAAAGTTCTTTAATTTCAGTACCATTCATCCAAGTTAGCTTCAACCTTTAGTTTTACAAAATTGCTGCTGCTGTCACTTACCATCCTTGGAGTATTTCGGTGACCTCAATCAACTCTCCATTCGATATCGCGGCAACTCGGTGATGACTGTACTGGTCACAAATCACACGAGCGTAGTTTTTCTTCTGGGTGCCGCGACTAGGTTCGTCTAGATTTGTGTAACCCAAAAGCTGATATCCAGCCCACATACAACTTAAAATGTCGCAGGATAGCAGACGTCTCTTCTAATCTTTCACTCTTCTGGTCTACTAAGTCGAGCACGAACAATAATGATTAACGCATGCAGGTTTCATATACAGTCATCATTCTGTTCTGCTGTTGTTGACTAGTTCGTTCTGTTCAGGGTTCTTCAAATAATGAGCCAGGCTGTCTTCCACATGGGGCTACGAGATCAGGAAAACTAGCCAGTACTCTAACTTGTCTAACCGGCAGCCTTGAAAGTGTTTCAGACCTTTTGCAGTTGTTACTGTTTTTGGTATTACCTTCAATGATGTTGTGCTCTTATGTTCTATGTACAAATTGGCAACTCAAGTGTATTATGTTGAGTATCCACGTGATCCGTCCTCCTGACCCACTGGGACAAGGTGACAAGGGAAAAACCTACGACTGCACAGGTGCATGCGTTCTTAAGCGTATACACGGTTTAAGGAATCATAAAAAAAACACTGGCTGTGCTGGAAACGCTTAACTGTGTATGCCAATATGTTATCGGCTAATTGGTCTTTCCGTGTGCTCTGTGATTTTGTTTTGAATGAAAAATATGTGAATCTGTTCCACCTGGATGACCGAATCTCACCTAGCGTGATGCATTGAACCAAGATGATTATCTGAACTAATCTTGTTTGCGTTTAGCACTATTCTGTTAAGTAGTAAAATTTATATTAACCAGTCGTCAACTCTGAAGTCGACTGCTGTTCACTACACTAGTAAACTGGTCACATTAATGCTTAAAATAATGTTATTTGGTCAGGCAGTTCCTCCTACACGGTTTCCACGAACTTGGTTGATAATCCATGTCAAGTAGTATTACAACCTCAATCGCCCTAGTTAAAATTGCGTTCAACCTTCGTAAAGTTAATAGTCAGTGTTTCTGAGACTCTTTCAGAATTTTTCAACACTAAAAATTGCACGTTATCAAAAAATCGTCTTGCACACCTTAGTCAGGTTTTTGTTTGTTGGTAAAATGCTAATGTACAGATAAGTGGAACCAAAGCTGTTATCAAAGTGATGCCCGCATTTGCCACTGACACCTCCACGTGACAAAGTAGTAAGTCCTAACATAAGCTTTCAGTGGTTATTGTACATTTCAGTTAAAGAATGGAAAATATATATGGTAAATATAATTCTTGCCCAATCATGGATGGTAACGATCAGCAACGCTGTTTTGTAACTGAAGTTTTTGCCCACGTCTGACGTCACTGCAAGTTACTCACATGAGTGCTACCTCACTCAGTAGCAAGTGAAGTAACTGCTTGTACGGATAGATGATAGGTAGCTTCTTATTACTTCCCTAAGCACAAAAAATTGTGAGGAAGAGAAAAAAAATGTTCGGCTGTGCCTATCTAACTTCATGTTGGTTGGGAAATAAACTGTTTTGGACAGTTTTTAGACGCGGAGAAAAGTGAGGGGAGATTTTGTCAGGCTACCAGCCTACGGTCATACCAACATTTAACATTGTGGTTTGCTGAATCCATATTCCAATATATACACACATTTATTTGCACATGAGAATCTGAGTGGTAGCTAAGGAGCATTTCGTGACGGTTGTATGTCACATCTGCAATAGCTGAACAGACTTAAAATTATAATCAGATTTTGCCTTGATAATAGAGCTGGAAAGTGCCTTCCAATATGTGCTAATCTCACTCGTGTAGACATTCTGCTAGGTAGAAACTTGTTGGTGGTATCAGACAACGATTCTCAAGCCTTGTTCTTTGATCAGCGAAAAGATGTCTACTGGTGGATCCTTTGTTTCTTGGGCAAATTTGTGAGTTACGACCAGGTCACTTTCCACGTCTAGTGCAGTTAAAGTTGACATGAGGTTCGCTCTGCTTTCTACATAAAGACATTCATGAACTTGCCTTCTGTTTTGGTTATCAACTTTTGAACACATGATTTTAACAAAATAATTTTCAAGGTAAGGGCACCGAGCCTATGTGCTCGTTTTTAAACGTGGGAAGATTATGAAGTTAAGTTTCATAAAAAGGAGTTAACGGTAGGTGTTTCTACAAATCCGTCCTAGGAGATTTGATGACAATTTCGTTATTTTGCTACGGATGTACAGACTTAATTTGTGTACTCTTCAGAGTTTGTACACATGCGTTAGATGATCGTTTGTTATCGTCAGGATCACAGTCGGCCAACTTTCGATGACGACCGTACATGTCTTTAAGGCTATTCGCATTAAAAAACAGGATATAACTCAAGGGTGGTTAACACAAACAGGTCAAGTCGTTCTGTGAACTTTCTATTGGTCAGGCATGGTTTCTGTGTATAGCACCATTGGTACACATGTTAAAACAATTTATAATATCGTACAAGATCAAGCGAATTTTTAAAAATGCTTCTGTTTGCATGCCAAGTGGATTACAAAAAGTATAGGACTTGAGATCGAAAAATTTCTGAGTGCATATACTCAATTTTATTCGTAGTCACATTGAGAATGTAGCTTTCACAAACAAACCCATCTTTGTACCGATAATACTCGTGTTTCTCTTTGTTTTCAGTCGACTTGCACGATGTCTTTACAAGAGTAGTGGCAATCCATTTTTAATCACTGTCCCCACTGATGCGTCACTGCAAAATTCTGATACAAGTAGCAGCAAGCAAACCAGACAATGAGGTCATTTTCCCGTGGAGCTAGATACACGATAAGAAACAAGCCTTCAAGGAATGGTCCAACCTCATTCACGGACTCATTTCCTGTTTAACCGTGGTCATTCCTAGATCCCTGTCCATTGTGCACACAGTTATGTCTGTGAAAATGACCTCATGATTTACTCTTCCGAATTGGTTTCTCTGAAACTGAGATGATAGTGTTGAAAGTAGAAGACGAGGCGATGAGTCATGTTCCGCGTTACTTCACCTAAATCGGTTTTACTGTCAGCCTGTTACTTTCACATACGGTGACGCTCGCGCAGTCATACATGCATGTATGCATTGTACGTGCATACCCTAAGTGACAAGTTAAACAAAGCAAACCATGACCTGTGCTCTTTTAAGTGTGCTCATTGATTTTACCAAATTTGGAATCAGAGCACTGTGTTAAGTGTCTGGATTGTGTTGCTTTGATAGTGACAACGTTGGACAGAATGAGGGACAGATGATGTATGATGGTCGATTAATATGCGATTGCGACTGTCTCCAGAACGCTGCATTCCCTCGGACCATGAGTACTGCCAGTCGTTAACTAGATTACCTCTTGCGTGTAAAAGTGTGCGGATTCTTGCGAAACAGTGATTGATCCGCAGATACGAAGTTTGAACATTGTTCCATATCATTCTCTAGGTCTGTTGAATCAACGGAGGCTTATCAGGTCCTCTGGTTGCTTTACACGACTGCCAAGATACGGTGTATAATTGACAAAATAATTTGGTCAGACAAGAAATGGGACTTCACATTTCACTTACCTCATCCATGAAGACTTGGTGTTGTCCTCCTGCATGAATCGCGACTTGTACCAGCGGTCCAAATAGACAACTTCATTATACACAAAAACTCTTCTACCTTGACACTTGTTAACTACTACTAATTCGCACTTCTCATTTATCCGTATCATTTCTCAGGTAGATCTGAAACTTCCTTCATTTTAAGCATCTGAATAATTAGTACTGATGCAAAATGACTGATACTTTGCTATCTGTTCCGATGGCCCTTAATCATGAGACCGCAAAGTGAACCTCTGACCAAGGGCATAAGCAACCTGATTCTGCATACATTCCCGTCACATAAAGAGTCACATAGTTGTGTGTGTTCACTATCTCAGTTATGTGCGAATTATTTTTGACCAGAAATTCGAATACTGACTCATATGCTCAGCGCGAAACAAATAACTACGGCAATGAGGCTGCTTGATAGATTTGAGTATGTTCAGTTTTTCACCTGCAGTTATGCACCTCACATTATGTCCATGAAATTTCCGAATGTAGGTCCTAGTCCTGTCCATTTGTGTGATATAAATCATCATTGAGCAAAACATCAAAACGTAAGTTGCGGCCATGTTTGATAGCCCACCCTTTTTGGTAAGATTGTTCTCACTGCGAATAGTTCTCCTAAGTTACTCATTCTCAGCTGTAATTAGCAGTAAGTTAATTCTTTTCTAATTTATTGGTTTGCTCTCAATTCCTTGGGTTTAATGGGGCAGCAAGAACATGTAAAAGGATATTAGCAGTATGTTTTTTTTTCTAGTCAGGCAATTGCGACGACTTCGTATGAGCTAACCAAATGCACTGCGTAGCATGGGGAAAACGAAACGGGAAACTGAAGCGGGAATTTGAAGCCGGTTGCACAGGCTCCATGGCAGACGTGGAGTCAGTGTTGGTAACTTCTACACATATAAACCTTTGTTTCGACGTTTGGTAGGGAGCGCTTAGACGGAATTCGGAATGATGGAGTTGTGAAGATACACAATCATACGCAACACTTGAGGAGGTTGTTCTCACGACTGGACACAAGAAGGTGACTAGATTTCGAGAACATGCGCTTTCTTGTCTGACGTGCCTCTTTGTTCGACGGCGTCAGCGTCAACCAGTTTTTTTTTAAATGACGATTTCTGAACCCGTGGATTAATTCAAAAGGGACAGATATGGCACCTACTTATTAGTTTTTGCGGTTACTCATGTAGTGAAGGCGGAGTTTTGCATACAGTACACACATAAATTTGAACTGATCTCCAATCTCTTGCCATATTTGAGACCAGCAACTTAGGAGGCACTCGTTCCTTTGGATCATTTGGTGGATTTCATATGATACAGTGGGACGAGTGGGTAACAGATTCCAAATGTGAAAGTCCCAAACTCCTGGTGTAGTTTCGTGGCTCAGCTGGTAGAGCGCTTGCCGTGTTGAAGCAGGCTATGTCTGTCACTGGTTCGAATCCAGCCGAGGCCCCGAATTTTCACAGTTGGATCTCACCTAAAATCGTATGTCTGCCACACTACTTATTAGTAATACAGTGGAACCAAAGTTACCATACCTGCTGTTCATCGTCGCCATGGGATTGTCGATAGACTGCGATGGAAGCTGAGAATCAACAAGTACACCACTTGTCCCCAGGCACCTTAACTCAACCCGATGACTGCTGACACGAATTAGCATGAATCACCATTAAATCCAACTGACTGAACAGAATTTGACAGATAAAACGACACTTCACCGAACTTACGACACACCCTGCCCCTTACGAAGTAGCGTAAGCCACGTCTTTACAGCTTAGGGGACGCGGACAGCGTTTGGACGGGTGAAGCCAATAACATGGGTTGTTGGTGCTGAATTTTGTTGTCACAGAAACGCTAAGTTTAGAAGAATGGCGAAATTCGATATGTTTGATTTCAAAGTCCATTTAGTGACCAGTTAATATCACGACCACAATAACACCTCGTTCTGGTGACAGCGTGTTTTGTTGAACCAATTGTTAATGTAATTTGCATCTGTGTTAGACAACCAAACATGTAATGAATTCGAATTTTGAAGTTTTTTCTGGGGGTCAATATTGTGATGCAGTTTGCGGAGATTAATGCTACGGGGAAACACCACCTTCGATAGCAAGCATATAGTAACTGGTGCAGTAAGTAGTGTTTCAACCGAAATAATCATTGTATCCAGCTGGTTACTTACAGTTTACTTCATATTAGACAGCTGTCAAATATTAGTATATTGGCTACAGTCCGTCTCAAGCCCAAAGAACTGTCTTTTTAAGTAAAATGAAGCCAAGGCAAACGAAGAAAACAGACTAACTCATCAGGTTTTTATCCAAGAACAAAAATGCTGAACTCATGGAGCATGGCACTATGGGCTGTCTTGGTAGTTTTAGCGTCTTTAGAAAGACTGTCACTGTGGCGCGCTCGTCGCAGAGACAACACAGACTACGTTGTTATCACAAACAACAGTTTCTTGGAGTGATGGTCGCCAAAGTCAAAAGCCTCAAGCGGAAAGTCCCATTCCATAGCTAGAATCTCTTGGTAGGTGCTGAGGTGAAAGAACCAGTTTTCGTTTTGCAATTTACTCTGGTCCAGTGAGCATCTTGAGAGTATATGTTGTTAATATTTATTTCCATTTAGAAGAGACCCAATTGCGGAAAATCCGCACTTGGGCTGAATTCGAACCAGCAACAGAAACAGCATGCTCCAACGCGGCAAACACTGCCAACCGGGCTAGAAAGCCACGTTGGAAGCTCAGCAATGTCACATCTGGACCTAGTTACCCAACCAACCAAATGTGTCATATGGAATCAACTAAATTGCCCAGTCGATTGACTGTCAAAGCAGGGTTTTTCATTGATTAATTCACGCTGGAATACACCAATGTCACCGATGAGCATTGACACTGTACTGCTTCTGGACTATCAAACCTACAGAACTACTTATCAGTCTTAGACATGAACATGTGAGTCACTGACCCCACCGAGCAAGATATATTTTAGATTACTGAGTAGTCGGGGATTTGGTTTGTTTTCGAGCTGAAAATCACTCACCTTTGATCGCATCCTTCGCATTCAGCCAGCCTCTTTCGAGAAGAAGCACTGCACTCGAGTTTCTCTCTCACTGGAGCTCGTCAGTAGTGCATATCCTTGCCACGGCCGGGAGATCAGTGATCTCGGAAGTCCTAATTGCGGGGTTATCGATTGGAGCTAACATGACAGTTACTGTGTCTCCTCCCGAGACGATCGGGTAACCTGATCATTGCTCACAAGCGAGGGTAGCGGTTGAGCGTTCAGATTTGATCATTCGGTCGTGCCCAAAGTGAGGTCAATGGCGCAGTGGTTAACACGGTTTCCTCATGTTTGGAATGGCCGGAGTTCAAATCACGGCCGTGGCAAGTATATGCACTACTAATGAGCTCTAATGAGAGTGGAACTCGAGTCTAGTGCTTCTTTTCAAAAGAGGCTGGCTGGAAGTCTATCTGAATGCGAACACTGCGATCAAATGTGCGTGATTTTCAATATGGAAATAAATCAGATCCCCGACTACTCACCAGAAATTCAAATATGTTCACTTTGTTCGCCTTCAAACACTTATGCTGAACTAGGTCAGGTAACTTGAGTGTGGCACAGCCTTCGACGGCATGCTATGTGTTGATCTCGTGACCTGCACAAAGACGCCTACCGAGTCCAGACAAGGACTACTGTCATTTTTGCATTATTTGAATGAATTTTGGCGATTAACTGTAGAATGTGGACGTAGACAGTAGAAGTTGGCATACTGAAAAGTTATCAAGGGAGAAGATAGTAGCGCGAACCACATAAGGTAACATTAATGGGGCAAAACACAAATTTTATCTTTATAAGCTGCAATCATTTCTATCCGTTCAGTATACATAACGATGTGGTTTGATGACTCCATTCACTCTCAAAACAAATGGTCAGCTCAGACGTATTTGACGGCTATGGGCGCTTCCGACCAAATTTGCAAACGTACACACCAAATAGAACGACTGTTGCATGTGTATTCAATGTTTGATTCCAATACTGAGCGGCTGTTCGAAAAGATTTCATTGGTAGGAAGACTGCTTAAAAAGAGGTGTTATGGAACTCAAGCGTTCAATAGTATGTACGGGTGCTGTATGATTGATATACACCTATGGGTTTCTTAAACAAACGAATTCGATGTTCATCATAAGTTCATTGAAAAGCAGAGCCAATATTTTCCTCCTGGATATTAATATAGGGTTAGATGTAGTTTACTACGGAAATCGTGAACGACCACGATAGACTCAAAACGATATATCACATTTCGCCTTTGATCAAAGTAAACGGTGTGCTCAGAACCAGTATATTTATATATCGCTTTTCCTCCCTTTGATAAAATTCGAAATCTTTCATCTTATAGTGTCTTGCAAAAACGTTAGGATAGTCATTTTAAAGTGCAACCACTTGACGAGTACTTACAGAGACTATTATTCTGCAGCTTAGCCATTGCCACGGTAACGCTTGTGGATTTGCCAGGTCATACCGTATGTAAATGTAGACAAAGCGATAGGGAACGCATATAATTGAACTCACGGAAATTATCGCTGGGTCGTTACAATCTCCAACCAAAGCCTCTGTAACCAAGTACTCATTTGGTCAGTAGATTCAACATCTGACCTTTAGTGACTAAATCCTAACTGACATGCATCTCCGGAATAAGCGTACTTCGAGTTGTGCTTTTTTCTCACGTGAGCCTAATAAGATGGATAGCAAATAAATCTACGTCAGTCTGAGATCATGGAATTAGTAGCCGGTAAACCTCGGTTCTGTTTACAGTCCAGTCAACCCTGGTTCAGCCGTAAGGCATATACCCTTACACTTGTTCCATTGAAGGTACACATGTACACCGAAAATGTGCTGCGTCACAAAAACTAACCGATGTAAGGGGCAGTTTGGATTACTGATTTCTGACACAGGTACATCTGAACGTTGAAGATTTTCCTTCTGAAATTATGCACCTTAGTTAAATATTATTTATAGAAATCTACAACCATTCAGTTGTTGTTCTCTGTTTAATCAGCTGCCCACAACCTGTAGGATTGCAGGATACAAAAAACAGACCACTAGGTGACTGAAAGGGAGTTAACTACAGAATAGTAATATGCGAAGAAGTTACATTGTGTGGATAGATTTGTACAAAAGCAGCGACTTTCACACACACTCCGCCCGAATTCATTAGTTATTGGTAAAGCTTTAAATGTTTCTCATTATCTACTGAAACGATACGCTCTCGTAAAAAGTCATTTTGCTGAATAAAGTTTCAAGACGACCACTGGAAGATGCTAGACATTCGTATTCTCTCCGAAGTTTCAAGTAGCAAAAACAGAGGCCAGGGAAAAAAGTTAAAATCGAAACAGTTGACAATCAATAACTACGATTTGCAGGGCACTCACTGTGACCACAAACTTTGTACACGGGCTGTCAAACCTCACGATAAAAATGTCTGCGACCATTTACTTTCAAGAAACTTTCGGGTTTCACTCTGTCCTTACTATAGCGAAGTCCTTTCAATATAGAACGGATAGCATGATTTTCAAAAAGCATACCATGTACACAAATCAGTATGATATTGGGTGTGTATCGAAGTGACATTCTGTGATCGAGATATAAACAGAGTTAACTTGCTGTGATCACAAAAGACCTTTAAACTGTGTGAAATCTCGCACAGATTGCGTTAGAACACGGGACAATGAACGTGTAGCTGACGTGTATCCAGACACACTGGGCAACAGTACATTGTCATTCGCTCTTGGTATACCTCTCTCCCATAGTGGGTGCACACTGTTTCAATAGTTGCTTCTGGTCCATTGTCTTCTTGGCGTCCAGATCTGTACTTTGGTTCTCGAATCTACGCACTATACTACTCACAAACGGAGCTGTCTTTATTACAAAAAAATGATAAAATCTACGAACTGTCTCCTAGCCAAAGTTGTGTAGATGACGTTTTGTTTGTTATCTGAGGAGTGTCTCAGGTGCCCCAGTAATATTCATTCCAACCTTGCAGTAACCGTGGACCAGAATGTGATAAATGCCCACACCAGCTAGATGTCTCTGAGACACTGTTCAGTGGGTCGTTATGTTAGCTTTGACAGCACAGTGCGACGAACAGATCAACCACTGGATTGCGGTAAATCTGCCCTGTCGAATTTTGTGTTACTGTCAGTTACTTCGCCAGGTGGATTCAGCTTTCCTTCTCTCTTTATTCGTCTAGCCTTCAAAGTAAACAAAATAACCACACGAATACTGGGATGCCAAAACAAACGTGTACTTTTGCTTGATATCCAGCGTTATAGGCACAATGCTGAGGCTGGTGATCGGAAGTTAATGGGGTTTCCCTCAAGCTGAGGGGCAGATTTTTTTATAATACCTTTCATGGTAGTGAACGTCGATTTGTGATTCACTTACTGATTGATACAGTTCACTGGTCATCATGTTCGTTTGTGCTGTGTTAAACTATCTTATCTTACCTTAAGCAGCAGGCCATACCACAGGTTACAGAAGAAAAAGGCATTAGAATTCATACAGACTATAGCGAAACTCCTCCATTTTACTTGGTTTAATCAGTTGCATGGGATAATGGGTCTTGTACGCAAATTTGATTTGCTTTGATGCAAGACAACAGTTTGTTTCTTTGGATTATAGATCATAATACACATCTGGCTTCGACACAATGCTACCAGTTCCGTACGCCTTACCCTTTTCTTATACTATCTAACAGACGCGCAGATGTACTTATTTAATCTGCACATATGAATGTGAATCGATCGAGAAGTATTTTATTGCAGTCATTTCATGATAAACTGGCGTGGAGGAGACTGGTTTTCTGTCATAAATTGAATGTTATCCAATGATGGAACTGCAAGGAAACGTGTTCTTTGAAAGGATCTGCGATAAACAAATTGGATGGGCGCTGATTCAGTTTGTCCAGCACCGGCTGAAAGTCACTAATTATCGACGATGGTCAGGCTTCTTGAACATGTCGCCCATGACATAACAAGTGCGAAAATAACAGATGCTTCTCGTTCCTTTTTCATCGTCATTGTTGACCAAAGTAAATTTCCCATTACAATGCCACCAGACATTTTGAACCACTTGTCTTCTACGCAGAATCTTACATTGTGTGCACATACTAGGACCACTTGTGAACATGGCTATGCTTACAACCATGGATGTTGTGGATACGTATGGCGTCACAAAATGTTGAGGGACGTCTTGATTAATGACTAGAGAATGAGAACAAATAGTACATTTATCATTCATAATTATTTACTTCATCAAAGCCGTCGATGAGAATGGTACAGAATGGCACAGTACATGAACATTAATTTTCTCTCCTGTAGGTTATAACGTGTCATCTGAGCAGGGCGTAAGAAGTGGGTCCATTTCACAGCACATGTGTTCCTCCCGTTTGTTAGTGCCATACAACGTTTTTATATTCGGGTGTGTTGTCCATAACGACCCTCAAGGTGAGTGGATGTACACGTGACCACACTAAGTGACACTGAAGCCAAGACATAATACCACTACAAATATTGGAACGGTCAAGAAGTAATCTCTCTTCATCAAAGATGATACACAACGACACAGTCGTAGACCACTTGAGCCCTTGATGACTGTAGATACCACTTTGAATTTCACATTTTACGCGACTGGTAAAAAAGTTATACGGAAGAGACCGGCAATAGGTATAGCGTGAATGATGAGACATGTACTGAAGTAGGTTGGGGAACAAATTCGGCGAACCGATGTGATAGTGGTGGTTTCACTAGCAAGTTTTCAGTTTAACTGACTGATGAGTCTTCTTATCAGTCAGACTAAAAAATCACCGTAACAAACATTCGAGAAATTTTACCGGATGACTATGACCCATCAGCTTATACTATTTACGTTCGACATGTTCGAAAACAATTGTTTGTGAGCCTAGAGCTGCCGTGAATTTAATAAGTTACATTTTTCTCCGTATACTGACGAGCAACTGAGGATTTACTAGGTATAATTTGGATACCAAAAACAAGTTAAATGGAGTTGACGGAAAGGCTTGACAGAATGTGAGAGCTACAAATGTGTGTGAGTGGCATTCAGGCTATATCTTTAGTATCACTCAGTCTGCATTGATTGCTGTTGACCGTTGAATGTTTTCTGCCCGTCGTTTCTAAAAGCGTAAGTGTGAGTTTTTCCATTTGCCAGTGATTTAGTAAACATAAGTCAATGTGAAACATCTACTCGTGCTTGTTGTTTAATTGTTCTGTTCAAAATATCGCTTCAGCTGTAAATCAAATCCTGGTGAGTTTCCAAGTTGCCGTACAAAGTTAGGTCTGATGCCAAGTGTTTGTTTTAACTGAGTTTGCAATCTTCGTCTGTATAATTGTTTCTGTGAGAGTATTACGAATCCAAGACAGTTTCCGTCAGAGTATCAAGCCCAACTTCCGGCTGATTCACCTAACTGTGAAAAATGGCAGCCGGACTAAGAAAAATGGTCTGTCTTTGTTGAGTGAATGAGCGTCATTTAGATGTGGTGAGATGCATTCGAATATTTGACAATGCCGCAAACAGATCCCAGCCCGTGTGGCCGTCCTGTCCTTATCACTGACGGATTAATTAACAAAAATTTATCTGTATGCTTTTCAAGGATAGTTTGACGTAGTCCTGGGTATACCAATTTATCGTTTTGGTATCCACAATCATTCATTCTCACTAGCCGCCCAAACTACCCAACGCGATTTTTGATTTCGCTCTTATTTTAACTGTTTACCCTTGTAAGTTCCGTATAGGTATATACACGGAAACATCGCAGCGATGTGTTTGTTACAAACCGCCCAACTCAGGAAAACATCACACTGGCATCATTCGGCGGCAGAATAATCAGGCGTAGCCGATGGCACATACTTTTGTGACTTGATCCGTTCCCACATCTGTCATCCTCATCTGGATTTGTGGTGTGGTGTGCGTGTACAGTACTTCTTTTGTGTTTAGGACAGGTCAGGACGGGAGCAAACATAAATGTTTCGTCACACACAACCTATTCAGCACTGAGGTAATTCATGTGTTTTAAGGTTAACTGTAACCGGAGTTTGGGTTCAGGACAAATCAGTTTGTTTTCCGGGAGGAAGGTCACTCGTTGCTGATCATCTTACCGTCATAAATACCAACCGTTCTTCATGTTTCTGGTTGCATGTTTGTTTTGCTCGAACGAAAATGTCATGTCCTATATGAGTCACCTTACGAATGGAATACAGGAAGATAAAAGGAACGTCTTTTGGAGAAGCGATTCCAATAAATGAGTGTAAAAGTCTAAATGTTCGACAACAACTGGTTGCTACCGTCTACTGAAACAAAGCAAACTACGGAACGTGGTTAACAGCTGTTCGCTGGACTGAAGACAACGTATAAATCTTTTATCATGCTTGTCTAGTTGCTTCCACACACTTAAACCCGGGTTGTAACCGACAGATAGGGAGACGTTTGACAACGAACTTTTAGACAGATCTAGATGGTGGCAAATTTCATATACAAAACCATTTTGAAGCCACCAACGGACTAATGCAGGACTCTTCGTTTTTACCAACACAGCTAAAGTGTTTGAAATTGTGATAAATTTCCTTGAGCACTACAGTGAGCAACTAGATAGTAGAAGGTTCTGAGCGGATGACAACCTAATGGTTAAACTGATATCGGTAGCTGTTTAACTGCAGGGTGGTGGTCACAATTTCGACAAATTAATATGGTTACAGAAGCGGGAAGACGTACGACAGATACCATTGACCTGGTCAGTATTGACTACCGCCTTAGTATTTTATAAAGGTTACTGCCCTCCGTTTTCGAGCTCTAAAGATCTTTAGCAAACTAAATTTTCGTTGTGTTTTACGGTTAATTAATAATCGTGAGAGTCTGCCCTGTTGTTCGTCAGGTAAACCTCCTATCGAAACTTTCTTGAGGGCAGATTAACAGTGCCGGATTTGTTTGCCACAAGCCATTATGTTAAATAAGTGTACCGAGATACGAGCAACGGTATGTGTTACTGCTGTATTAATGTATGTCCCATACTGAACACATCTCTTGAATGCCCTAGTATACGTGTTTGTGACCAACCGTATCTTCCTGTATGAGAGCATTCAAAATTTCCCATCTTCCTATTCTCAATTTCTACTGCACATTCTAACAGTAGCGACATTTTTTTCCAGTTTTACCAGCGGATCGAAACCATCATAAGTGAGAGGTTAATACACATAGGATGCACAATATTTCCACTATTACAGGCAAATAACGTGACTAGAAACTCCATCGTGTTATTATCGGACAAAATAGTAAAGGTTAATTGTTAGCCGGCAATTATGCAGCAATTTCAGACAGCAGTGATTGTGCAGTTACAAGCTGTTGTATGATGGTCGACTGCTGGCCCTCGGGACTCACGCGATAATTTTGATTTGGACTCGGCAACAACGTTGGAAGTCAGTGACTGAGGCGGGACAAGAGAGACTGTTTCAAACATAACTTATGTGAAATTTTATAGCAAGCAGCAGTATATAAGATGAAGGTATGTGTCCATTATGATGGCAGTTTCATTACAACCGGTAACATGGATCATTCTAAACGCATTTGCATTTGATACAACAGGATTTCAAGGATGAGCCATACTTCAGTCAATCTCGGGTTGTCAACGCTGGTCCAGCTAGTCCAAAGCTGTCGAAGTACCCCAGTGCCTGTCTGACGACTGATCCAGAAACAATTTTGAAACAAATTCATATAAAAGCACAAAACATGATCAGCGCTCTCACCTACGAATGTGTAGCTACTGTTATACTGATCAGTATCGGGATAGAGGAGTGTTTTGATACGGCTACTACTCTTATCACGATGAGGGCCAGAGAAAGAGCCAGGAAATTACGTTGCTGACCAGATTAGTCTGATATCGACACTTTCAAACCTGACATTTTTGATGAAGTCGAAGAAAAGCTGTTGTCCGTCTGATAACCGCACACACGATCACTATACTCCTTTGCCGCTTTGTACATTTACACAGTGTGTAAAAGAATGATATCACGTATGCTAATAATGGGCGCATTGAAACCGGAATAAATGCTGGTCAGGGCAGATGGTTATGAATGTTGCAGCCTACCGCAAGAGTAGCTTATGATTAAAAGCTTACAACTCACGTGTTTTCTGTTTTGCACAGTTTGTAATGGTTTTATTGATCAGCTGGGAGTATCAAACATGCGTCCACATGACTAGACATGGACCCCAACTTACTGCACTTAGAGTTTGCTAAATACTGGCTTCCTGGAATCTACTAATCATGCAATATCAAAACTGATCAAACACTCAGAGAAGGTTATCAAGTTCAACGCTCGTATCAAACATTTCATGAAAATCAAAGGTCATTTATGACGCTTGATATTGGGGAATGAAAAAAGGGCTGTTTTAGAGCAGGATTGATCGTGATAGAGAATGAAAGTCCAGCTCGGAGAACTCGCTTTTTATCTGGAATAAAAATACTCGAATTTCTCTAATGAACCGGCAAAATATGTGGGGTGAACATTAGTGAGTTATTTTACGTGTGTTTGTGTAAATTAATCCGTCGAATCCGGCCGCTATATCGCATTTCACAGCTAGCTCAAACACAATCGAGGCTTACGAATGTTAGATCTCATCCTTGAGGAACACCCGAGACTAAACCTCAGATTTGCAGCTAATCGTACATTTTGTCTCTTCATGGTGATTTTAGGTTGTTTTCACTCATTTGAAACTCCGTGCTCATCCGGCTACCAGCAAATACCGACAGTGGCCAAATATACCGATTCAGCCATTGTAGTTTTCATGATAAATTAGCTTGTACTGTATGCCCGCGTCGTCCCACCGACTATATCCTTGCCACCACTGCCTCTCAGCTGATCACTTGCTTACTCAGTCAAGTAGCACACGTCCTGCTCTCTTTACAAACAGGTCGAATACCAGAGAGTTGCTGTTTGCTAGCCTAGTCCTCGTTCTCATATCCTCTCCTACAATCCAGTGTCGATAAGCATCTTCAATCATTCCGCCCGGAAGCACCCAAACCTACTACTACCGTCGTAACTGCCGCCGGCGGAGTGAGCTGGGTAATCTAGCAGTAGGGTGGGCTGTTGGCGACCGCCGCTGAGTCATGACCAAGCCTCATGAGTCATTGTTGGCAAAGCACACGGCCAACATACCCGAATACATCTCTATCTTATGGGTATATGGTGGAGTTCAGCTGTGTGCATTCTCCTCGGGGGAGACTAGTTAGCACACCCAGACTATGCGGGTGATGAGTGAAGCTCACAAAAGAGACCAGTGTCACGCTTAGTATTATCGTGGAAGATACATCCAATGTGAAGGTCACGTAAGCTTTATTGGTTCCTGTTTCACTATATGGAACAGAGCTAGATGTGTAAGGTGACGGACTGAAACCTTCAGCAATTAATACCCGAATTAGTTCATGTAAATTTCAAAGCCATAATTTTACAGTCAAACGAATTTTCCGAGAAATTAGCTTCAACTTATAACGTTATACCGATAAAAACAGTTCACAGTGGTAACCGCACTCAGGGTTTCTTAGAAAGCATATGAACATTCAGTCCACCATCAATAAAAGGTAGGTTTTTCCCCGCAGTTATTTGCCGTCCATGTATTTCTGAACTTACATGAGGTTCAACAGCTTAGAATTGCAGCTGCGTACGAGAATCAGCGACTGAACCAGCGGTTGAGTCATTCTATTTACGAGTAGCAAAACCGGTGGGCGAAACTCGAAGTGGACATTGGAGGAGTGATAAGAAAAGGCTCGTGATGAGTGAGCAAGAGCAGAATTCCCTTCAATCCATATGCAGTAATTATGGGGAAATATTTCTCACTAGGCAGGCCACTTTGTGTGACCGAGTCACAATTGTTCAACTGAATAGGAGCGCATGTTAGCATATTTGGCTTCATCGAAGGTGATCCTTCGTGATGGGATTTTACTTAACTCTGATCATCTTTATTAGGTGGAGTAGAACTATATACTGACAAATTTCTGACGAAATGAAATTTTACTTCCAGCAATCAAAAAGTATGACAGATCACTCCAGTTCGAAATCTGCAGTCAGCTTTGTGTTGTATTCTCCTGCTTCCTCGGTTACATTTTTTGATGCAGATGGTCTGCATCATCATTGCTGTCGTTCAAAATGACCAGGCACATGTCCGTACTCTCCAATTCAAACAGTGTTTGGCGTACAAATTCTATCCAGGCTGATAGTGAAAAATGCATGGTAAGGGCATCAAAGTATGTCTAAGCGGAGCAGAATTAGTCAGTATGTTAGCTTTAGGGTGATCATAACTATGTGGATCCACAGATGTCACAATGAGAGTGGACATGTCACAACGAGACTGGACGTTGACGCTGTGTGATGGACCGCGCATCTCGATGGCCTGTTGGGCTAAACTGGATGGTGTGGTGACCACATCGATAGAGTCACTCAAATAAGAAAGGCCAACAGGTAGGAGTCTAACAAACCACAGTCTCTTTGTCCTCCAGGTTGAGGGTTGGAAGAAGGTTGGCGTCTTTCTCCTGAAAACTTAACAGTTTTAGTACACTGCTGTCCACCCGCTACCATGCGGTGCAGGCATTTGAACCAAAGGATTTGGTTTAGAACCCGAATCATGCTTCTGTCTAGGTCTTGGCGCCCTGGCAGTATCTCAGCTCATGAACACTCATAACACCAACTGTTCTATAATAAATCGGTCGTCTGGCAGTGTAAACCGGGTCGTCCTATCTGCTGCATACCGCAGAACGGATAGGCGAAAACACTATTGCTGACACCTCTCCCACTGTCCTATCAAATTTAGCTCTCAGGCCTCTCTCGGGCCCCGTCTCTAGCAGTTACTCCGCAGATATTGCTAATCATAATAAAACTGCGTCGATAAGTCCTATCTCTCATCTTTTAGTCTCAGGCCTCTCTCTTCCCTTGCTTAGACCTAGAATGCGAACTAGTATATGTGCCTTCAATGTCCACATGCTAAAACAGATAGGTCAGCAGGGAGTTCTCGCACAAACGTTGGACTCGTCAAATGTCTCCTCCAATTTGGAGACTAGAATCCAGGGCAGTAATCAGCGTATGAAACTGAGAGCACCCGCATTGTCTACCCGATACTGGTTATATACTTCGGGTGACTCTACGACCACCATTACCTGTCAGGCTGGAGTAGGTATAGTCCTCGGCATGACGGCCGCAGCTGTATTGGTAGATCAGATTCCGGGTAGCAGTAAACTTTGTGCCGGCCGGTTGGCAGGTTCGGTTGGGACGAACTCTAGGCACAAATCTCTCAGAAATCCTTTAAGTGTGCCTGCTCACGCCCCAGTTGACTGCAGGGACATCAGTGTCAAGGAAACGTTTTATTCGGATTTGGTCGCTCTCCTTCGGTCGACACGTGTTTCTGATATAGTCATCCTGGCGGGAGATGTGAACACCCAATTCGGCCGCTTTGTTGAGGCCTAGTGTCATTTAGGTGGCAGGTCTGGAATAGCGTCATATCGGTCGAATAATGGCGAGCGACTGCTGCAGCCAACACTAGTTTTAAACATCGTACGCGTCTATGTTGTACTTGGCGTCATCCTTCTCCAACTCAAGCCTGGTCTCAGAGAGACCAAATTACTGTCAGTTATAGGTGGTTGGTCTCTGTTCAGGACCGTCGTTCTTACTGAATCACGTAGTAGGATTCAGATCATCCGCTGGTACGTTACCGTTTCGTCTTCACTTTTATTGGGCAACGGCCTCACCGACCACAATGACTGGTTTTTGAGAAACTGGCCATGCCGTCGGCAAAGAATAAATACCAAACCAGCTTAGCTGGCTACCTTAACAGTTCTCATCCTGAAGATCCTAACAGCTGCTGGACACAGATCTCACAGATCATTTGTGTAGGAGGTACAGTAGCATGCCGCACGGGGGTACGTGAGTTGAACAAACATTGTGTCTTGGAGAAATCCCTGGAGTTGTTAAGAGCCAGACGAAACAGTCCTCCTGGCATCTCATATGACAAGTGTAGGGGAGATATCCGTAGCAAGCTGGAACCCAACCTAAAGGCTGATATTGAGGCTTGGCAAATAGAAAAAGTTAGGGAAATGAAGATCGCTTTTGCTTCGGGAAACATCAGTAGACTCAGCAACCTATCCGTGCTACTGATCCGAAGTGACCATCTGCCAGTGAAGCTATCAGAAAGACAGATAGCACTCTGATCTGTATTAATTCCAGAAGATTACAGCGGTGGGTGAAACACTCTGAGGGGCAATTCAGCTGGTCTCCTGCCTCTGCTGTGTTGCTGCCACAAACTTGTAGTATAGCACCCTGGTCGGTAGATTTGGAACCATTCACTAAGTCTGAGGTCTTCGAATGCACCTCGACCCTCAAACGTAATAGGGCTGCTGGTCCGGATGACCTCATGTTGGCATGTCAAAAAGAAGGTGGGGAGGCCTTAGTGAAGGCTTTAACTCAGTTGTTTTAACTGGTGCGGACGACGGACACCATCCCTCTGTGCTGGGGTCACGCGACAAAAGTTCCTGTATTCAAGGAAGATATCAGGGGCTCTTGCGACCACTATCGAATAATTAGTATGACCCCAGTCACTAATGGTAGTCTAACCTCCACTGTCGACCCACTGCAGTCCGGGAGGCAAACATCAAATAACAGGCAGAGTTTTGCTCTGGGCGGGGTGTATATATCACATTTTTATTCCTGGTCAAATTCCGGAGTAACGTCAAGTGTACTGCAGGCCAACAATCAGCGGATTTGTTGACTATGAGGGCACATTCACTTCAGTGGACTGACCTACACTTCTAGATTCGCTTGAACGCAGGGGTGCACCGACTACGTATGTGATCATGTTGTCTTCGCTTCATTCCCATACATCATCTCAAGTTCGGATTTACGGTGAACTCTCTGACACAGGTAAAATGGTGGAGGACTGTCTCCGGTACTCATGGGCCTGTTGCCTGAAGGAAGGCTGATTGATCTTGATTAGGCACATGACGAGGTGTTTTTGCTGGACGCTTTTGAAGCAATACAAACAACGATAAACGCTATTTTGCGTTTTGTCAGGTAATTCAAAATGCGTTTTGCAGCCCCAAAATGCAAAGTGATTTTGCAATATTGCTGTGATTACGTAGACTTAATGTTAGATAATGAAGTCGTGAGGGTTGTTGACCAGTTTGTGTACAAGTAGAAGCTACATCAGCTACGATGGACTCGTACGGGATGAAATAAAAGCTCGTATCTCTAAAGCTAGGGTCGTGTTCGATAATCTGGGACACCTGTGGTGACAGAGAACTATCTATCTCTGAAACTTGAGGGTAACGTGTATGGAACAACAGTAAGGGCTGTATTATTTTACGGTAGCGAAAATTGGCCACCCATAGTAGAAGACGTGAGCCGTATTCCTGTAGTTGAACACCGATATCTGTGTTCATTCGGTCGTATCGGGTGACACCAGCGAGTAAGTAACGAAAAGGTTAAGGAGCGGGTGTTTGACACTGATTATCAAACGATTTCCTTTGCTCACTCCTTACAGTTGCACAGACTTAGATGGTTAGATCATGTACTAAGGATGGCAGCTAGTCGTCTGCCACACTGAGTACTCTGTGCCTACACTGTGGCCGACTGGCGCAATGTACGAGATGGTCAGATGATGACCTGGCGTAGAGAAATCAAACCATTCACAAAGAAGTTGGTCAGTGTAGGGTAGGGGCCCTCGTGACTCAGAAAATCGGTGGTTGAAGACGATAGGTGAGACGGCTGGCGATCGGGCCCAATGGCATGAATGTTGTCGTTGTTTGGGCGAGTTATCTGCGAAGTGAATATACTTAATGGCGCGGGGCAGTGAAAGCCGTAAGGAAGCTGTCTTGCTGATGATGCCTCACTTTCGCTTACGACTCAGTTGTTTGTAAGTAAGGTATAGGCACCTTGACGTCGAATGTTTCAATATAAACGTAGCTATTTTTTAGTTAGGTCCCTTCCGTCCTCCATTCTTTCTGTTCTCTTTCTACACTGGGTTTGCTTCTTTTCTTCTTCGTGGTTGCGTGGCAGTTAAGCGTCAATGATAACCACCGATGTATGGCTGTCTCTGATAATGATGACGATCGATCCACAGATGGGTGAAACTGTGTGATGTGTCAGTAACGATCAAGACCACAAAACATTTCACTCTGGTTAGACTTAGAATTCTAAGGCAGGATTTGATTATTGCCAACCCGAGGACTGATCGAGCCTTTGTTTCAACAATCAAACTTAGACTTTCACTGTGCGTTAGATGTGGAGAACTGTCCAGTCTAAACGTTCTCGTTTGTGAAAAGAGGAACCGGCATTATTTTTGACGCCACCTGATAACTACCTGTAACCTGCAATTGCAGTCAAGTAGGCATTACAACCAGCCTAAACTCAGCTGACAAATGTTTGGTCTCGAATATGTAACCAGGGATTCCTAAGCTGCTGAGTAAATTTAGTGCCATTTGTGTTCTTTTCCTCACATCTGCATAATCTATAAACAGACTTAAATCGTGTTTCTTCTGAGACCTTTAGAAATCGCTACTGAACCGTTCACGTGACCTTTGGTATCTGACTGTACATGTTGCGGTATGTTTCTCAATCAGTGTGAACTAGCATGAGCGACAATGGACGATTGCATTGTAAGTCCTTGCGCCCTTGACTCATACTGCTTTCACGTAGAAACGCACACATCTTATTCACTTAGGTCAACGGTGACTCACGGAGAGCATTGGACAAACTGTTGGTACAACGTGGATTTGGTATTTTGATATTTTGTCCAGTTTCTTCGCCTTGTATCTTCGGGTGTGCACCGCTTGTCGCATTTGTTTTCCTATACAAGGGTGTTTCCCCGATTTTGTGTTTTGTGTGCGTGTATGTGTGTGTGCATCGGCTCTTGACATGTTTACCTAGATAACAACACAATGGCAACAACAACGCCCAAATAACCTTTGACTATTTTCCGTTCCGGTCTGGAAAGCTGAGAACACCCCGTAGTCTCTTACCTGATACCAGCTTGCCCTTATGCCTGCATACCTTCCGGTCAACCACCAGTGCGAATGCCACATCACATTCTCCATGTGCTCATTCAACCTGCCTGATCATGGAGCACTAGCAGTTTTAACCATCGGGTCGGCTTTTGCCCCTACCTCACTAGTTGTGTGGGCCTGCCGGGCACCTGTCTACACTGTCTGACAGAATGTAAAATCACACCCTGGCAATTATAATTGGAATTTCCTTACTTTGTCAATCAGGCAGTTTCACTACATGGTTCGTTTCCCACAGACCCTTTCACGGCTATGATCTGAACAGTGAATCACCTAGCCACAGGTTGAAATATCACATGAGCAATAATCCATATTTTAACGTATGGGGTCGTATTTTCATCAAGTGACCCAGTTGTGGTTGGTAACTCTTTTTGGTTCAACAGCTGCGTGAAGTTAAAAGTTTGTTACCAATCCTCACCATTGGATGCTTATGAAAGAATGTTCGTTTTGTTGTCAAAGGTGTGAAATGAGTCATCGCTATGTTGTCTGAACATCTTGCATGATCTATAACGTCTGTTCAATCTCATCTTCGTTTTTCTCAATACATGACGTTTACTTTTCTTGTGCCTGAATCAACGCCTAGATCAGCCAAAGGACGGTTGTTATGCCGACACAATAAGAAGCTACATTACTTGAGCAGCACTCGGAGTGGTTCGATTCCACCGATAAGTAACAATTTTCATTGTCGTAGCCCGCAGTTTCCTAGTTATGAATAACGTCGCTGTTTTCAATACCTTATTGTTGACGCACTAACGCCAAACTTATGAGACTCCGACTTTACCGATTTGACCCATTTGTAAGGCTGAAGATTCCATAACAGGTTGTGACTTCTAGCGACTTTAGTGTTACTTAGCTACTGCTATTTAAATTTCAAGTAACCCGAAACAGCGTCCAATATCCCGCTAATGAGGCGGGTGGCACGGTGTTCGCTACAACACCGTTGCCACCATTTTGAGATGACAGGCAGCAGATACTACTTGTATTTATTGCTCACTGCCCTGCTTATATTCACACAGCTAAATCACATGTTTTTATCAGCGTGCGGTGCCGATCAGTATATTTTTTGATGCAGCTCAGTGTGAACCACCACAAGAGTCAAGCATGTAACTAAATAGCGACTACCCAGACGACATACTCAGTGACCGAAGGTTGACCGTATTTATCAATACGTACATTGGGTAGCCGACAAATAGTAACTTCAGTACTGAGTAAAAACACAAGTAGTAAGCCATCGAGCTGTTACAGACAACTACATCATGACGATTAGTTATCGGTTTACTAATAAGTTCATGAACTATGATGACGGAATGAAAGCTGTGTTAGCCTGGTGTCAGTGTTACAAAACACAAACGAGGGGAAGGAGAGATGGGGTAAGCACTGAGCAGTACTACCGTCGCCTATATTAGTTATTTAGACCAAATCCCACGGCGTATGATTTATCAGAGTACTTTTGAACAGCAATAAGACTATGTTGTAACACCCACTAACTGAATCGCAGGAATGAGCAACAGCAGCGACCTCCCCGGGCTCGGAAATCTACGTATGAAATTGTCAACAATGGACCGGAATACTCATAAATGACGAAGATGGTCATAAAGGAGCACGATCAGTTTCTGTTAGTTTTGGCCCTCTGTGAGAGTCAAGTTAAACGTGGGGGTCTGTTTCCAGATGGTTACTGGTTAATTTTGTAAACACTATAAACCGGGTGAGCTATAACATTTAGTTTCAGGAGCATCTGGTGATAAATTTCATAATCTCCGGTGACCAAATTTAGCTGACCCTTTGTAACGCCACAACTTTGTTGAAAAATTACCCAAATACGTCAACAAACGTAGTATTCTAGCTAGCGCCCCCCCCGGACTTCCACCGTAAGCCAAGTGGAGAAACAAATTTGAGATCGATTAATGTCTTGACAAATAAAATTTAAAAAACACAAAGTCGATCGCAGCCGGTGAATGTAAAGAATTTTGTGTTCACCAGGGGAGCAAGTTCAAGCGAATGTTTCAGTCCGATGTGTGTTGATCCGATACCAACTTGAAAATGGTAAACATATTTGGTGATCGTAGATCGGGAAATGCCAAGTTGTGACAAGTGATGCAGCCGGTAACAACGATATTCTTATATAAGACCCGGTGAAGAAAAAGAAGTGGAAAATAAGAACTTCCCGATGCCCAACCTCTAGCCGTTACTCCACTAAAGGTTCCGCCCTTGGTTGGAATCACTAGGCAGAGACAATCACAATGGAAGATCTAACTCACTCCCTTGCCTGACAAGTAAAATTATTTTTTCTGCCGAGCCGCCGGCTACAAGAACTTTGGTCGGAATATGTTTATGTTAATTGCTGAGTTTCACAGCTTTTGTTCCTCACCATAGATTTCTTGATAGCACATTGTACAAAATACGGCAGTTGATGTGACAAACTGGAATAGGTTCTCTCAACTTCTTCATCTACATATTATAATGCTTTATGCTCACGTGGTTTATTCAAACAAATAGAACCTTTTGAGTGTCCGGGAACTTGAGTAGCATTGCGACTACGCGAACTGCTTGTCTAAAACAGGACGCCAGATTTAGAGGTCATATGACGCGCAACTCTGCACATGTCGACGGCGAAATTAACATCTAACGAATGTTACTTGAATACAGTTTGAAGAACCTATAGCCAAACGATCTCACTTCAGGAGCCAATGGTGTAACCAATTTCTACAACTATGTATTGTTGGACATGCATACCGGGCCGCTCGCTTGCCGTATCGATTCGAATGTGAACTGATACACGAAAAAAGATGCTATCGATTTGAATATCATCAAAATCAATTGGTTACCTAAGTACATTAGTTATCGTACGACTATCTGAAACGTTTGTGGCTAATCCTTCTTGCTCTCGCACTTTAAATGTACACTGTGGTTTTCTGTGAATTAATGAAGTTGTGAGAGAATCCGATCACCGTATGGATTGACTGCTCGATTTCGTTATCCTTTTGTATGTTTGTTCAGAATTTCGATCACAAGGAAGCACACAGTCTTCAAATTGTGGGATTAACAACTAGAGTTGCCCCCTTGTAAATAAATTTCCTACATTTCTCTCGTATCAGCTTTCTCGCACACAAGGTCACCTGCTTTATAAGACAAAGACCGAGTGCTGGTTCATTTACAATAGAGGACTGAAACAGGTCGATCAGCTCATACAAACACTGATGTAATTTCACGCTGATAATGATCAAAGTATGAACAACAATCCTCCGCCTAATAATTTATCATCCAAACTGGGCACGAAAAGTTGTTCGTCTGTGATTTGCAGCGTTTTCTATCTCTGCATGTTGTAACCCACACTGGAATGTTTAGGCAGTGCACACAAACGGCTTTATACCCGATTGTTAAGTCAAATGTTCTCCGTTTTGCTCCAGGATTGCCAATTAGCCGTAAATAAGTTTCAGGCTGAACATCATTCATATTTTTCTATAGTCTTCACATTCGGATGAACTTTCTGGCCAGCCTCTTCCGTAAGGGATCGCTGCGCTCTGGTTTCGCTAATGCCAGCGGTTGAGCGTCCAGATACAACAGCTGGATCTTGCCTAGTGAGTGGTCAGTGGAAGAGTAGTCAACATGGTTGCTTCATGAAAACCTGGTCGTAGTTCTAATCTCGGTCGTAATAAGGATGTTCACCACTGACGAGCCTTAACCAGAGTAAAACGCGGGTCTGATGCTTCTTTTCGAAGAAAGCTGGCCGGAAAGTTTATTTGAATGCAAACATTGAGATCAAATGTTAGTACAGTTTGACTTGAAACTAATCAAATCCCCAACTACTCATCAGTGGTGAACAAGTTTGTGGATTACTTGCTCGTTTGTCAACTTTGTATGTAGACTTATTCTTTGGATTGTATTTAAATTGCCGACTAGAATTCAACAAGATATTCCACAGATTTTTCACATAGGACAACTTTTTTCGTTTGCTCATCATAACTAGTCACTTTTCACAGGAGACCTAAATTGAAACAACAGAGCACTTGTGAAGATTCTTACACACAGTTGCGCACATTTTAATTTCTAGGTGACTACTTTGTATGCTGATAAGATGTACTCCACCGACCTGCTTTGAGTCACATAGTTGCGCATATGAAGGCCAATGTCAATGTTATGTTTGGATAGGTAGTAAAAATCTGCAGGCGCCATTTTCAAATTTACAACCCAGCACTGCGGCAAAACGATAGAATTCAAACAATCTATCATTTTAAAAGCAACACCCGCTTTATCTGCTGCGGTTAGTAGCACATTTTATTTCGTCAAGCGTTCCGCTTAGCTGCAACTAGACCCTTATTGACTTACTCAGTGCAGTTTAAGTGAACTTTATAAGTTAGTAATTATGGTGTCACACCTCCAAACAATCCCATGGTTTGCTACCGCGGGCTACTATGCATGACATGTAAGCGACCGCACAGTGCACCCCAGTCCTAACTGAACGTACACGACAGTTTCATATTTTGTCTCACTAGTTATAACGACCAGCAGAGTAGACGCTTAAGGTTGCGCATCAGGCACACCTTAACTTCGAAATACAGACAAGCAATCGGTTACAGTTTGTCTCATATTTTTCTGTTAAGTTGTAAGGTGTGTACTATGAAAAGCTGATGTCGATTTGGGAGTAGATCAGATTGAAGTGTAAACTGCCTCAGGTTGAAGTGGCCTGATCTGATCTGTCAGACGATCGATTGCGTAATCACACGGGCGCATGCTGGTTTATTCACTCACTAATGAATGTAGGCAGTTCACTTTTCCTTTGAAGAACACAGCTAATTTGTTAGCTGGCAAAACCTGAAAGGCACTTGTATTATATCACAATTTTTGCACGTCCTATCACTTAACTGAGTTATTTGGAGGTGCAAATTCTGGAATATTATGAATGATTTGTAACTTGGTCACACCCTGTTAGTAAAGGTGTACACAATCCATCTTGGATTGTCATTTGGCATTTGCTACGCCCATTAGGACTCGAATTGGAGATTGTAAAGATCCTTGTTGCTCACTGTTAAGCCGACAGTTCACAAGCTGTTTCCATCATGCTTAGATCCATCAGTTAGAAACACATTTAATGGCGGATCTAACTAGCAACACTTCCCGTTACGAGTCAAAGCACTTATCCACTCTAGCACCATGCCCACCAAACAGGCAGCCGGGTGGCTAAATCCTCGACTCGTAATGTGAAGATGTTTTCTTCAGACTTCTTCTAGTCGACATGTCCAGGTAAGAACGAAAGCTGTTATGAAGTGTCGTTTCAAGGATGGGCACCGTGAAACATTGTAACGTTGCCAGTAGTTCATATTATGTATGGGCATCCGTTTAGGTTCCATGAGTTATCATTGCCTGACCCCATTGAATAAAAAACATTTCCAGAAAGGAAACCAAACCAACCAGTGATAAAAACTTGGATTTATTTAGGTCAAATGGAATAAACATTTTATACACCTTTTCTTCAAAATGATGAATAGCATAACTGCTCCTTGATTTACTGTTAGAAATCATCTATTTTGTATCTGTTAGAGTTACTAGGGTGACAGATCTGTTACTAGCGCCTTTTCTTTCTAAAACAATAATAAAAAAGCAATCATGTACTCTTTTTAATGTTTAATTCTGTCAGAACACATAAATTACATACCAGACCAGGTTGCAATTCACAATCGTATAACATGAAACAGAAGGTTATTCTGTTTGTCGGCTGCACCAAACCATGAACTTGAAAAGTCGTACCATATCAATTAAACTTTAAATTTAATGAACCACTTGAGTCTTTCGTGTGAACTAAAGTCTAGGCTATATGTGTCCAGAAGAACATGTGTGTGACATATTTTATTAACTCAATAACACAGATAATCCATCGAGATTGATACTTGTATTTCAACACTTGCTCTACTCAGGGTGCTGCTCATTCTCTCTTCTTCAAAAATTTGTATTTTTTTATTTTCTTGCCTCAATTTTTTCCATTTCACGTGCTCCGCTCAATATTGTGAGCTTTTATTGAAACGTTTGTGTCTTAGTATCTGTTTACAGATGCCAACTTAAAAACGAGAATTGAAGTTATTGCCATAAAAAGTCAAGGAATATAAGTGTAAACAGTTCACCAAGATTTCATTTTCATTCAATGCACTACTTTGGATCCACTCACGTAAGGGGAGGTGTGATTAATTATTGATATGCTGATCTCCACAACAGACGTTGCAACAACACACCAAAATTCCTCGCTTCAGCTGTTAATCGGAAACAGCCCATACACAAAGCCGCCAGGGACAACTCACGAATGTCTCACATTGAACAATTCGCTTCTTGAAATTGAGAAATATCAAGTAATTTTGTTATCTGCATCGATTTTCCTGCTAATCCTCTGAAGTTCACCACTCTGCTGTTTTGCTAGCATTGATATATGCTAGCATGCGCTAGATGGCTTCAATATCAGCAACGAATTCTAAACAACATTCCAGACAAAGCTGTAGTAACTCTCTCTCTCCATGGTAAAAAACTAAAGTCCTCTCATGGCAGATTCTACACGTTTTTAATCAGTTAGTGGTAGTCCGCTGAGAAGCGGTTTTCCAGGGTAGTTCAATCCAATATACAACATCTGCAAGACTAGCATGTCAGATGATGTTGGGAAGGGTTGTCATCTAACAGTTGAAAGGTAACTTAGATTTTGGAAACGTCATTTTTCATCTTTTCGGCATGTTTCAAAAATCGTTTCTTGTCATTTAGCTTAATTTGTTGCGCGGTACATACAGTCAAATGTCGGAGCTTAACACACTTGTTAGGAAGCAAAATAATTGTTTTCTGGTGTCAAAATAAGCATGTGGAAGAGTTGTGAAGACTTCCAGAGGGAGAAATACGTTTTCCGTCAATATTTTATCAAAAGTTTGGGTCCCGTTATTGAACCTAGTTTTTAACAGCTAACTTCACCGATCTGTTTGGTGGAAAGCGCCACTCTAAATAAGACTGATTTCGTTGAGTTTTTTCGAGTTTCTGCTCTTTCCAAAAAATTAAGACTTTCGTTTCTGCAAAATATATCCGCACACTAATATCACTGTCATAATAATCTCGAACGTTTCTAGGGTCCTTAGGTGGATCGTCTTCAATGGCAAAGCTTCGTTTGTGAGGTTCTGTAAAACAGGCCTTTCCTGTAGTGGTTAAAAATGTATTCAGTTTTGAACCCCTAGCCTGCATTAAGAGCGGCACATTTAAACCAATTTGCCCAATCTACTGCCTTAACTTGTAGTATTCAGGAGAGAAAATGAAATAGGTTTTCGGAGTCCAAAGACCGAAGAAATTACGCACTTGGTAGTTTTGTTCACACAGAGTCGTTGTTGGACTTATGATTTGCTTGCTGTTCTGTGTTGAACCAGCCAAATGTTTCAGTTCTAATCTTGCGAAAGTGATTATGGATGAGCCAAATGTCTCTGTGCTCTGAGTGGGATGCGATGTCTTACTTCTGTTTCATAATGGCTCTTATCGGCATCTTACCAGCGTCAAAATCGGTAACCACTTTCTATATTGACGCGCCATTCTCGTGGAATTTAAGTACTTTGTATTGAAGGTTCAGTGACTGAAAACCTTTTCGGTTACCGAGTTGAGGATAAACCCAGTTACAGTATTAGTGCACTGTCCACTACTTAGGCGTGACAACGTGGCGTTATTTAAGGTCTCAGTTTTGTTTTCGGACAGCAGGATACCATTAGGAAATGATGACAGTGCGATGAGATTAGTTTTCTCTTACGTTAATGGGCGCTTACTCCTGATTCACTGAACGGTTCCTGTCACCTTGATTAAATGACTTGAATGCAGTGTGAGTGCCGAACGATGTGCGATCGAAGTGCAAGCAAGCTATTTCTTCATGTGAATATGTTGACAAAACAAATTGTTAGTGCATCGCAGGGTCTTGCTGTAGAGGATAATTGATGATGATTGCTACACGGTTCAACGGTGAGAAAGAACGACTTGCAGTATTTTCTGATCTTGCGTGCACATCGATTGTTAAGGTCCTCTATCGGTCGATAAGCACCGCATACCGTTTCACGTGACCTAAAAAGACATGAAATATAATCATATCCACCACATTAAAAGCCTTGTCATCGATTCGTATACATGGCAGGGAGAAAATGCTTAAATTGGACGGTTCAGATTACCCCGAGATGTCCGATAACAAAACAGATGGAAATGGCCGGGTTTGGAAAGATACTTTCACCGTGCTAGCTAATCAGTGCGAAGAAATATACACAAATGTTCGGCAACCAGAGGTGGTTCCAAATTCATCTGAAGTGGTCAATTTAATTAGTCATCAGCATTTACAAAATTAAATTAGACCATATATAACAGAATATATCTATGAGTAAGTAGGGATTTGAGTAAATGTACTTATTCCGCACGCACCAACTGATCTCTCGTATGTCCGCTTTCAGATGCTGTACATTTCATACACATCTAAATCCAGTCTGGCATTGAAAAGTGAACTGCAAAGAAGCAGGTGTTCTGACTTTCTCAAACAGATGCTTTGCAAGCTTCTTCAACCCAAACACATCACATTCAATATATTCCGACCTCACACTGCTATTAAAACCATGCTAGACAAGAATCAGTGTTGTGTTAATTGGCAAAAGTCAGGTGTCTATCTTAGTTCCATGTTGATACTAGTGTCTGCATACAACCATTACAATGACGTTTGGTTGTCAATAAGTTTTGAATACTACAGAAAACCACTAGGTTGAGCATAAAAATGGCAAACCATTCACGAGTGGTTATTCCTCTCAATGAATCAATATGAAACTAACCTCGTCATCAGCTCTGAACGCAATACTACAGAATGTTTTTTTGACAGCACCTCCACTTTATGGTAGACAGTTTATCAGAGCCGATGTGACCACGTTGACCTTCACAACTGTTTTATCAGTACAGCGCTTACTCTTGAGGGCGACTGATTGTCGTGATTCATAGAGGTGGGTTTGCTTTAATCAGCAGTACAACGCCGACTAGTTTATTGCAGGCACTTCTGTGTTTGTGAAGCCCTCACATACATAACTCTCTTCACCGGTGTAAATTACTTTGGTAGTCTTTTGGTCGGTGTGGTCAGAATTAACAGCAAATAATGTCAATACCATCCAGGAGGATCACTACTGTTACAAGTTAAATTTTAATCGTAGATGAGTGGAGATTTCATACTTAGGTAAGCATATCGATTGACCCAACTCGATCGAGGCGTTCTACTGCATCTTAATTCTTCCCAGAATTCAACAACAGTATGGATTTGTGTATTAACCGGAGTTAACACTTATGGTTTGTGTCAACCAGTAATCCATTGAACTTACATTAGGTATGGTGGAATCAGCACTGAACTATCTAGCCGACCGACCAGGATCGGGACGAAATCCACCTGAATCCAATCAATAATCTTTTGATTAAAAACTTTCAGTCAAGTTGAATCCATCAAACAGGTTGAGCGTGATTAAACTGACTTATGTGGTCGCAGGCCAACACTGTGCTAGTAAGCTGCGTTGTGAGAATTTGATTTTAAAAGAGACCCTCAAGATCGTGTTGCGTGCGCTTCCAAGGCAGCTGATCACTGTACTGAATTACTTCAGATAAACTTGTGCATGCTCCATGGACAACTTAAGATTACTCGAGGTTCGCTCCCTGGCACTCACTACGGAAAATCCCTTTTTACAATTGGCTTACTCAGCCTGAACAAATGGGTTTAATCATGTTCAGTCTGCAGACACCCTACACCATTTGACGGCCGTCTGATTTGGATGTATTTAAAAGGTCTGCGTCTGTGCGCAGACGTAAAACACATGAGTTGTCTGACAGTAGACTGTCTGTAAAGTTTAACAGTTCATTACAAACGCGCCAACATTAACTGCACGGTATTGATCCACCTAGACCATTGAGTCTTAAAGCTGATGGACCAACCTTGGAACGTTGACCACCAATCAGACCGCTACACGCGTGTTCAAATAAATCACCTCTAAGACGACCGACGCATTCGTGCACGTGTGTATCGATTTGGCCTGGCTTCATCCCACGAGGACGTGTGAAGATGTGCGGCAGCCATTTCGTTGCAGACAGCTGGCATCTTTCGGTCAGTCGGGTTAAGCGGAAGTGACACTTAGGTTCACTATTGACATTAAAGTATAACAGTCATAATCTCACACACCTACTTGCTGTGGAGACGTTTCCCTTATACGAATGTGTGTCTACATGTTGGTAACAACTGAACGGGCGTGCCATTTAGAACATATTCACTATCTCAAAAACAACATACTGCACCCATCTGTAACTAACACTGTTTTACCACGTAGTTGGCACGTGGCGAAACTGTTAAAAATCCATGCCGATAGTTCATCCCTAGGTTGATCCGAGGAAGATATTTTGTTCTTTTTGTGCTATTCAATCGAAAAAATTCAAGCAGAACATGTTTGAAAGACAGTAATACAATTTTAACCTTAAAATTACAAAATGCAAAAGGCTGAATATCACAATTTGGTCAATAATATAGCTCTCTCAACCCCCGAAAGTTAACCAATTACGTTCAGTCCACTTTAGTAGTGCCATTCTAAAGTAGACGCCGGAAATTAATCACATTAGAATGGAGGCTGGCGTATTTTGACCTCTGAGACAGTTATTAATAATTATTTGTGGGTCACCATTTGTACCCAGTGATTCATGCAGGAGAATATTGGTGGGAAACGTCCCACAAATACATGATGAGCAGTGCACCTAACAACATGGAGGTTGCTGTCACCGTGTCCTCGCAACTGGAGGTGAGATGTGAATAATCTTAGGGTTGGAGATAAATGATCCCTTGTTCCTACCTCCCGCTTTGTGGTTAAAGAGACAAGATTTTTCCAATAACCTCGTTTGTTCTTACAAATAGCATGCCATTCTGTGCACGTAAGTTTAATTATGAATCCTACTTAGTTTCAAGGGTGTTAAAAAAAGCTGAACGGGCTCGGTGGATTAGCATTTTCCGGTTTCTTTATTATAGAGACATCTGGATCCAAAGTGGTATATAGAGCTTAAATATTAGATGTGATCTTCATTGTTGACGAATTAAGCTTTATTTTTTTCTCTGCAGAAACTCTGTCATTCATCTGTGTGCTGGGTGATGTCTGGCTGCGGTTTATTTATCAGGCGTAAGTGACTTTGAGTAGGAAGGATTTAATCTGGCAGTGTAACAAGCAGACAAGAAAACAGAGCTAACCGAGGGTAACAGGTGAGGTAGTTCGGTGCCCGCCAAGATGTAACTCATCTCCCCAACTATCACAAGAACAGGCATGCGATCCAAACCAAAACAATGTACTCATGTCCTACTCTCTTGGGCGTGTGCGATACAAAGAACTGTTGCGATCAGAGAAGAGTTTGTCCTGCTGAGATTCGCTGGAGACTAGTGCGACGTAGTGTGTGAAGCCAACATCAAGAATTCACTGGACATCAGTTGTCAGAAAACGACCGTCAATAGAATCTTGAAGAATTTGACATTTCTGGTTAGCTAACATTCAAGAGAGATTTTGCTGTCAAATGGTTGTTTCAATCTTCAGCGATTACCTTAGGTAGGGTGATAGAAGAACAGAAGATATTTTTCAAGAATGCGAAGAAACTCCGTTTTTGTGGAGCTGACGACAGGATATACTAGTGGCATGAGATGCAGAAGGAACCAATACTGTATGGTCGTGGTCTACTTGGGGTGATTAGCTGATGCGTTGGGGGTGCTCTCAGTTCTAACGTTTGATGGCTGTTGACTTTCTAAGAAGGGTAGTAGTGTGTGTAATCTTATGCACTCAACTCTTCATGGCATTTCCTGTTGTTCTTGAACCCATTACCCACTAAGCACTACAAGTTTCAACAAAACGGTTCTCCACAAACTATTTTAAAAATGATAAAAAAAAGATGCTTCACGGTAAAACAGTGGTTCTGTGACTTTTCGTGCAGAGTATGGGGCAGAACTTTATCGAAATCTACGGAAGTAGATCAACTTATAAGCCGTTACTGGAGCTGCTATATATTATTCAAGAAGCTTGAGCCGATATTCAATAATCGATGCACAAAGGTTCTCGAACACAACAGAAGCCATATTTTCTTGCAGACCTCTAGGTTCCACTCTGGGTTAAGTTGGTTAGATAACTAAGACGTCAGTTTTGATTCGTCCCACTGACTTATTTTTTTCAGCCATCAGGAAATAACACGTCTAATAATGTACATATTGTAATTTTATCTCCCTACAGAAACCAGGCTTTGATCCATACACATAAGTATGATTTGTGAAAAATTCTGGAAAAGATTATTAGACGGGCCGTAGGTTCACACGGGGGATGGTACGAAGGTTTCTCTCACGTAATGTTGTGTCTGCTTCTGTAAGTGAAGTTATTGCTTTGAGCAGTTTGTAACGTTAGTGGAAACTTGATTAAAGGCTGACTAAAAGAAACATGAAAAAGACTGCGTTGTTTTTGTTAGGGCGAATACAAAAATTACCAGTGCGTTTTGGACTTTAAACGTTGTTTGGAAAACGTAGCTTAACCATTCAGTGCAATCTGTCAGTCTATCCAGTGAGCAGAACGTCAGGACCGTGAACAGTTTCAATCCGGGTTGGGAATGGAAGTAAACCGTTACCAGTCTTATAGGCGAGGGTTGTTCTGAGGGAATTTTTCTGCTACAGCAAAACGCTTAGGTCTGTTGTCCTTCTTGTACAAGCATTGTTACTACGTCCACTAAAACATTTGTTTCTCTTTGTAAATATGAGCACAACGATGAGAAGACTAACACTGGTAGATGCTAGCAGTTCTTATCACCTCTCCAGTACCAAGTAACATTGGCCGGCTATATGTTTATATATATATATATGTATATAATGGGAGGGGGGAATGAACAAAACAGCAGGATGAGTTGGAGGATAGGGCAAAAAACTACTCGGTCCATGTGTACAAAAACAATCGTGTGCAAGCCTTAGACTTTCAAATAGACTACCCACATAATTTTTTTCTTATTCAAATCTGTGAGTGTGCCTGGCTTTCTCAATAACAGAATATCATACAGAATATTTCACATCATGATCTTACATAAATGATGGCAGTACCACACAAGCCACTGTGCTGATTAAGCTCATTTTTCAGTGAGTGCAGCTCGATAGGCGACCCAGAACTCCTGCTTCATAAATGTACGCAGCCGGAAGTGGCTGATAAACGTCTTTACTAGGTATTCTTTCGTCACATGCGCCCAATAATGTGAATCCAAACTCAACGTGAATATTGTGTAAAGATATTTTTCTTGCACTTCAGTTATTTTCCACTGAGGACGGATAAAGTTATTCTTAATTCGGGAAACATTTAGGCCCACTGGATTTCTGAACCACTCATGAAGGTCATCATTTACTCCTGTACATCCATTCAATCGAGGTTGGAAAGGTTTTTTGAAATTAAATTTCAGCCACTTACAGGCTGCCTTCTGATGTTGTACTTACTAGCTCAATTGCGAAAATAATAGTCTTATCATTTACCTCAGTAAAAAGACAAATACCAACGAAATTGTTAACACTTTGGTCAGAACCCTGTATATTCGAACTGTGTTAACTGGCTAATTACACGTCGTACATGCAGCATAAGCCACGAGTCAAATTATGATTTCTTTCATTAAGAGTGAGTCATAGTTCATTCCAAAGTTTGAACATCTGTACTACGATGAACCCTTGAAGGGGTAGGAGCAGTTGAACTGTCAGTGAATTTCTCAACCAAGTATGAGTTTTTCCCCATCAAGTTTACGAAAGTGATTCCGTATCTAGTCTCATACATACAGCTGTATCTAACCCCTCAACAAACGTTAAGATAACTCATCAGTTCGTTTCCAAACTTATTTTTAGTTTGAAATCCACATCTGTTATTTTTATCCCGGTGGGATTCAGTTCTCTCATACGCAGTCGATTGATTTTCTTCGTAGTCTGCGCTCATTTCTGCACAAAAGCTATCTTGAATCATTCACGTCAGAATTTCCTCTCCTCGTCTACCGTGAGATATCGAAAAGTTTTTCATGGCACATTCCACATGCGTTGGACAGACTCATTACTTCGTTAAAACCTGATTACACTTCATGACTGCAAAAGTGGACTTATTTTCTTGCAACACGGAAACCTACTGATTTGTTCGGTGATCGGATGATTAGGCCGTGTTATAAAAGATTCATTGTTTCAAAGTTTATATCGCTCACCGATACGGTATTCATTGCTTTGCAAATCTTTATTTTTTCAGGTTGGATCTGGCATTCGGACTTGGATATCTTCTTTGGACCACATTCAATGGATTCGAACTTGCGAAACAGTGAGCCACTCACCACAGTTGACAATACAGCTTCTAACAAAGCTTCCAGTCCTGCCAGTGAAGAGCTGACCAATCCATCTACTTGGGATAACCTGAGGGCAGTGTCGCCCGAATTCTTCAACCTTGCTTTGGTGTTAATGTTGCTGAGTTTCCGCTATCCCAGCGTATTTTGGTATACCAACCGTGCGTTCTCGTTCATCTTCTCAGTGCTTCTATTCTTAACCGGAATACATGCACTCATCGATTATTGTGCGGCTAGCGTTCTTGTTAAATTTGGTCTGAACAGCCACTCGCTTTCTGGCTGGGCTCAACTTCGTCTCGTGTGCATCTCTGCCCAACACACCCAGAATAAGGGCTTAGACTCCAGCTTGCAACTGTATGCTGACTCTAAACTCACTACCAAAGCAAAAGCAAATCTCAATGTTCTTAGTTGTATTGCACCTTTGGTTTTGTCTACGACTGGAACACTTTTATTCCTGTTTCTCTTTTTAACTGTGTTCGAATATGGTTATCGACAATTCAGCGAGAATTTGTCCACCTATCGCCACTATCTGATTGGGTCCCCCAGTCACGCTAACGGATTTCCAGGATCCAACGGTGAAGGAGACCCATATGGCCAGATAGCGGACTCAAACGATACCAGAGTAAACGGGCCTCATCCAAATGGCCCCGGAATAGTGTACACTCAGTCGGATTCAATTCATTCCGGACCGAACGGCAGCGGGAAACTGCTGAACCCTTGTCATGGAGTTAGTTTCCTAAAGAAGAGAAGGTATACATTGGGTGCGGAATTACTGCATCCTGCCTGTCGATGCTGTCTGTATATCTATGCACCACACATTGTTGGACTGATTGGCAGCTTATGTGTGCTCACTTTTAAACTTCCATTAATTTGGGATTACCTCCAAGTGTATCGACTGACCAAACATGCGCTGATGTTGGCTGCATCGCTTTCAGGAATTGTCGCATTGTGTGCTTGGTTCATTGTCTGGTTCGCATTCAGCCTGAAACCTGCATGGAAATTTCTAGTAAGTTTGTAATGCTGAGACATTTTTGTACATGCTTACATGATAAGTCTATTTCGTATATTTTTGAAAAAATTTTCATGGGCTACCGGTGGTTGCAAAACCCTGAACAATTCTAGATTATATCATTTGACGATGTTCATTTTTAGACCGGTACACCAAAGTGATTACCCAGGAGGATTGTATTTGTCCATACGAACAAAATGTGAGTTGTTACATATCACCAATAATAAGCAGTTGACATCTGGGCTGCGTATCTCTTCTAAAAATGTCCATCGACCTCATAAACCGGTGCGATATACTCTTACAAATTTATGCATTCAAAAATATACCATCCAAATTATCTAAGATTCAGCAACCATCCATAAGGAAAATGTTGGCGGAAAAGCTCTGTTCAGAAGTCGGATTTGTCCTCATCGAACTAGATCGATTAAAGCTATTTTAGGAGTGGTTAAGTAATATTCCTCTCACAGTCGAACAGAACATGAGACGGAAATCGGGCATACGGGTAACTAAGATGCCCAGGAGTTAGAAATAAACATCCGAATACTGGTTTTGGACGATTCTGCGGATAGAACTACTGGAGAGAGTTTCGCATATTACTTCTTCGACTTTCATCATCTCAGCTCTTCCGTTGATGGTCACATTTCACGTCGGCTGTTGGTACGATGGTGTTAAGTGAGATAATTAGGGCTAGAATTCATCGCGTACCTTGACGTAAATTTGACAACATTTTCAAAATGACGTCGTTGAAACAGTTCACCCTACACTTAAAGTGACTTTGACATTTGTGCACGCAGCTTCATAAGCTCGATCTTTTTAGAAGACAAGAAACGCTACACTATTCCTCAAGTCTGTCAGAAGAACTAACGCATTCTTCTCACTTTACCGTGGGCCCTTAGGATAGCTAGGTTATTTTGGGCGTTCTTCTTAATGGAGTTGATGTCAGAATTCAAGGGGGTGATGGGTCACAAGAAACTAACCACCATGGCTACAAAAAGTACCTATGAATTCTGTCGTAGCATTTCTTTTATTAGAGGTTCGTATCAGCACAAACAGTAGACCGTGCATTTCAGGTGATTCCAGTATAACCCTTGGAGCTTAGCTGCCAACAGGTTTGGAGTGAAAGACATTCTTCTTTTAGCACCAGTATCAGTAGCACCTGGTTGTTCTGTTCATCCAGACGGGGAGTTGCTTGTGCGCTTTTTTGTCCACTCCTCGATCACTCTGTCGTACAACGTCGGATTCAAGTCTGGAGAGCGTTTATTACGCGCGACAAGGATGCAGCGTATAGACCGAAATTCTGAGACCCTGCCAGATCCATATTTTTGCTGTATGTGTCGTTGGGTCAGTATCACTGTGTTGTCGTTCATTATTCTCACTGTCCGCTGGCTCTCTGTCCGCAGGAATATTCTAAAATATCATAAAGTACTACTTCCGAAGTCCCAAAAAAGCGATTAATAAATAAAAGTCAAGACGACAAACGCTTGACGGAAATTCTACGTCAAGACAGATGACAAACATGAGACAAGCTGAGTTCGAACAAGTTAAAAATTTGGTCATGTACTACTCATTACTGAAGATTATGCCAGGTGCTAATGAACAGGCCTACTCAGTGATCGCGGAGGGCACTTGGGGAGAAATGCATGAAAAGGTTAATGTGGATGCAGCCACAAATTATGAATAGAGGTTTAGTTGGGAAGGAACAACAAAAGTTTACTAAAGTTGAGTCAGTTGATACTGGGCGAACCATACTTTTGACCCGACGATATACTAATCCATACTCTGACAGCCATCAGGCGCATTTTAGTTCGGAAAGGGTATAAAGCTTTTGCTGGAATTTTACTATGTCCACGTCTCCATGAGGCAACTTTCTTACCTTACATTAGGCACCACTGAACAATCACATGCAGCCTCGGGAGAACACAATAGATGTTCTGTAACCCCCAATCAACGAATCCAAGTCTTGGGCCTCTGCCTTACTTAAAATCACATGACTCATTAAACTCGTCGAGTGGCATTTCAGTTGCTGGCAAATGAGGGACACCATCTGAGCGCTTTTCACAGTTCCTTGTGGTCATCACACTCCCAGACATTTGTTACGCAACCTTCTTGGAGGGGAGGCATTAGAATCAAGTTTCTCTCCTGTTAGAGCCTGTAAGTAATACGTCTGCTTGCTGCTACTGAAATTAGCAATCCGGTCGCTGTTTCACCAGACAACCGTAACGATCACTGCACTACTGACTGCAGGCCAGGCAAGGCTAAACCAGCATACGTAAGAGTTCAGTCGTGTTCACTTGTAAGCGAACCTCGAGCCTTGTACATCTTTTCGAAGGCGGTTGGCTGGAAATTCTATGTGAATGCGGGCGCTGTGATCAGTTGTAAGTGGTGTTCAGTTTATAAATCTCTCTATTGCACATCAGAGGAAACTTTTCAGCAGTCTAAAAATGTTTTCTGCTTATTCACGACTGGAGGTGGGTGGGGAATATCATCATTTGGTAAAGTACAATACAGCTATACATACAGGTACCAGTTATGTAGGTGGAATTAGTCGGATTGGTGGTTTGAAGTAGATGGCAGACAACACCATTCCAGTTGTGCAAAACATCACTGAGAAACTAGAATATCACAGGTGCCTATCCACTGTTACGTAAAGCTATCTGCACTTTTAAAACAGTTGTTACGTTTCTTTTTATATCGAAAAGCAGTTTACGCATGTTTATACTGTACCTAGCTCGATAAAAAACCTTTTGTTAAAGAGCCCGCTGCCACTTCCTTCCTATAGAAACACATTCGGTTTTCCCGTTGACAAATGGATTTCCTGCTGCATGTTTAATTACTCCTGAATTGACCAACTTCCCTTCGTATGAAGTGTCGTGTATGAGACATTACTAAACTGGAATTGGACGATGCTACAAGTTTTTCAGGGTTCTTCTGTCAAACTGGAGGTTTATTTCTCATACCTCAGAATACTCTTATCACCGGCGACCAGCGCTTATCGTTTAATGGTCATGTCACATCGTCATTAGTTCATGGCACTCGTGCTTATGAGGTTCTCACTACTGTCAGTCAGTACTATTTGTTGAACTGATTTACACCAAACGAGAGTATGCTGATACACTGCGTTTGTCTGTGTTACTGCACTGTGAGCACACTTGTATGAAAACAGTGGAAATTGGCAATCCCATCGTGACCCTGCTTACTGTTGGTCACGGTTGATTGGACGTTAGAACAGACCACATTACGGGTTGTGTGTGTCGGACCGAATGTTAAGTTCAAGGGCGTTAGCAATAACTGGGACTGTTGGGTCATCACTGGTCAAGGATGACGATTAACGGCCAGCTTAATAACCAAGGGTTAGAAAACATTCTACATCCAGGCCAAGCTAGGTTAGAATTGGAAAACCCACAAGTGACATGGTACCACTTGCAATAATTTATTGGGAACGTTGGCTAACTCTGACAAATGGTGTCTACCAGTGTGTTATTGGAGGTTTTGAACTGTTGCTTATCACCCACAGGTGGACTATCATATTCAGACCACTTGCGTTGTGATGCCCTGCAACTAAGGTTCTCAAGGTTAATAGCAGCAGTCATTTGCATTGTTCACAGTGGTCAAGGAGTGATCATTCAGGTGGGTAATCAAATCGTGGCTTGTTACGTACAGTTAGTTAGGTCACTTTAATTCATCCGAGAATTCTGGATCATTGGAATATCGAACAGAACTAACTTGGTAGCTGGTATCACCTACCAAAACGATCGAACTGCTTGAGCAGCGTTCACAAATAAGCAGTCAAACATCAAGAGGCGATGATATGATGATGTTAAGTGAATTACCAAAAGATTCGCAAAAGAGCGGGCAGTTGACTCGCGTTCCAGTTTTCCTAGGTACTGCCGATCAATTATTTTAAAAAAACAGAGAAATATATGTTGCTTTCTCTAGCATGGGTCAGTCAGAAAGTATGTCAGAATACTGAAACTGTGACTAGTGTTCAACAAGCTGAACGATGTTTTGCATTGTATGCAACTGCCCACTTGAACAAAACGGTGCTTTATCCGGCGACTAGTGGTGAGTTTTAAAAAGTTGCACAGCACTCAAGTTTGTTGGTTTCATTTGAGTCCTCGTAGCTAACGTTGTTCGGCGAGTGAGGGCCCTCTCTTTCGCAAAATGACAAGCGAATATTGTACACTTTTTGGTTAACCGAGAACTTTCCAACCTACTGTATAGACTGTATCCATGTAAAATCGAGATGTTCAAAGATTCCGCATGCGCTACCATAGCACAATGATACACAACTTCATACACTCCCACTTCATGTTTGTATTGCTCATCAGTTCACAGTTAATTATGAGCATCTCTTCATTTGAGATTATTCGAAAAGGTTCAAACGGGCTAATTATTAACACGGATATTGAGGTTTTACGCAGATCAGATTTCACTTCGTCTGTCAGACAGTGGATGCCGTCAAGGTGGTGTTTCGCGTGAGTGTGACTTCAGCCTAGCACTTTATATCATTAAGCAGGATAACGGATAGGAATCGCGCTATCCGGTTAACTCAAGCTGATAATCCACCTCAGAAGTTCGTCTTTAGGCGTTGTCAGATTCTTATATTCCGCGGAACATATTGTTTTTTTCTTTGTCGGTTCTTCTGTAAACCATCGTTTTTAAAACACTCATTACGACAGTTAATGGAAGAGCCATTTGTGACCTAATCCATTCGGATACGTGGGTGTCGTCTTGAAGGAGTGAATGACAGACTGTGATTGCAATCAGACGAACTTAGACAGACAGAAAGCTGTCGAACTTCAGATTACATTAGAAACTACCCAGTTGTGAGAAGTCTGGGTTCCGGCTGACTGCGAACGAGCAAAAGAAACAGCGTGCTCACCCACAGTAAATGCCCTATCAACTGTGTTACGAAATCACTCCAATAGTTCACAAGTGTCATATATGGTTACCCCTAATGGCCTGACACATTCTGTCATACGGAATCCACCAAATAACAGAGGGCACTGACGGCCCAAGTAAGATCCCCCGAATAGTTCACTTCAAAATTCAAAAATGTTATATCTTTAAAGTCTCAGCGCGGCTGTGTAGCTCAGCCGGTAACGCACCTGGTGCGTCTTAACGTGTCGTTTCTAAGGTTGGCTCAAATCCGACAGACATCTAGCTTTTTCACGGTTAGGTCTCTTCTAAGTGAACACATCTTTCAAACTGCCTGTTACCAACACAATCACCATGCCCCTCAGTAGCGTTGATAGATCCCAGTGCGAACCGCACATAAAATCCTGCTCAGCCCGTTGATCCCTCAGTGTGTCTGATGGACTTCGTATGAGACATTATAATCGGTGGGGTACTGAGATTACATGTCAAATTTCTCATCACCCTGAGCGGCTTCGTAGCTAAACCGATGAGGCGTTTGCCGATTCCGGATATGCTGTTCCCGTCACTGGTTCGAATTAAACATAAACTCATATTTTTCACAATTGCATCACTTCCAACGGGTCAAATCTGACGCGTAACTTTTCAACAAAATCGATAGACTTCGTAAACTGCATTAAACACGTGTTTCGACCATCTATCAACTCAAGTAACGAACACGAACAGGGATTAAATTTACACGCCTTGCTTTTGGTTAAAGTCCGGCTAATAGTGGTTAGAAAAAAAAACTTCGAAATAGTTGACTAATTTTTCGGCATTATCGCTTCACCGCATTTGTAACTTGTGGGATGGATATTGTCTGATTGTTCCAATGTGCATTTTCTCTCGATAGTCGTCTGCGATTTTTAGTTAATTTGGAATCTGGACAAAACAAGAAATTAATTTACATACTCGGTGAACGCATAGTCTTCACATAGATTTTGGGCAGACGATCAACACTTTCTTCCATGCCAAATCTGGTGAATCGTTTGACCAAAGACTCATTAACTGTCAAAACTGCAGGTGCTATAATTAGCAGTAAATCAGGTTATTGAGGTCTTAGTCCGTTTCCGTGTGGTATATAACTACTGTCAACACCAACGTGTTCCGACTGAACATCCTTCGAAAGTGCTTTCAGCCGTCGCTTTAAATATGCTATCAAAAGAGATCATCGGACTCAATCTTCTTGTTTGGCATAATTAACACGTTTTTGTCACGGCCGGGATTCGACTCCGGTCCACAATTCCATACAGTGACCGCGCTAACCACTGCACTAGTAGTATAGAGAATTTATCAGACGTAAGTTGAGCTCAGGAACCAGTCGTCACATAAGTAGATTTGTGCGTTTGCTTCCAAAGTGACTCGAAAACCCACACGATTTTCGCTACTCGACATGTTCATTTTAACACTAGTCATCGTTGCGACGTTGCAAACGTTGGTAGTCATCTCGTGACAACGAAGCTCTTTCACCGTCAGCAAAGCCCAAACTGCCCAATCCAGCAAACGAGAAGGCTGGTTGCCACATTTCCTGCTATCTTCCATTAGCTATCCGATGCGGCTTGCGTGAATAATCCTCACATGTTTGTTCTACCTCATGGTAGAACAATCACGAGCTGCCACAACGCTTAAACCGGTGGCGCCAGGGTCTTGTCGGCGGATACAGAAGGTGATGTCTGATTGCAACAAGGTTTGAACAACTGTGCCAAGTAATCAAATTTCGTAGTTCATTCCGGAAATGTAGGTAATGGCTGAAATTAGTTCAACGTGTGCATGTGTTCAACTTGTATTCTTTCAACTGAAGATTGTTGTCAAAAGCACGTGATGGGATGCACAGTGAGCCATGACGATGATATTAACACGAGGAAGCAGTTGAGGGAAATATTCACAAGTACCCTAAATCTGGTATAATCTTTTTTCTAAGGTAGTAAGCTAATGGTGATAAAACATTAACTTTTTGTTGTCTAACCCATCACTTTGTCATGATGAAAAATGTCGTCGTCTACTAGCGGCAAGTCCTTTCAATTCACCAGTGTTGGTTTCCAGTTTGTTGTGTGCACTCGGAAAAACCTACCTTGAAATACCACTTAGCACATTATGTTTTTAGTCAACAACCAAATTGATATGAAGCAGCACAAATCACACGGTGTCCATTGAAATCCCCGACTTCTGGGCGAAAATATTCGATTGCCAGGATAGGAAACAAATATTGGAAGTTCAATTAGGGTTTCGTGAAAGTTTCTATCTAAACCGTCTTCATCACACCGGTGTAGAAACCGCATTGTTAAATCTAGAATGGTGTTGACCAACAGGTTTTGATCCGCATTTTGATAAACCCAGACTATAGACGTCGGGGATTTACAACATCAAATGCTCTGTGTCAATGTATTCTAACAAATGCGTTTGTACATTGCGTTTGTATTGCGGAATGCCTCAGTACTTAGGATAAAAGTGTTACAATTTCCAAAAAGAAATGAACAGCACATAACCTCGGATAAAACGGTGGGCAAAGATATCTAGACAAGGTAGGCTTATGGCGTAGTCTTATTGTCTTTGTAGGTTCAGTAGGTCCTGATCGCATAAGTTAATAATCGTGTTCAGTGTTCGTGAACACATTCTGCAGCCATAATGGGATCGAGGTAGGAAAAGCAACTTGGCAAGGTATTTTTCATCATGTATGTTCAGGTAACTAACAATCGGTCAGCACCAAGTTGAGGAGCTGAGTAGGTGTTTAGATAGTGATAATCTAGGCGATGAACTTCAAAGGCATTGAGAGCGGACGAAAATACCACACAAACGTACCTTAGACCATGTCAAAATGTAATAACTGGGCTGGTGAAGAATATGACCACCAGACAGCAACGACTGTCTCTGAACCGACGACAAGCAAACTATGAAAAATTTCACTCCTGACAACTATTGAACAGCCAAGTTCAAGTTAATCATAAATTGTCAGTTTACTTGCCTTGGCTTTGAACATATGAGGAATAGAAATTGTTATTAAGCTTCTGCAGCACTGTTAATCAAAATGGACCCAGAACCTGACCGAATGGTCATGTGATCAGTGCCTACTGAAGTTACCCTGAGAACATGTCTGCGCGAGAGACCTACCCAATCTGAATATCTCAGCCTACTATTTTATACAGGATTACATACGACTCATTTTCTCCCTGAAAGTCTGGCACATCCTCTCGTGAGTATCAGTCTGACCTCATATGTATGTTGATCATTGTGACGAATGCGAATCTAAACCAACTGTCCATACCAGTGAAGAAATGTGTGAATCCCTTCTCAACATAAGTAGACAGGTGACTGAACGTTATGCGGTCCGAAAACCGTAAACTTCAAGTGTTTTCAAATAAATTCTTTAGTTTTTCAGAGCTTTCATGCTTTTTCAAAACAATTTTTACAAGCTGCGAATGCTGTAGATTTGTTTTTACGCAAATTTTTAGCTACACAAGAGTTGTGGTCAGACCAGCACAGACAATCAGCCTTAACGTTCCTCGGTGTTCACAAAGTTTTGCAGACGAACTTCTCTACGTTTCGACCTACACAGTGCTTTTTCCATTTGGTTTATTCAATAATCAGTTAATCAATGACCAAAACGATATGTTATTCCGAATTAGCCTGAAAATGTTCGCAGTTAGACAAGTCGTTCTGTGTATTTTTCTGCTCAGTTTCATATGAAATGGAACCATCTTCATTCCAGCGGTGTAACTCAATGTAAATGACAAGGTTCTGCCAATTTTTTTTCATGTGAACATATTCACTCTTACACCCATTACCTATAGGACCGCTTTAGTTGTTCAGATATTTAGTAACCAACTGCGTACCTTGTACGCGTATTCTGTTAATCTTTTAGGGTGCGTAGCTTTATTCAATCAGACCGTTTTGTGACTGCCAATGAACTAGGATAAATTATCTTTGCCTTTTTAACCAACTTGCGAACAGCTGGAACTATCCAGCCGCGATAAGTTGCGCTGCTAATCGTGGTTTTGATGACCCTGTTCAGTCGTACGAACTCCATGAGCTGTATTCATCGCAGGATTAGTATCTAGTAACCGGAAAACCTCATTAAGCAATACCTTCTTTTCTGACTGTTTTGGTTTTCATTCGACGGTGAACTAAAGACATATTCTTCCAAACTGATTTCAAGGTTCGAACGATTTAACTTCCTTATTCACACATGTTGTCCCACGTACAAAGGTTAATTTGCCGCTACAAACCATATCCGGCCCGGCAGTACTGCCTCCTCCAACCATGCTCGTGCAATCACATCCAAACGGAATGATCGGCGGTCCCATGATGGGTAGCCTGTTACGGCCTTCAAGTCTCGGAATTCACGGAGATGGGAACAACCGCCTGGGTGCTGTAATGCTTTCATCACAAGCAGGCACGCTTCACCCTCATCTTGCCCCTCTACTCAGCACACCGCTGAGCACAAACTGCTACGGTCCTGACGAGGGTTCTATCACCCAAGTTGGAGTCCAGCCGAGTCCAATCTATGCATGCTTTCACGATCCCACTGGAGTGGGATATGCTGGCACATCGGTAAATGCTCTACCCCGATTCATTCGACTCGGAAACGGCGGAGAGGTAGGAGTCACATCGGCCAGTGTTAACGGGCTTCCAGCTACCCTAATAGTGAGTGGACCGAGGAACGCGGAATATGACGGTGAGGATGCGGAGGTTAGCAGTGGCAGACAAAGTGAGTCAATTGTATGTAATCTGTTGCTCTAACTAATATGCACATAATCCGATTACTCAGTTGCCATTATTACAATAAAGACCCTATAATTACGCTACTAGACCTTGGCTGGAAATTAATAGGCTTTTATTGTCGGACAAAGCAACCATGTTTGAAACTGTTTATGTCACACATGTGGTAATATTCTCGGATCACAGTGTAATTCATTTCCTAAATACGCACACTAGTGACCGTAACGTAGATTCCATGTTGCCGCTGAACAAGGAACGATTTTGCCCGTCTCATTCATTAAGATTTAAACGAATTAGCACTTTGTGGAAGAAAACTGTGCCACTAACTTTGTGATTAACGGGCGGTTACCAGTTTAGTTCACGTCAGTAGGTCATGGACTGTCATTACCAAGGTCAATACACACACGCTTACTGTTTGATATGAGGGACACACAGACGAACAGTAGAAGGGCTTAATGAATTATAAGATCAGATACACACTTTCTCTTTACCATCAATGTAGTTTTTGTCGTAAGCCGAAGTTTAGGTGATAATGTGAAATATGAATGGTTACTTTGGGTCTTTAATCAGTTAGAAGATAACGTATTCGTCCTTCCGTTTCTGTTGTTTATGTTAATTCATGTGCTTTATATTGAATTTTGATCATCCCACCACAACCCTAACGTGTGCGTGATCTGACTTCAGTAATAGTAAATAAGATGTCGATTATTTTGTTAACATTTCCGTATGCGTGTGACTGTCAATCGCTTCGTCGATTTGATTCACTGTCCAAACATGTTTTTAATAGGTCAGTCCGTTTTCGCACATTAGAGAGGGAACCACAAAATTTTCACCCGGGGTGTATCTCAACCGTATGCTTACGTTGTCATGTGCTACCGAGCCCGGACATACATGAATTTACACACGTCTCGCCCACAGAACGACGTCAGCGACCGTCGTAAACGTTCAAGTGGTGGCAGAACTATTGATTACAGACATCTGAGCGTCAACCAGATGTGTGAGTGTGTCATCTGGACTGTCTTCTTTTCCAATCCTCAACCAACCCAAAACTGTCAGTCTTTCCAGGTTTCACTGGCCGACTGAATGTTAATGTCAGCTAGTGAAAAACAGCCAACTGATCCAACCGAATTGCTCATGGGTGCTGTCATTCGACAACACAGAATGTCACTTGAATGGAGCGATGCAGAATGAAAATGTGTTGATTGCTTTTGCTGTCTGACTAGAGAGAAAAGTGTCGTACACTCTTCACTTACCTGATCGTCTGAGCGTGTCTGTCGGCCAAGATACAGACGTACCGAGTAGAATAACAACATAGACCCTGACAGATTCTTCGATGACCAGCCCACCCTACTTGGATTTGCCAATGTGCAAATAAACAGTATTACTGGAGGAAATGTTCTTTAGAATATGATGAGTTTTTGGTTAGGATATTGCTCACGATAAAATTCTAACACAGATCACAACTATCGCGTTGTTTCTGATGGTTGGGAACAGTGGTGGTGTTGTTTGTAGCCCGGGTTGATGGTTTTGGTATTCATATGTTCGCGTTGTTTTACTACCCACCAGTCTTTATGAAATCTGTCGACAAGAATACATATTCTATTGTACTGGAATAGTTTTCCAACTTTCCACTGCTAAATTTCAACCGTCCAACTGATACTTGAGCAAGTGGATCAGTGAACAGTGGTTGTCCCTCCTGCTTCAAACCAGGATTCGAGAAAGCCAATCAAAATGGCTTGAACGTTAAGTTGAGCAACCAAACACGTCTTTCACGTTCTTTCATATTATCTATTGTGGTTTGGTTAAAATGACACCATCGACAATAAATGCACATTTTATCTTCGTGTACATTGAACAAACATTCTGTATGACTACAGGTCGATCCCAAGAATACAGACTGTAACGTGTATAGGCCAAACTATCAGTTTCTTTCTCGTTTGCGATACTTGTCTCTTTAATCCGTCTACGATGTTCACCATGTGGAACTGGAGCTTTTCTTTTCATTTATCCATGAATATATTGGCCGACTTTTAAAGGCTGTCGAATTTTCAGTGTTGTTTAACTGTATGGCTGAATCAGTCTGAATCACGCATCGTAAGCCTGATTTCCGAAATTAAGTACAGTAGAAATTCACTTGTTCTTCAGCGTGTGTGTGAATTCTAAATCGCTTAACAATTGAAATTACAAATTAATAATATAGTAGGAGTTTTGTGCAGTGGTTAGCTAGAGTTGATCTTTTTTGCAGTGAAAATCCTTCACCTTGCACAGGCACCGGAATATTCTTTGTATCACCAGAAAGCATGTTAGATTTTGACAGTTCAATGTCTTGATTTTCAAAAGAAGAATTGGTTGTGTAGTGTCCCCTTATGGATTCAGCTTAAATGCCTAACTAAAGTATGATATGTGTCGTTGTCAAGTATGGACCCTAAAGAACCTGACATACGAAAAACGCACTATAACTGAGCTTCATGCTGAACTAGCCTACCAGTCAAACAAGGATTCGCCCCGAATTATTTTCCCATTGAAGACAAAAAGTTATGGTCCAACAGACCGTCTTCAGTGTCTTCGTTCAGTAGCGTCAATGTCATCTGCTCATCGTGTTCAAACACAAATATTCTTTGTTTGTTGACAGCTTGTGCGATAAACCATTTGGCTGTGACAAACTTGGTAGCTGCGCATCTTTTGTTTCATATGGCACTGGCTTCAGGGCAAATCACTACTTTGTACGCCTATCATAACTAGGTAACTGAGCGTCTATTCGAAAGGCGGTAACGCAACAAATTCTAATTCTTGCTAGGAGAAACTAGAAATATGAGTTTCATTCGCTGAATAGTACATAGCTCCAAGTAACTGTGTTGTGCACACTGTTGCAGTCAAGGGTTATGTCTCGGATGATTTTATTTGTTTTAAATTTGTGTCATTTGATTTGGACATGCATCGTAATATCTTAGTCGAGGACAATGCAACTTTTTCAACATCTGTTAGTGTTGCTAAATAAGTGCTGGAATTGAGGATGACAATCATTTTCGTTCACTTCTGCATTAGTATTGATTGGTTTCGGCTCGCACCCTGGTTCGTTTCCCCATAAAGATGTGCTTTTGCTCCCCTTCGAACTGTGACAAAATCAGGTGGCAGCAACTATGTCTGCCTACAAAGTGCCTTGGGCTCAAATGGAACTGGGCAGGCACCTATCCATGGAGGAATGCCCGCATCCTCTGCCACAGGTGGTCTAGTCACGCGATTGCTACCACCGACTACCTCAGAATCCATCTCACCCTCACCGTCGCAGCTACGTTCCCTTGAGTCTCACGTACCCATCAGTTTCGCAACGCAGATACCATTGGTTAATGGACAGTGTCGATCAAACTTGGATGTGGGTACCTTACTGTCATCGCCTTCAGAAGAAGATGAAGGATCCACGCATACGGTACAGTATTTAACAAACAGTAAGTACACCTCGTACGGTAACTCAGCTGTAATCTGGTCACGCTTATAGTCCATTACAACTGTACTTACATTGATGATTAGTGGTCGAAGAGTTTGCTTGTCGTAAACTGAGTGCCTGCTGAGTTGAACAACAAATTTCAAATTTGGGGAAACATCCGAATGCCTTTCAGAAGTCAACACTTGCTTCACGTTTCGTTCATGTAAGAGGTTGTCACTAACAGTTCGATAGGAGGTTGAACTCCACCTCATTTGTTTGTGAGACCACTGACCGGAAGAAGCTGGATGGTAAAATTCAGCTGTAATAAGCGGCGTATCAGCGAAGAGAAAAGGTGAATAGCACATATTTAACAAGAATCAAACTGTTCACTAGTATTCAAAACTATTGCTTATGGGATCGAACCAAACCTACGTTTCCTAAGTGATCGGAAATTCCTGGCGCCAGGGTTATCGGTTTAATCTACTGTGACAGCTGCCATTCCTTACCTCAAGCGATCTTCGCAGTGCTCACAAAAATTAGTGACCGATTGTATGTACGACATTGTGACTGAGCTCAGCCTAACGTCCTCACGCTTGTCATTTGAGGATGTGTCTGACTGATCGTCCCTGATAACAAGAGAAACTTGAGCGCAGAACTTCCTCTCAAAAGAAGCGGGTTAAAACATTTCCCTATGAGAAGGATACGTTCAAATGCACATGAGGATGGGCTTGTATTCGGACTGCGTCATCATCTCACATATACTTGCAACGTTTTACGAATATTCCCTGGCTTGGAAACTTTGGGACGTCACAATCTTGGAACGTTCGATTCACAAATAAAATCGAACAGAACTATGCTTAACCTTGAGAGTAACTTCTTTAAGTTTTTTGTATAGCTCTGCTTTGTTTTTCGACCAACCTCTTAACATTGTTAATAATACGTTCCTTTTCGAACTTATCTTAAAACTGTAAAACAGTTCAGAATGTACCTGTTCAAGTAACAGATTTTCAGCTCAAAATAAGGTAACTTGAGTCCGATGAGTTTTGAATCAGTTGATTGAGTAGATGCGTTCAAGTTTACTCCTCTGTCGTTCTTTACTTAATCTCTTTCAAATGTTTCATAAAGAATTGCGCTCGAGTGGAATGCAACCCTCTTCAGTCTGTCCAAATTCTTCCACGGGGGCATACAGTATGTTGAATATTGGGAAATCCTCTTCCACACCGCGTTCACCGTTCACTGGGGACACGCAATCAACGGACGTGGTCCAGACAGCGAACACATTCAGCCGTGAGGGTTCTGTGCGACTGTCATCTGCATCAGTGAGTTTTGGCACAACAGACAACGCCAGACAAAATCTTACAAACTTCCGTTCAACTCTGAACCCTACAAACACTTCAGTTTCGGGTGTGTTAACACCTCGAGTCACGTTTCGAGAGAAGGTGGACATGATCAGCCGTGTTTCACCAACGGCAAGTGCAGTGGGCTCACCCAATCACTCATCTAACGATAGTGGTATTGACAACGTAAAAATTGACAGTAGGATTCAGACAAACACACTCCCCTACTCTCTGCCATCGGATGGCAGCGGTACTTACGACAACACCTTCCCAGCCACATTCTGTTCAAGCCTGGTCATTCGAAATCCTAGTCAAAGTAATGGTGAAGTAAACCTGACCGAAGGGTCAGGAACTCTGCAAGGCTCAGCGGGAAATGTAGTAACTACAGTCAGTCATCTTATGAACGGATCTGTCTATAACGATCGCCATTCAAAATTTACCAACCCACTAAACACGAATAACGCTTCACTGCTACCAGCAGATCCATCAAACGAATCAACTGGTCTGTGTACTTCTGTATCTATTAATCCCAGTGTCCATGCATTTCGAACAAATGAAATGATTGGAGATGCAAACAACAGTTTTCAGTCTTCTAATGCTGAACCTTTCCCTTTATTATTCTCAAGTGGCCTCATTGCAGAACAAACACAAGAACCTCGACTATGCAGTCAAGTATGAAGTGGTCAGGACAAGTATCTTTACTTCTCCATCGTCTGCGTTCGACGTTTCAGCATTTGAAAACGTGCTTTGACAATTTCCTACCGATTCCACCACTAGTTCATTTATACTGTGTGCATTTAACCGAATAACTTCGCCCATACACGAACCAAGTTTAATAATGATCAAGTATAAACATTGACCTCTACTGGTCCCGTCAATGAATGTGCTCGAGTGGTTAAATGGTTGCGCCACTTTCAAGGATATTTTCATCGCGCCTCTTTTGATCCTACACTTATCGACCATTCCTTGTGATTATTGTACCTTACGTTTGATTGTGAAGCCGTTAGTCTTGCTTTTCTCACTGCGATCATTGGATGAACTATTTTTGAGTGCTTTTCGTTGCCAAAATGCTTCTTGCTGTAAATAGTTGCAACGTTTCGTGTATACATGTTAGCGCTCACAATTTATCGGAACTGAATGATAACGTTTGATTTCTTCTTTTCTGAACTCCAAACAAGGTTTTGCATGTTTTGTGATTGCTCTCAATGATACGGAATGGGAATTACGGTCTCAATGTACGTTTTGTTGTGCAATGTTAACTTATGCGAGTAAATTCGCTGATTTGGCCACCATGACTTAGCCGTGTTATCTGTCCGTATATTCTCTGTGACATTCTGTTGTGTGCTGCTGAACAACTACGACGTAATCTTACGATAAACTTTATCAACTACATTTTTCCGCTTTCTCATCACGTATGTGCATTTCGAGGGTTTTGGTGCAAACCCTTATCTATGATAGCATTCTTACACTTACCCCAAAAATCGATAAAGTTGGTTTAGTGGTGTGAATGACCTTTATTCTCAAGCCCATTAATTAGCCTTGGATTGAACGAATAAAGTAGGACAGAGGTAATGTGCTAATGTTTTGAAAGAAGATACAAGCACGCTGACAGTCAGAAATAGTCAGATTTATTAGGAAAGCAACAGCACGTACTAGCGCGACGCTAACATTTTGATTCTATCTTTTAGTGATATAGTAACAGTAAATAAACGGTCAAAAAGTCACTGTTGAGGGCTTTAAATAGCAATATATTTTGCGCACAAATCGTCTGAGTGAAACACACTCAGGTTTTTCAACAGAATGGGTACTGATCAACGACGCGCCAATTGTAGGAGTTTCTATCACGTACAAAGTGGCAGAGAAGTAGAGACATGTTGATGCAAGTAGGAAACAAAATTGTGTGAACCAACTTCGGCAGTAAATGCCAGATTGGAATCGCTCGACTATTGATGTGTTCTTGGAGCATACATCTGAAAGAATGTTCTTGTTCACATAAATGTCAAAAGTATGTTAGCCGATGTAATCAGGGAAATGGGTTACAGGTCTCCACGAGAAACTGATTAATTCATACGGTCGGATCTCTCTCTGAATAATAGGCTGGTTGTAACGCTGGCGTATATAATCCTCTTCAATCGTTTAGATGTAGTGATCTGATTTTATTGAATACAATATGAATTAACTCCACACACTGTCATCGGTAGTAAACACGAAACTCACATGGTCACAAAAAACAAGGGTGCCCAAATGAAATGTTAAAAGTAAGGACAGATTTGAATCGCGATTATTACTTACAATTAAACCTAAAGCAAATGGGGAATGACAACTTAGTGTTCTTTGGAAAACAGATCAGAAGGTTAACGACTGATCACAATGGCTTCACAAGGAGTCTGAAATATGTGAGTTGTGAGCAGTAATCAGAAAAGTGAAAGAGGCCTCGATACTGATATCACGATCTATGTTTGCTGGGAGGACGCAGCTATGCGTGTTTGTTAAGTGTGGCTCACCAGCTGTTACGCCGCTGCATCTCTCATCCGTTTTGGTATACGCCGTCTGCTTTTCAACCCAGCATCTTTGACTGAGTGGTGAATGTTCTCTAGAAAATATGGTAGGGGCCTGTTTTTAGTAACGTATATGCATGAATTATACTGGACAATATAATCATGTGAAATTCTTATGCTCACACCATCGTTCAAACATGCAGGTGGATGTTTGTGTGTTCCAATATAAAATTGCCATCAATTATGATCATGACATAACGTTGACGTTTCTTGTTGGTGTGAAAAAACAGTGGACGGTGAAAGAGTGCACTCTGCTAGCTATGTTATTCGTCTCATCAGACGACCGTTTAGGATTTGTTGACGAGTTTTCAGTAAAATTTGAACAGCTGCTCCGAACATATGCATTTGCCTGTAGGACTCTCCATAGACGTGATACTGACTTTCAACTGACCTATAGATTTTGGAGTGGAGTACCGCTGTTTGTCCGCATTGGGATCAGTACTGGCCCAAACGATGGGAGAAAAAGTTTTGTCAGGGAATAAATCAGACATGTTACGATGCATTAACATTATTTACACTCTCGTCAGTCAAAAACGTGAAGATGTGGATTATATGGGTCAGACAGAAAAGGACAGGCAGGAGATGACTATTTATGTAATCACTCTAAGTGTTGTATACTCAACGTCACGATAAACAGATGTGTTACTTCAGTCACGCTTGCGCACACAAGGCTAGCTATTCCGTCTAGGTAAGCCTGTCTTCGCTAAAAATCAGTAGCTTCGGGTTACTCATCTCCAGTTTCTTAGTTATTCTTCAACGTTTGGGTTTAACTTATAATCATAAAATATTCTGCTGAACGAGGACAAAGTTGTCTACCTGGTTTAGGCAACACTGGGTGCCCTTTGTCATTGAGGCTGGCAGTATCGTTTTTATGGCAACCTGTTTCAAAAACCAAGCTGAACATTGAATGTTTTGCCGTGCAAGCTACGTGTCATGCTGAACATAAACCCACATCGCTGACTACAAACGTGCTAGTTATTCTGCCTTGAGTGTAGCATTTTATTCTATGTACCTCGTGAGAACTAGGTACATTTGTCTACAGTTGTTGGCTTTTATTGCCACCTACATTTGGAATATATGTCCTGTCACCTTGTCCGGGATTATGGTCATTCGGATAGACTTTGTTTTCGTCGAGTCTGCCCAAAGTATTATATTGCTAGGATCGGTTGCAGTGCGTACTGTTCCGCTGGATAGTCCAACCCCGGTCAAGTGTCGTTTTAAAGAACCATGCGAATTCTGATTTAATTTGTACGCTAATCAACCATCTCAGAAAACTAGTGTACATCAACTACATAATATACTGAATTGTAGTCTGTTTGTACAAGGATAGGTCAACCTGCGGAATAAATATGGGTTTGTATATAGGTGTTAGACAACATGAAGGACGAGACTTGCCAGGGGAATTCGATCTCCAGTAAGACAAACATGCGCGCTGTGTGAACAGAAACCGAAATACTTGTCTGTAAGCTTCTAGGAAATACAAAGATTTGAACTGAGCATCATTCTGATTTGACTGAGAAGTTCACACACAAATAGACTTCTTAGCCAGCCCTTTTAGAAAAAAACACTAGCCTGGAGTTTCGCTTTTGGTACAACTTGTCCGCTGCGCATATTTTCGCAAAGGCCGAGATCTAAATTCCGGTTACACTTTCATGAAGTTACTTTGTTGCCCATCTCACCACTGACCCTACGTTAGAAAAGATTGGATTATTACACCTTGGCGTTCAACCGTTTTTGCTTATGGCTAATGATCAGGTTGCCAGATGCTGTCGATGGGAGAAATATTGTCTATTAACTTCATTCTGCACCACCGTGCTCATTACTTCCGTCAGGTCAAAGTATCTGATTTCATTAAACCTGCTCTGAAATATCCCAGGTTGCTGGTGAGTATTCGGGGATTTGGTTGATTTGTAAACTAAACACCGCGTGCTCTTAATCGAGAATTTCGCTGGCTGGCCCCATAGAACACCTTGCAATGGGTAAAAGTATATCACTGCCGTCTAATTCACTGCGCAGAAAGGACCGGTGGGAAATTAAGCTTACTAACGTAGTGGTCCGATCGTCGTGTCACATAGTATGCAGGTTTATCCTCCTGCTATTGAACCATATTCTTCACTCAAGAAATTAGTTACTTTCATAATCAGTAACAATAAGATCACATTTGTTGTAACTTGTATGTATTCACTTTTTTCGCCTGACTTCAATTATACTCGGCCAAGCTTCCATCTTCTCAGTACGACTAGTTCTTTTACCTCAACTCCATCACATCATAAGTGCATGATCTCTGTTCAAGCAACAGCTAGTATCCCAGTTATATGACTAAATACAATTATTGCCTAATTTCCCGACGATTGGTCATGTTTCCTAAAGTACAATCTTGGTGTTCCCAGTTCACAACTGTTGTTGACAAGTCAAGCTGGAATTTCTAGATTTACATCTTTTAAAGACAGCAAACCTAAAATGTTCGCCCTTCTGAAGAATTTGCATTTGTCTAATTTTGTTACGATAACCATCCATTCGAATTTCCAAAAAGACAATAAAATCAGTGTCCGAAAAATGATATATTTTTCTTACGTATTTGGTTAGTCTTAAAACTTGGAGTACATGACTATAATTGACCAGGTATTTCGTTAACTTTTGGATTTTGCAGAGTTATTAATTAATCAAAAGTATCACATTTTTTTTAAAAAAAAGGGCTGAAAAGTGCATCGTACTTAAGTGAGCGCTCAAATGGTTCGATCAGTAGACATGAATTTAACAACGTAGCCTAAGTGTTGTGTAGTCGACCGTCGAAGATTTAGCGATTTGCCAACTACGCTCGCATGGTTGCCTTATTTGTATCTTTTCCACAATCCGATTGTGAAAACTGTCGCAAACATTTCCACAAGTTAGAGTGTTTACCAGTAATTACGATCGCCAGGAGCCAGAAAGATACAGTCATCACATTACTTGATATTGTTCATCTAAAGCACTATGTCGTGGAACTGGTTTTCTTGCTGTTGGAAATCACAATAACACAGGTCCGTCAGACTATCTTATCTACTGTTACTCAGTTTTAACTTGTGCTAATTCGACACACAGTACACACGGGGCATATATTCTAATGTTACAGCCCTCGTCAAGCTTCCACAGACCTACTGACGACCACTGGTGTAAAGTTTGAGCTACTAACGTCCCATATTGTGGTTGCAATAGTATTCGTAATTACAAACCGCTCCTCCTTTTGCCAGCTTCTACCAATAGAAGTGCACCACACACGTACTCCGAGCGATTCTTAGTTGGTTGGTCTAGTGCGGGAGTGACGGTGATTGCCCATCGGTTTACCTTACTATGCGATATGGACAGCGTTGACAGCCGCTGTGCCAACATCTCGTGGTGCTGGAATTTAGACAACCACATCTTGGCAACTGAGCACAGTTCGTAAAAACAGTGACGGTGAGGCAAACAGAATTCGATAGTTTGCGGCAATTAGATAATGAAAATAACACGTCCAGAAATGTCTGTGTTTAAGCTTTAGTTGTGAAACGGTGTCCCACTAAGAATGACACGTGAACCCGTGTGACAGTTTTAATCTGATAGAGTTGTAAGAAATTCTGTTCAACGATACACCAGTTACACTTTGCTTGCACCAGAATTTTAGATGAAATAACGAGCTGTTTGTGTTCACTATAAAGTCATTTTCGTCTTGGAATAACACAACTAATCCATCGTTGAGATGTTCAGACTGTTTATATTCCGCTGTGTATTCACGACTCCAATTGAATGAGATAACTGGTGAACGTTGTACTATGTGTAACGTAACAGTAAGCGTTCTATCTAAACCACTGAATGTACTATCAAGACCCGGTAATCCCAATCAAGCAACCCTGCTTCAAACATTTGGAATCTAAAAGTTATATATGCAAAAGAGGCGTCTAGAGGTGAGTGGCGCACTTGACAGACATAATGTCTTGATCGGCAAAATTAACTTCAGTAGGGATTTTCTAAGGGTTATATCCGGAACTACCGAAGATCACGAAGAAGTAAGCATCAAACTGTTAATCTGTCAAAACCGGCATGTTAAGAACTAGCCTGATGCTATTTTGTTCCAGAGTCTTGGCTACTAACAAGTAATGAGAATGCGAGGCAAGCACGGTTCACGTAAAGCCGCCGCTCGTTCATTCAGAAGTAAAAGGAAACTTTATTCGGTTTCTCTGGAAGAAGCCACTATTGAAGGATTTTTGGTTACCTTGATAGATTGGCCTGAGATATATACATCACGTTTGAGGATGAATGCAGTTGTGACCGAAAAATCAAGACTTGCGTCTGATGGACATGACAAGACATGGTTGCTATACCCAGCTTCATTTGGTGTGCACTATAGAGTACAGAGTACACTGTAGAGTATCATTGATCAATTCAGATGAAAAGTTGATTCAAAATGCCTGTCACTTCTAGTGTATAGGAGAATATGGTGATAAGACGCGGATGAGTGGCTTCACGGAATGAAAATTCGCTTCAAAACTACAAGAGAGAGGGGAGAAGAGAGACGAGCAAGCCACGGTTACAGCTTGCCCAGCCAAATGAGAGTCTGGATTGTGGGAAGTATCTTGCATTTCTAAGCCAGTACTACGAAAATTTAGTAATATAGAGTAAGCTTGGAAATCCACCAGCTGGATGGTAGTCTTCAATTCTGTCAGCTGGTTATATTCAGTAGCAGATGCTAAGGTAGTCATGTCCAAACAGTAGCCAATCATCACAGTGAGAACGACCAAAATTGTAGAACTTAACATGTCTACCACCTGCAATACAAAACGGAACAGGAATTCACTACTGCAAAAAGAAGCCATTCTTAGTATTTAAAAAATACACTGTTCATAATGATGGAACGAGGACTTAATTGTTGTTGTCTATCCATGGTGTGTAATTGCAACTAAGATATAAAACACTAGGTGCTGACGCGATCAAAAGCTTGCTAGTATCTAACTAGGGTAACAATTACAACGAGGCCCAACGGTACCCACTGGTGATGAGTAAACCAGTCAAAAAGTCGTTCGATATCAGTAGCTGTGCGCCATTTGCTGCAGCAATTTCTGGGCAAACTAGTTGACGTGAAACACATGTGCATCAAAAGATTGTTAGCCTAAATTTGGGACTGTGGATCGATGACAATTTATTTGGAATTATTAAAGAATGTTTTATATTTTGTTCACCAGTCTGCAAAAAATGTTTAGCTCTGGGTTTGCGAGTTATTTTGACTAACTCGTGAACATTAATTTGTGTTCAGTTTGGTCATAGATAGTAGACCAGAAATAACCATTTTAAAATACTGGGTGTTCTAATATAAGTGGCAAATTGCTGGCAGGGAAATGCCATCAAAATACAAAACAAATCTCAAAGTAGATATGAGTAGGAGAATTTTCTAATGGTGTGCGGCATTTAGGGAGCATATGGAAGGTGCATTCACTCACGACTCTCAAAGGTGTCCAACCCTGAGACTGTAAAAAGTAGTTATTTATCAGAAACGACCACTTCAGAATGAAACGGATTGGTTGAAAATTTGTGAAAGTTGTTTTCTTACAGAACGTGTTCTGTGAATTGATTCAGAACAAAAAGTCGACGCAAACAGAATGCGGAACGTTTTATTTCTGTAACAGGATGGTCAATGCGTACTTTCTCTTCCCATTGTCCTCATCATGCGCCCTCGCCGGCGCAATTTTCAACTGGGTTAATTCGTTTTCCAGTGGTTAATTCAAGCCTGCTGTATCATGTATTCTGAAAATCCATAGCCACACTTTTTCATCCTGTCGTTTTAAAAATAAGTGAATAACTCGTACAAGATTAAACTAGCGTTGCCGTTTAAAGATTATTCACACAATGACGTGTACGTGATGATTGGACGAACGAAAAACGACCACATAAACCGCCTATGTTCAACGCAAATTGAGCCCACTTTAATGCACACATTAATGTCTAGTTGAAGACTGTAGCATGTCAATGAAACTAAGTGAATGGGAATCCAAAAGGTGAGCGGTGATTGCCCATAATAGGATGGAAATCTGTTATTTAGGTTCTATCTCTCAGTGAAAATTGCGTCACTGCTATGCACTGCACACAATAAAAGAAGAATGGGAACAAAAGGCTAATTTTCCACAAACATGCGGAACAGGCTTCAGTGAATTCAACATTCGACATCACCTCAAACTGGGGATGTCGGACATGAAATAGCCATCAAAACTGTCCTTCAAATTGCAGCGTTGACCCAAACGAAAAGCAAGGAACAGAACCACATTCATTTTTCAGGGACTGTGAAGTTGTTTTGCGTTCTGAAGTCCAAACGATGATTTTGAGTGTACGGAGGAAATTAAATTGTAAGCGGATTTTTATTAGTGGACCATATGTACCAAAGTGAAAAGATATATTATACTAGAATTTAATTGCTCGCCCAACTTAACGTTGAGGTTACTAAATTTTGATGTTACTACTTACCGCAGTGCAGAGGGATGCGCAATTTACACACACAAATTCCGGTAGTTAGCGTGCAAACTGGCTCCTCGATGACTTATGCTATGGCTTGGCGACGAGTGCACGCTCATAATTGTAGTTCGACTTTGACTGAGCAGTAGTAGTCAGTGCCTCCTACTCAAAGTGGCCTGAACTATTCCACACGGTTTCTGTTAGTGGTCAGCATAATATTTTTGGTGCTCACAAGCCGTTCAGTAACAGTGGTAATTGTTCAAATTGCAAATAAAGGAACGCAGTTTGCAGCTGACATTTTGACCAGCTTCATGAAATTCGTAGATATTCATTTGTCATCACTAGACTCTTCTGTTCAACGAGTTGAGCTAAACTTGTAGAACCACTTAAATCTACCATACATTTTTTAAAGGTTGTTTACGTTTGAGGAATTGTGGGTATATGTCAAAAATCCCCGGCTACCAATTCGTGATGCAACTCGCAGTACTGAAGGTGAGAACTCAGGCAAACTGTTGGTGGGGAAACCGCTTCCTATCAGCATGCTATATTTGCACTCTGCTGAAGTTGGGTTACCTTGTGAAAACCATGTATGATCATCTTCGGGAGTCGTTTTAAAGAGCAATGTTATGCGCATAGTACGAGGTCTAAACTGAGGTGATTCATCTGCCAATCTATTCTATATGTCATCGGTTTGCAGTAATTGATGAAACTATTACCAGTGTGTCCAATCTACAACATAACTCAAAGGAAGTGAGATATTTGGGCAGCATTCAAACAGAAAGCCAGACTTGATCGCAAACAGTTGCACTTTCATTCAAGTTGTGACAATATATTGGTTCGATTTGAATGAAGCACAATGCATGTGTTGTTGCCACTTTATGGAAATTTATGGACGCCAAGCTTATCAACAAAGGTTCTTCGGTGAACCATTCGATGACATACGTAGTCACTCTTGATGGTGCATTGTTTTTTAGGCACTCTTAGCTATATATGTTTTCCACTGCCTGATTACGCAGTCCCTACAACATTGCTATAGCACAACCGGAGACGAATGCAGAAATCCTCCGGCTTTATAGCGGGGATCGGTGAGTAACAGACACCAATCAATCTTGAGTGATGCTGGTGTTCAGGCAATAGCTGCTTTAATAAGAGTGTGAAGTTGCGAAAATTTTCGTGTTTACGTTAAGAACCGGTTGACCTGTCAATATTTCTCTATCAGTGAGGGCCTTGCGCCTCACTAATCAGGTTATCATCCAGACGGTACTAACGCGTGTACAGCAAACACAAACACTCACTTCTTGATCATTTTTAACACTTCTGCTCCTGATATTTTCTGTTTAACAGATTGACGAGATAGAGCGTCAACCATATTGAAGGTATTCTCTGGATTGTATGATCCTGGAATAATTTGCAAGCGCGGTTTGGATGCGTACAGTGAAACTGGTGAGATGGCACTCTAATCACAACCACTTGAAAGAAATACCACACAAGTTTACTTACGCACACCTTTAGGAAAGTCAGACCGTAGTTATGCCCTAGCAACAAACCTAACTTTTGGGATCTCCCGACCTGCCAGTCCTTTGAACAGTGGCGAAGTGGAGAGCATTACCAGATATCAGGTTTTTTCGGTTGTGTGTCATCATAATCCATATTCTTGGGCTTAATTTATCCATATGTTGTGTTGCTCACGTTTCAAAATTTTGTGGTATACAGATCACACATGGTTATTGATTTGACCGGCTGGTCTAAACATTTTCTGGCTGGACAATGTTGACGATCCTTTCTACAAGTCAAACAAGTCAGAAGGTAGCAACACATTTTGCTCTGCAATAAAATCATGGAAAATAAGTTATTGCTTGTTTTCACCACATTAGTGTAGATACAGTTCACCTCAGATTGACAGCTGCCACCGGCTATGGCCACAAGTGTTGGAAATGACCTTCGTAATGTTAATTGACGCTCACCCTTAAACCTCATTCCGAGACCTCGCGATAGTAGCCAAGACAGACTATCAATCCGAGGTGGGCTGCGTCTGCCAACACTAAGTTAGTGAAAATGAGCTGCACATCAGTTAACTGCAAAACTCTCTCGTCCCAAACGATACTCACATAACTGGTGGCCGAGTGGATAAGAGCACTGTATCGTAACGCGAAGAGTGGCGGCCCAATCGCCCATTCACATTTTATGCCTGGTGGTCCAACCGGGAACAATCCCGGGTGGTGCATCGTCGATTTGAGGGTCAGCATCAAGAAACACTGCCTTGACTTTAAACAAGTTTTATATCGCATTGAAGAGGTAGACAAGAAACATCTGTGGAATTTTAACTCATTAACATACTGTCACATATCGATATATTTTAATTCAGCCTCAGGAAGACATTTTCAATCCTTACCACGTGACCTGCGGACCGGCCTATGTTACCCAAGTGGCTTGAGGACAGTTTCGGTAACATTTCTCATGGTATTGCTCTTTATACCGAGCATCTAACTTTCAGTGCGATGCACCTTTTCTGTAACTTTCATGCATTCTAGAGGTTTATCAGTCCCTGCACATACATTTTATTTCTCACTCACTTAGGTCACTATATCTATCCTACTCCTGTCATTTTTTAATCATTCTATTCACATTTTTATCCTTCTTTCGATGATGTAAATGTCTTTGCGCTTAGCTTTATGTTTTTCAGTCGTCGTAGTGTTTGTGTTGCTAAACAACAGCTGCACAAACAACTCCACGCTAGACTCCCCATAATATGGGACAGGCCGGAACAGCGTAGTAGAGGGCAAACGTCCGACAAAAACGACAGCTAACTACGCTGAACACATTACGGACCTATTCAAAGTCTTCACAAGAAGTGTCGTAAAGATTACGCCCTAGCCATCCTCAATAAGCAGTGGCACAATATGCATTTCGACAGTAAAACCAAATTTAACGGCTCCACGGACCAGCGGGTCAATACCCGTGAAAGACAAGCAAGTCATTGACGCAGTTCACGTTCGAAGCCTCCTCCTGAGTACTATGGCTGGTCTTCTGTCATGAACTTTCTCTAAACTGCCTATGGCAGTCAATCTCCTGGAGGGCCGTGCCTCGGAACAAATAGCCCAACCTCAACATACCTTGCAAAATGTAGTTCACCGTTCCCTTTTATCGCGTTTCACTTGTTCCGAGCCACCGAACGCCTGTTCTGAAGCTTGAACACTTCCCGGGTGGCCCTCAACCCAAAGTTAATATTCTTTGCAGCATATTCAGACTTTCTCCCAATTTTTTACCACACCTCGTAGTACATTCTGTTCACACAAAATGCTTTTCGATTATTGTTGTCCACAAGTCCCGAACGAGTGGAAACAATCTGGTTTCCTTCGCTGTTTTCAAATGTCTTCCCCTCTTCCTAGCAAACTACGTTTCGCCCATTCTAACAAAAACCCTTGCTATTTGGTAGCAGTGGTATTTCCAGTGCCTTCGACATCGCCTCTTGTACCCTCCAACATAGCTTCTACTGCCCGCGGCGTCTACTCCATCAACAACGTTCAGAACATTTACTGTCATAATACTCCTCTTTGAAATCCTATACTTCTCACCCGTCAATGAGTACATCGTGCAGACCGTTGTCCTATCTTCTGTATACTCTAGCCCTCACTGTGTCCTTGTCTCTCTCTCTCCTGCAATTTCCCTGTTGACTTACAACTCTACACCTTTCAATACTTCATGTTAGAACCCTGGAGAATCGTCCGAAGTGCATTCAAACGGAATCACTTCAGCCAGAGTTGTTTGTTTTGACTTTGGAAGCAAAATCGTGAAAATCCGACCCAACCCTATCCCCAAACATTCAACCTAGACGTTTTTTATCGCGTCATTCTGATAGTCGTGCGAATAGCCAGTTGTTGGTCATCTTACTTTGCTTGAGTGATGATTGCATCACCCTTTTTCGAAGCTCCGCTCGCCCGGATTGCTTTTGAACCTGATGATTGCCCGGAAGAACACTTCTGGGTATGAATGCCCCATTGTGTGAATACAGTTAGTCTTCAGCCCGTTCACCATCAAATTGTAATTCGTTTCTCGAAAAAGATCCATCGATTGGAACTGTTGAAGTTATCCCACTATTCACTTTGATAATTTGTTCGATAGTACCATGGCATTACGATCCAATCTTCGTCTGAATAGTTTAGATCATTGGTTTATCGCTACACGTTGCTCATCTTCTTCATGGAACTTCGCACACTGTCCACCAAGGCATTTTATACACGTTTTATCGATGAAAGAAATCGGAAGACTACTGTACTAAATGAGTATCGACTTACTGTCCTAGACTACCTGATTTCTCTTCAGTACCAACCTCATCCGGAAGAGTACCTGGCATCTAACCTAACCGGAGCAAGCTTCTGACATCAACCATTGAGGAAACAGACAAGATGACTACGGAGGTTTTTGAGATATTCCCAAAACAACGACGACAGATTCAGCCTCTCAGTTATCACCTAATCCTCAAATTGATACATCAACTGACAATACGGGTAGTATATAAGAAAAGTCGAAAAGTATGGGATACCACAGTCAAAACAAACACTAACAGCCGGCCCAGACTCCCCAAAGAAAAATGGACTTTTCTCGCGCCTTTGTAAGCCCCTAAGTACTAGGGATTCTTCACCTCCACTCCTGCATGCCCCTCAACATGAGAACACGAGTGAATTGACACTTTTTTGCACCATACGCCACACCAGAATAATCTCTGAGTGACTTCAAGACAAGATTTTCACCTCCTAACCTTCGGTGAGAGCTGGTCCTCAATAAAGAGAATGAAGATGCTGCTTTGAAGAAATCTCACTTTATTACATATGTCAACGTTGACTTGCACAACACTCCTTCCGTACCACCATTCCACTACTGGCTCATAACAGCGGTCGGCCTATCTCCCAACTTTTATATCTATTTAAGTTCTACCCGAAAGAGGCCGTCGCCCCCTAGGCATCGTCTCCGGCGACAACCGAGTACTACCGCGGAACAAACCATGCATCCATTTCTCACACACAACGATCGTGTCTCCTAACCCTGCTTACTGAAACCCATCGAAGGAAAAAAAGTGTTAGTTGTCGCCGGGAAGCTTCAGACACTTCTCCTTCACAACAGATCCGCATAATATCTTTGGATGCTGATTCCTCAAAATGATACTAACAGTCTTCAAAGGTGACTTGAATTACGCAGAGGTAGCCGTTTCTGATCCCCACCAAATGCTTACGAAGGTTCAAGAAAGAAGAGAACAGTACGGATCCCCAGAACACACATCTCAATTGCATATGTTTTCCATGACTAGAACCACAGTTTCACTATGCTTGCCCATGGGTCAGTTACCTTTAACAATCAAGGACACAGTCATTCGTTTCTCACCAAACCCTGTTATCTTCAGGATTTACCAAAACAACATTTGGTGACCTAAACTTCACCTTCATGCAATGCACCTTAGAAAAATTATACCAAATACATGAGGACAACCAAAATACATTCCACTACGGACGTTAACTGCAAAACTTCTGGATACCTCATCTTCCATCCATAACTGCACAACTCCGTAAATCACTGTGACGTTGAAATCTAACCATCGTTGCAAATATGTACCATTTATGATCAGCAAACTCATGATGCTAGCATTCACTAAACGTGCCGTTATTTAGACGTGTTTTTCTTGTAACTCTGGTTGTTAGACATACGCTTTTCATAAGAGTAAATACAAATGAGTAGTATTACTGTCTGTGTTTGTTGTGGTCTCGTGTTTGGCTGGATGATAAAGCCTTACATATCGTGCTTTTGGTTAACAGTTTTTTCACTGACCTTCTGAAAGTAGTCAAATCCTTTGACAGTGATCTCTGTCGTGTAAATTAAGGTTCATCCAGCCATTTCAAAGCTTGTTTTCTAATAGTCAAAATTCCAACCACGACAACCCTAGTTCGATCTTGTTTCAGCACTTATTACTTCCGTACCGGTGCTTAGTGATGTGCGCAACATTACGCACGTCCGGCCCATTGTTCTAATTAGCACCTGTCAGCCGGCTCGGCTTATGCTCCTAGTATTTTAAAATGCATTCCACGAAGCGAAGCATACCACGGCAATAAAATGGGTCGCATTGGTGCAGCGCGACAGAGATTGGCGACATAATCACCGGTTCGGATCAATGTGAAGGTTTGTGAATCGGCCAACCGTAGTCCGGTGATCCACGTGGTCTTCGGAACAATTGTATTGTCAATGTGTCGATTGAGAGTGGGTCTGGATATAACACGAATTGTGATTGATTTTTTCAAGCCAGCTCCACAAACGAGATTACGTTCCGCTGTAGCCCGATCAAGCGTGGGAAGTCAGAACATGAAGTGTGAGGGCATATACCATTTTGTGTCCTCAGTAGGGTTCCAAACGAATGTCAAGTTTATCAGAGATATGATCAGTTAAAATAAAAACCAATTGAGCTTGTGTGTTCACGTTGTCAACGCCTAGCAGGACAAACAAGTTTCAGCGGGTGACTGGATAAAAGTACAACTGCCATCTGCAACAGCATCAGCTAGGGCAAAACACGTTAGAATAGATACTGTCTTGGTGTGCCATAATCTCTTCGTCTCGTGTGAGAAGCTTCCAGTTGTTTTGTCATACATGTCAGAATGACTTGGATCTGCAACAAGTGTCGTGGCTGAATCCACTGGAGTTTCCGAGTTTAAACGCTTCCTCTATATCACAGTGTGATACTACGACACACTGTGGAAAACATATATATATGTATGTCAGTACATATACATCGATATATTTGTAAATGCCGTAATGTACATTAGTAATTTGAAAAATGGCACCTAGCCGTCTATCTGAAGATGAGGTGAATCTACAAAGTGAAATTTGTCCCCATCTTTCTGGGAATATTCATATGAAAGGATGTTTGGTATTAGTAGCACTGAAGAACCTAAGAAGTGTTGAATTACGCACAAAAGGCTTTCAGAGTATACACTGAAAGAGGCAGAACTTGTTGGAGAAGTTCAGTCTATAGAAAATGACAAACTCAGAACCACATACCTCTATTATTAACGAACGTCTGAGTCAAGTTCAAAAGGCACACAGCAACACTCACTGTAAGACTAGTCGATTTTTACTTGATTCTAACGTATATGAAATAGCAATATAGATTCTGACTGTACTTAGGATAGAATTTTTCCCTGTGTCATGAGGCTATGAAGTCTAGTTGTTCGATTTTCAGAACGTAAGTCTCACAGTACCTGAATATGCTTGACTGAACTCTGAATCACCAGGTTTCAGGGGTAAGAGAGAAATAGATAAAACCGGAAACAATCGAGTGTAGCTCAAGACAATTCTACCAGATCCACCGTCTTCGAGAAAACTAAGCAGTCCATACAGCCATAGGTCGTTAAGTTTTCATGAATCGGGCAGCTACCGATAGTTCAAATGATTACCGATTTTTTCAGTTTGCAAAGGCCGTTTTAACAGCCACGAAAGAATGTTACCCTAAGTTTTAGGGTGCTAACGGATATACAAAAAGCCGCTGATTACCGAGTTATCAAATTAATAACAGATTACTGAAGACCAAAAGGTCCGAATCAACTAGCTTCACACGTTCACCAACGTTTAATAAGTTAATTGTGTATATTGTCTTGTACAAACACGCAAAATTAACGAAAGCGTGCCTGGATTTCAAAAGTCTAGGTGGAACTAGTATAACAGTACCACAAAAGACTCAGAAGTCTGTACCCCAATGAAACGCATGACAAGCTGTCCTTTCCTGTTTTTGAAATCACCAAGGACACCATAATTCTGAGCTCAAGCCGTGCATTATGACAATGGTTGCACCTGCAACTCAGCATCTGGTTTGGATATACGCATGACATGCTTGTTAAAAGATAGAAACACAATCGACTGACACACTAGTCGTCTTGTCATTCAACAAATTGACTTGATAAGGTGTCAGAATTACAACTGGCTAACTGAGAAGGAACCGTTCAGTTCACGCAAGGTCACTGGTTTACACGTTAAGTTGGTAAGCTATTGTTCAGCTTGCACACCGATGGTGTGCGCTAGAATGTTACGAAGAGTGAAACGCAGAGGGGTGATTGCGCTGAACGATGTGACAAAGAAAGTTTACATACACCGGCGTTAGCCAGCATAAGTTTGTCTCACTGGTTTGTGGTAGAGTTTACTTAACCAATTAGGCTCAGAAGTTCCGGGGGTTAAACCTTAAAACACTTTCCTTCAGTCTACGCCAATACATTAATGCTATTGGCTTTCGTGTGACCCACTTTGATGGTTGCGGATAACCATCTCATGTGATCACCAGCAGCTTCACTTAAAACTGTTACGCGCGTCTGACACCAACTTGCCATGGACGCAAAAACTTTAAGGAAGACGATCAATTTAAGGGAGTCACTTCTAGTGATGTTCATTGAATGATGGTGCATGCTGTAAGGTCAGGGGCTGTAGAGATCGTCTGTAAATGCATTTTCTGTCTTACATTTTCCGAGGTAATGTCATTGTCGGTACAGAGATAGTCATTGTAATGAAGAAGCACTGTGTCTGAACGCATACGGTCAAATTTTTGCCATTCAAATTTATTCGATATGTGATATACAAACCAAGAATGGGTAAGGTGTCCGCATTTCACAGCTGACAAGTTCTACTGAAAAATGTGGATTTTATTTACTAAAATGTGATAAATTTGGATGTCAGCTATTCCGCAAGCTGTCCACAAGCTAGTCCGAAGTCACACAATTTACTGTTTACACCCTGTTTATACTCGGGCAAAAAAACACGGAATTCTTCTGATATAAAAGGTTTATGACCTTTTTAGAATTTAAATGAGTGACTAACTTGTATCATCACCAAGATAGAGATCATTTCAGGTGGAATATAAACATTTACAAAGATTTCTGCAGTAGGTAATGTAATGGTGGCCAGCACAGGAAGTTCATCTTGACTTAGGACTATTAGGCGCGGATTAAAAATAATCAACCTGGACTAGTTTTTTAAATATGGTTAATTACCGTGGTGATCAGGGTTACAAGATCTTTAGTGTGTAATAGCCATATTCAAAAACGATTCCCTTCAATCTGACCACTTTCCGGAGGTAACCAGTTTTGTCAGGAACGGCTGACATTTTGTAGCATACCCTGTAATCCCTAAAGTGTCCCACATTTCAATTCTTTGGCGTCCGTGACTAACAATCTCGGAAGCACTCATTAGTTTCTCGCCAAACCCTATTACCTTCAGGTGTTTCGAAACACAACATTTGGGGACCTCTCCCTCGATTTTCACACCGTGTTTCAGGTATGTTTCTGACAGGACCCGTGTTTTTTAGATGATCTTGGCTATAACTTGAGTGGAGGTAAATTAGAAGCCAACAGACAGTTTAACAAAACTACTTGTAATGTGCGTTTTTACTATCTAACTCATTTGTCTCACCCTAGGTCAGCCTGCGAAAAGAACGTTTGGCAGCGTCAACTACCGGCAATTCTTAGTTGGCAGTTGTTTTAGTGATCAGTACAAACAACAAACCATCCCCAAACTATTCCGCCCATCATGTAAATTGGAAGATAACCACATCCCTAAGTGGTCTAATCGGGAGTTATTGCTGCGATCTCCCTCCGCATTAATGTTACAATCACACCATATCGAATTCATTGGGAAAGGTAAGCACGTATTAACTGCCTGGCGTTTGTATCACAAATAAAGACAAACTGGTCTTACAGTAACCTTAGATGCGCAATTTGACCTTTTCTAATGTGTCACATAAGGAGGAATCTGCTACGGAACTAATATAAGCACAAATATTCACCCTACTCTTGAAGTCTAAGCCCCTACTCGATCGGTTTTACTAGTCTCTGGAGTATCGCTTCTCGACGCAACTACTGAATTTATCACCAAAAATCATGGATATTGAGGGTTACCGTTATTTCCTGAATCATCAACAAAGCATTAGACGACGCAGCATTCCTGTAGAGCTAACCCTTCAAAAGACAGAATATAATTTACACTAAAAATGTGGTTACTGTGTAACAATTAGTAGTTCAAACTATAAAGTTCTAGCCGTTCACAACTCAGTAGGAGGTCAGTTGTGTCGCCAAACACGAAGTGAACATTGAGGGTGCATGCAAAAGTAATCCCGTTTGGTCTAATTTTTGCAGTCCGCATAATTTTTCCACTTGCCTCATCTGACCACACAAAACGGTAATTGCCCTTACCAACGGTAAATTCGTGAATAGCGAAATTACATCCAGAAAATTCATGTGTCGATGTCTAACATTAATATTTCACACAGAATCCACAAAGTCAGAAGTGTCGCCGGAAAAGGTGTAGAAGAAATTCCCATCGTATAGGACACAGTATTTCCATTAAACGATTGGCAGTTGCATGACAAGATGAACTACATATCATCATCATCATCATCATCATCATCATCATCATCATCATCATCATCATCATCATCATCATCATCATCATCATCATCATCATCATCATCATCATCATCA
>QNGE01000930.1:76029-110259 GCA_008508345.1 Paragonimus westermani | reverse complement strand
AATGGAACGCACACAAGCATTATAGACCCTTCCTTTCAGCGACAACCGAACGTCTTTCCGACGCCACAGATGACGCAGTTTGGCGGAGGCAACTCGTGCCTTTGCTATCCTCGCTGGTATCACATCAGCAATATTACAGGCTGATGAGATAGTGCTACCCAAGTATGTGGAACTGTCCACAGTCTCCAGCGGATTACCTGCAATAAAGAAAGTAGGGGTAGAAATGCCCCAGTCATGAAGCAGCAGTTCTGACAGCAACCTCACTCCACCATCCTTGAAAAGAGGAGGAGAGAGGAGGTCTGGTCCAGGAGCCTTATTACGCTTCCATAACTTGAGCTCTAGGAGCACTTCTGTTTCCGACGGAGGGCCGTCTAGAATGCAATAGGTGACCAATCGAGTCCTGCCGTCCACATGATCTGGTTGAGACCAACTGAACTGTTCGTCAAAATGTTCAGCCCACCTGTCGAGCCGGTGCGACTGGCTAATGATAAGTGAACCATCTTTTTCACATATGGTCTCACTTACACCAACTTGACGGTCAGTACAACCACGGAGCAGGGAGAAAAGCCTCTTCCATCTCTTTCGATTGTTGGACCAAGTAGTGCTCACGGTCTTTGTACAAGCATTTAGTCAGCTTGCGTTTAAGTTCTCGACAGGCGTCATCATATTCAGAACCAGGCGGGATAGAACGATGCTTTTTCATAAGATTTACCGACCTGACGGAAATTCAATTCTGTCGAAACTGAACAGATCCTTCGAAGAATACCTGTTCAGAGCATGCTTTCGTAGCTCCAGCGATTTGTTCCGTGTTTATTAGGATCATCCACCTGACTCGAACTGGGTAAATTCTTTACCAACGCCTTTTGGTAAGCGTTATTTACATCCCCATCGCTCGAATGCCAGTTAAGCACATTGCTTTTACGAGCGTTAGTCCTCTGGGCAAATGACAAAACGAAACGGACACGCACAACAGCATGGTCCGAGTCTGACAGCACACAAGCGACTGTTCACTGAGATTTAATCGAGCAAACATTGCTCTGCTCGGGAACTTAGTGCGATTCCCACTCCAGCTTGACCGAGAGATTCAGCTTCGGTATCATCAGAAACCCTGAGAGAGAAGCGCTTGGCTCCACAGCTATCTAGATGTGAGCTCAAATGGATAATTATGCTAGAATCGTGGACTCGCGTCCCCGACACACAACACACATCAAGCTCCAGACTTGAGACAGTACTTGCCAGAGCAGCTTGCTGGCCGACTTGTCGGTGAGTGCGGACGTTGAAGGCGCCAATGTTTACTAGTTGTCTTGGCCTCAGAAAACAATTGTCGTCCGAAGGCACATGGAAAGCAGAAGAAATAGAGGATGAAACAGTAGGAGAAAGTCGTGGACGATTAGTAATGTCACTGTCGAGAGAACGATAACTTCTGATAATTCCAGGTCGTTTATGCCGCGGAAGGGTGCATGAATTACATACGTCAAGTACCAGTCTGAATTAACAACTAATTTTACGAATTTTATATGAAACCCAACTGTGAAAAGTCAGGACTTCGTATGGATTCGAATCAGCCACATAAAAAACATGCGCAGACGCAGCAAGCGCTGTACCAGCTGAGCTACGTTGTCACACGAGGAGCTCGGAAACTTCACACTTGGACTCTGTTACACATCCGTTCGACTGACTTATATAGAATCCAACAACGCCAATGCTGAGCAAAAAATGTCCAAGCATAGAAAATCTGCTGATCTACTGGTTAGCAATACAATTTCTATGCTGGACATTGGCGTTGATGGATTCCATTGTGAACTGCTTGATAAACCCTGCCGGGGCAGTCGATCCCTCAATCATTTGGTGGATTCCGTATGAGACAGTGGTACGAGTTGGTAACCGAGTACAAGTGTGAAGTTTCCGAGCTCCTGGTGTGACAACGTAGCTCAGCTGGTACAACGCTTGCTGCGTTTGCGCATGTTGTTTCTGTGGCTGGTTCGAATCCATATGAAGCCCTAACTTTTCACAATTGGGTCCCATCTAAAGTCATAAATCTGCCAAACTACTCACTGGGAATACTTCCATGAGACTTAGGTAGTCTGTATAAACTTAGGGTGATAGATCTGTTTGGTTTCCTCTGGTCACCTTGCGCTCGGATGATACGTCTCATCTGCATTAATCGCCTCAATGAATAAGTAATTTGTTTTTCAAAAACTCCCTGTGGTCCATCTTGTGCTCTGCCTTCCTGAATTTGCTGGCATCTGTAAGTATCGGTAGCACTCTTTGCGATAATCAGATTTGCTCAGAACCACACCCTCGGTGCTCCTGTCTGGCCGAGTGAGTAGGATACCAACACGTGTACACAAAATTCTGATGGCATCCGAATTTCTTCGGGTTATCGAATTTTTATGGTATACAATCGATTGACGACATTTGTGACAACTAATGGCTAACTCAGACTAAAATTACTCAAGATCAGTATCAGACGAGGGACATAGGTGAAGCGCTTGGTTGAAGAGATTCATAACTTGGACTTCAACCCATAATTGACCATCCTTACGGCTTGGGCAACAAAACTTGGGTCATAACGATAATTTTTCAGCCAAAATATCATCAAGCAGGACCTTGAACGAATCACTGACATACTTCTCCGCTTAAGGTTTGACCGCTTCTTTATTGTCCGTTTGTATACTATTTTACCCACAGTTATCTCAAAACCTTGGCGTTCTTTCAATGTTAAACCGTCTAACACTGTTTGCTCCGATCATAACATCCATCCCAGCAAGCCTGCTGCTGAAGCTAGTATATACGTTAATCTCTTCGATGATCAGTGAGTCTTTGCATTTATGTAACTGTCGGAAAATTCCCATATGATCAAAATTTACGATGTGGCAAACAAATGTTCTTGATAATTTTTTTCAAGCAAACGTCGTGAAACAAGCTGAAAAACCATAAGGTCCCACATAAACATTTTACTCTGATCGTCCGGTTTGAACCTAACTAATAATTTTGTGAAGTCTAACAGTAGGTTTTACTCGTTAACAGTCACCTCTTGATTTTGCCGGTTTTCTCGTGATATGTCTTGATGACGCCTGTGTAGCTGGGGTGAGTTTGAATAAGGGTTAACAGAAGTTGTGGATAGCTTGTTTGTTATCAGTTACGCAGTCACTTCCAAATTGTGGGCTTGATCGATTGTGGGTCAGAGGAGATTAAGTCAGTGAGTTAGTGTGTTGTTGTATTGACTTCAGAGAGAATTCTCGAAAAAATTTGTCCGCCACATCTTCACTTCTGATCTTATGGGAATTTCCCGGCACAAATGATCTGTTTAGAACCCAATTAGTTCTTTAACTGGAAGTCACAAAATCACCGCAGTGGAACCATAGAACCATTTCGGTATGTGTTCTTGTGATGACTCCAGTGAAACCTGTTTCTTCAAGGCTAGAACGCTGGGATGGCATTTTCGAGAGATTCACATAACTAGCCTATCCTTTCTTCAAAGAACACTTCAAGGTAACCACAAAAGGTGTTTGTACATTTGGCTAGCGGATACAGACTATAGATCCTCTATCGGGCTTGAATCTGCACTACTACAGGACCGATAAAATATTTACTTCACTAGGTAAGAGTCACACTGTCGTAACGCTGCATGTGACGTGATACATTGTCTTGCTAGATAACTACGTTCTTCTTAAACAGCAAACGTAACACTTAATGGTTTGTATTCCGTAGGCAGTCGAACAAGGCCAATTCACCCCCCACAGGATGCTAAAAGTTTGAACCAAACCAACAGTATACAGTTGTCATTGATCTTCTTGCCAATGCACGCTTCGCTCGCTAGAAAGTCATACAAATAAAGTTCTTATGCATCAAGACCACGGGGATGGAGCAGCTTTATCTCCCTAATGAGTATAGATGTCTACCAAGTTGGTCAAAGGACATGTCTTCATTTGCTTTCAAAGGCGCTGGATATGTTCGTAATCGATGAAATAGTCCTCTATATATTCTGGTGAGCAAACTAAGGACAGCCTTACAACGCCTTCTGCTTATTTTACCTGAAGAACTCCAACGCTTGCATCAAGCTCTGTCATGAAGATTGTTGTTTTGATCACTGATCCAAGAACTCTGAGACTGTCTTGTTCACTTACGAATGAACAGCACTCTTTTTCGTCGTCGTTGTTTACACGTGAGTTTCTCAGATGATAACGAAAAAACAATCTGATGTCTGAGTTCGAACGACGATCTGCTGTAGATTAAAAGCCAGAACTAAACTCACTCAGAGTTGCTTCTCTCAAAGCAATGGAATTGTGGATAACCTGCTTTCAGCAACTACATTCGTTGGATACCTGGGTGACCGCTCATCCGTCCTTGGCTCGTCAACTCAACAACGCAGTATTGACAGTCAGGTATACATAGGCTCCTTGGCTGACGCAGCTACATCACAAGTTGACAACCATAGTTGTCACCAGTTTCGCCACATTTAATAACACATATCTTATCAATTTCGCACGCTAAAATTAGATGCAACTAGAATGGCTTTCCGAGGTTATCCCTATCAAGACTTCGTATTGACAGTTGCCGAGGTATAGGTTGTCACATTAGTTTCGTATTCCGAATCGACAAACAATTTAGTTCAATAAACATTATGTTCCCGAAATGTCATTTCGCGACAAAAATTCTGAACTTTCCTCGTTTTTGTTTGATAGAGATAGAAATGTAGATGACAAAATCCCGGTTGCAGTTAGATAAACCTACTCAAGTTATTTGAATTGACTCCCTTGGAAACACACTTCTACCACGTTTCTTGTCTCTCCCCAAGTCGAAGTATTGTTCCAGAGTTCGAGCCGTGAATTTTTTCGTATTAACGCTCCATAGTATGGCCCCAAAAATAGACAGCTTGTTGCAACTGTCGGATTAGGAGGTCTGTTTTCTTCAGAAATTCAGATGAGTCAGTTAGCATGAAACAGTTCATCGTCAAGGTCAGTTCGCTAGTGTTTGTTGTCATTACCAACACTTTGGGGAACCCAATTGCAAAAACTCCTGGCTGGATTCGAACTAGCCACGGATACATCATGTCAGACTTGGTAGGTGCTTTACAGGATGAACTGCAAAGTCACGTCGAAAGCTTAGGAATTTCACACTCGGACTCAGTTACACACCTAAACCACTGTCTCATTTGGAGTATACCAGACGATCAACCTAACTGCCCAAGCAGGGTTTCTCTATCAGTTCAAGCTGGAATCTGATAACGCCACCGATGATCATTGAAATCGCATTGTTGGCGAGTGGTTTGGCGTTTCCTCTAAAACTGTCAGATCTACCACACCATTTATCAGTAAATAACAACCCTGTTTTGTGATAGGTCATTATAGTTATAACTTGGGTCGATCCAATTCCATCTGGGTTCAATGTATATCTCATTGTGTCCTTTGTATGTTGGAATTCAGCACAAATTCGTTATATCTTCCATTACTCAGAAGTCATGCTAGATTGCGTTTTAACAATCATATCACTTAATGAAAATGAACCGCTCGAAAACGATTTCAGTCCTCTGCCGAAGCGCGGAAATGTACCAACAATTTCTGTGTGAATTATGGTGGCACCAGTCTACAAGCAGATCAAATGTATTTGCCGTAGCACTTTTTCCGGGCACGCCCCCATGGCTCACTCGTTCAGCAATGTCATCAACATAAATTGTTTTACTGCTGACCACATTTTACAAGTTCGGCACAAACACGAAGGTGTGAGTTGCATCTCAGTCTCTGGAAGTGATTTTATATGAACGTTATTTTATCCTAGTTGTGTGACCACCTAAGAGTACCCCACTCACTAACACTGACTAAACATGACCAAGACCGTACGCAAGTTGGTGTAAGTCAGGTGTTCAAATCGTTCTCACAACTTGAATCATTCTAACGGTTATTTTACATGCCACAATGCGTTTCTCTCCTCAAATGACTTTTCTGGGCAAATCTTCTACCTGTTCCCACACCTCATCAAAAACAAATTGTATTTAATGGAATTTCTATCAAAATAGAGTTCGGATCAACCGATACATGCGAATGACCGCGAAAGATTTGCCTCATTATTGCCAAATTTACTGTCTTGATGGTGAGTATTCCATCCGATATTCGCGAAGGATATGGGATATGAAACAGCCACGCTTTCGCCGTTCAGCTGTACCTATGGACGCAGTGATTACGGACGATGCGCAAACAAGGAAAATAAACAAGGTAGTCAGCATACTAACTTACAACAGTAAGTGGTTTGTAAGTCTGACTGAGGTTATCACCTGGCTATACTTAGAAGGATTCAATTCAGTCATGTTCAAATAGTGACACCCACAAATTCTGGATCTGCTTGGTCATCAACAACTGATGATGAATTGTTACAACTTGAACATCACTGATATTGAATGTTAGCTCTTACCTTGCTCTAGACTTTTTGACCGATCCCCTTCGAAAAACTCACTTGATTTAAGTTTTGCACTTGTTGCAGCTCATCAGCTGTGCGTATGTTGGCTAAAGCCGGGACCAGAACTACGGCCGCGCTTTTATGAAGCAACAGTCCTGACCACCAACCACTTACCTGACACTATGTATGACTGAATTACTGATGAGTGGTCGGAAGTTAGGGTTTGTTTTCAGGTTCAACATCACCCACATTTGATCGCAGCGTTCGCATTCAGATTGACTTTCCAGCCAGCCTCNCGTGGCAAGGATATGCACTACTGACGAGCTCTAATGAGAGCGAAACTCGAGTCTAGTGCTTCTTTTTGAAAGACACCGGCTGGCTGGAAAGTTTGTCTGACTGCGAAGGTCGCGATCAAATATGATTGAATTATCACATGCGAACGCTTAACCATATTCACTGGCGAGTAACGTTCAGATTGCTCGACAAAATAAATCTTCTGGTAGCTCCAACGTATGGCCCAACGACCGAACTTGTTTTCAAGTTTAAATTACGAAAATTATTAACTTGTTGAATGATATTCTGATTGCTGGTTGATAGTAGGGAATTTGGTTTATATAACCAGAAATCTACATAAGTGTGACAGGCACGATCATTTGTGAATGATGTCACAATCATATATTTATATCTTCAATAGATTTCAATAGATTTCTGAATCTGACCGGCGAGAAACGCCAAATTTATCTTGACTTGTATCATCGCACGTCACTTCAGGTATCTGCTATCCAATTTCCCGATACCTGTTGGTCTGCACTGAAAACGCTGTCGACCGGACAATAAAATTCTGATTCTACGGGTTTTCGTACGTGCGGTGTGAGCATCACTTTGTTAGCGGGAGTGCTGTTCAGTCAACTTCCCAGTTTTTGGGAAACGCTAGGATTAGTAACTGATAACTTTGTTTACAGACGTCTGTTCATTTATTAGTTTGAAATTCCGACCTGCGTTAGTATTCAGTAGGCTACAGTTAGATCACTGTGTGCGAATTTCTTATTTGTTGGTCCTGCTTTTTGTCATTTCGGTTACGACGAAAAACACGTTTCATAAGGAGTGACGGGTGTAACCGACTACTCCTGTTCTGAGTTATCCTGCAAGCATACGAGCTTCCACCACAATTGATGGGGAGAATGTGCAACAGGCAGGAATGTTAACTCAAGTCTGCTGTCTCGTATATAACTAACGTTTGAATTGCGGGATAACCGTTTGTATAACCATTCTGTTAATCGCTCATGGGTCGATAGTCCGATTCTACAGACCGCTAGTGCTGTTGAGATCCGGATTGTTCAAAGTAATGAGCACTACTACTAATTGCTTGCATAACTTGCTCTCAAAATGCTTGCTGCCATAGCTTGCGAGCGAACCTTAAATCGACTAGATGATTTTGTCTTGAAGGGACAGGAATATAGAACGTTCAAGGAAAGTGGTTGTTTTAATCCGTCTCCTCCACCCCACAGAAAAACAGGTAGGCGGAATAAACTGAACTTAGATAAACTCACTTGCCCGGGCACTGAAAGTGACTGGTTTGACGAAACCGTACTGCAGACTGGACGTTACATATTTCGGACAGTATGCAGCTGTCAGAAATTCCTTCTTTCATCGAGTTTCCTATAACTCATCACAAGTCCATGTAAAAAACAAAACGCCCAAAGTATATTTTTCTTCTTTGTTCTGCAGACTGACTAGCTTTCACCATGGGAACTAGTAGCTGGTAAACCCATCAAAGCGGAATATCTGACCGAAGTAAGTGACGTGTTTCGAAATGAAAAGCATGCGAACTCAATGGTTTTCATACTAACTGACAAGTTCGTACCCTACAAAAATCACATTCCTTAAAGTGATAAATTTCTCACTTCTTACTACACTCTTTTCAATGAACATCCCCAAACGCATCCAGAACAAACGTAAATTAAGACAAATTAGTCGCTCACTCATTCCGGCTTACATCATCAGTTCATTTTGTGATTTATTATTGATCACGTTACCGTAGCTGCCTCTGTGTATTCCTCTACGTAGATTAGTTGTTTGATTGTGAATAATATTCATGTACTAGATTGACGCATGTGGTTTTCAGTTGGCTATGAATTGCCTTTTATTTTCCACTTGACAGTACAGTAAATTGAACCTATTGTGTTGGTCCGCGAGCTATCGTATCCTGACATTCTAAGGGATCAACGATTTCATATTAAAATAGAAGTATAACCAATAGTTACGCTGAAAGACTATTTTCTGTTGTGTATCTGAAACAGTCAGGCACTACAACTGTTCTGTTTCGTCTTTACACGGTACCAGTGCTGTGGCTACCGATGCTTCCCGTAGCCATGACGACCGAGGGTGGTTAGTTGCCTTGGCCAATCAGAATCATGCACACAGTTTCCAAAACGGAGTACTGACAGTTTAGAATGCCAGTGAGAGAATAACGGACCAAAACAAGGCTGCAACAATTCGGTTGCTTATCGGAATGAATAGTCAAACGAATTAAAACAACCTAGCAACCAGCAGAATTCGATTCACGGAATCGTTCGTTTGTTTACCTTAAAATCGGTGGATCACTCCACACTCTAATGAGCAGCCGACCGAGCTTACTTCCATGGTCGCCGAATGTTTGGATCTGGGTACATGTCACGTTCATTTGTGAAATAATGAATTTGATGGCCACCACACACATTATCGCATTTAAATATGGGCCTCAGCATTTCTTATATGCCCAAATTCAGTGACAGTCACTTGCCCAAATGAATGGAAAACCACTCGTTGATCTGCTGGTCCCGATTGCTCCATCGGATCCGACTCAGTCAGGTGCTTGCTCCATAAGTCACAAGTGGTTCATGCTCGAATATTTGCTTGTGGAACGAAACCTGATACACTTGCGAGTAACACCCATATCGCCAGACTTGCCTCCACCTGGGTACCGGAAACTTAACGTTGGTCGTCGTCTACCCGTCTTACTGGTGACGGAGCCTATCGGGCTGAAACGGAGTCACTCGCGTCTGTTGGAACGAATGCCTATGGTAATTGCTGAGACGGAAGATGACCGTGATGGGTTATTGGCTAAGTGGTCTATTCCTGGATTTGTCCCACAAACACAGTATGCTTCACTGATTTGTGACCTGGTGTCTGGTCTCAACTACTTGTTGCGATATGGAATCACCTATCGCCTGCTCAAAGGACTTAATGACTTGGAGAACACGTTGGAACGTGTAAGTGAAACGTCGTTAAGCTTCACTACTTGACATCTGTGATAAGTAGGCAACGCATCGATGACGCTTGCACCTTATAAGTTATTTTTTCTTCTACAAAACTGTGATATTCAGAAGGGCCGTAATGGTTACTAAGTTAAGACATGCAATTCGGTAAGACAGTATTTATACTACAATAACCTACATGAATTCACTGAGAGTTAGAAGTGTTATGGTGGACAGTCATTTTTCGGTTGTTCACCAACGGTCCAGTTACATGACATTTTACACGATCATGGCTGTTAGGCCAATACATTCAAGAGCAGTTAGTCACATAATTACGTCAAACGGTTGTGAATTGTAGGACAGTTAGGTGACAAAATTGGCCTCCGGTTTTGTCGGGTAGGTAATGGGGGGCCATGGTAACTGTGAAGGGTGAACAAATTTCTTCTAAGCGCACAACTGTGGATTGTGCAACCGAATTCCGACCGCTTCCGCAGTGGCCAGGTTACGAAATTTGACCTCTTTGGATTGATGATTGGGGGATTAGTGAGTGGGCTGAAAAGCCGATTCCGATGAAACTTGATGTCCTGAGTCTACAAGGTGCACCAGAATTGCATTCGAAATGGACTTCACCTCGCCCTTAGCTAGCCATGTGGGGTGGTGCTCACGTAACCTCTGAAAAAGGTGCCTGGTTGTGCGACCGATGCAACCTCCTCCACAGGAAAAAGTGCAAGAGTGAACACAAAGGAGGTCACACGATTAGACAACGTATCTTTGAGTCGTACGTTGACTGCCATGTTAGATCTAAATGAGGTTCACAGTTGCGCCGCAGTGTAGGTCTTTTCAATCGCGTTACTTGTTCTACAAGTCATCAGATCAGCCAACGCCTCGCATTTGTAATCTAGCATCATGTAAACAAACTTCTTTCCCTTGATTTTCGGTTCTGTCGGTTCCATATGTCTATCCACAAAGTGTACAAAATAGGCGTTCTATGCAAATATCCGCCGTGAAACACCATATCTGTTACAGTCGTATCATCGGTGTATATCCTCATAGTTATGCGTGTTATACTACGAAAAAGTTTTTTCTCTCTCTGACGAAACTAAGGATCTAGCCTAATTACCGAGCTGAACAGTTTAATCTCAAATGTACACTTGAGGCTGAGAAAGGTGGATGAATATCCTCCCTGGATGCGACATTGAATCGGCGTGCAGATGGTTCACTTCATAGAGGTATTCAGAAAAAAGGACCTGGAACGGTCAATATACCCACTTTTTCCAGTTACGTACCCCTCGGACCAAATCGAACCAGATAAAAGGCTGAATCCACTCGATCAAAAAAGAGGAATGTTCGAATCTTTCGCTTGCAATTTCCGAAGGCTGTTAAAATGAGATTTCCTTGTGTATAGACGAACAGCTAATATCTCTCAAGAACCAACACCTTATGAAACAAATGAAAAGTGATAACCTTCTGTCTACCGCGTAACAACAATGTGTGGGCTCTGTTTTGGAGAGGCATTTGGAATCCAACGGAACGAAGAAGGAAATATATTGAGCTACTTGACCGTTTCAGAAGGTCAAAGAAACGGGAGTTAGACTAAAAGCTATCGCTGTTAAGTTCCCATGGTTTTCTGTTATTGCAGAAGAGTATTTTGGAGATGTTGCTCTACAAGGTGGCCAGTGAGGTAGATGCACCTGTGTTTTAGATGTGCTAAAATATTCAACCGAACAGCATACCCCAGGTCGTTTCCCACAGGAGAGGTCAGTTGGTGTAGATTAAGTAGGTGAGTCATTGATTAGTTAATTGATCATGTGAAACGAGTATATTCAGTTTGAAGCTGTTTGACATCCATGTTATATTTCTTTACGTGAAGTAAATAGAGACTAGTGGTAATTCAACATTCGTCACCAGGTCGATACACCCATGTGTAAAACTACCGATCAATCATTCAAAAATTTCATTAATCTTCTCCGATTTTGCTAAGCTTTTGGCTGTTGTAGAAGTTTTCTGATTAGCAAGCTGGCGTTTTATTGTGTGGCATACTCATTCTTGCAATAAAAACCCCGACAAGATTCACGTGATTTTTATCGGAATTTGTTCACACATTTTCCTATTGATATGGTTTACTGGAACATGACTTGGTACGAATGTGTTCGACCAAGTAACAATGCAAACCACTCAAACATGGTTCTGTTCCTGTTGTAGCAGTTATTCTGTGCTCCTGACTGGCTATAGTGTATGCGATACCCGAGTTCAGTTTTGGATAATGAAGTGGGTCAACTCTGAATGGTGTAACACCGTAATTGTATTCAGGCGTCTGCGACGTGAATTATAACATTTAGTGAACCGTGACCTCCATAAATGACCATAATGTCAGGCACACCAAGAAAACGAGTTTTATCTATGAAAAGGATGCCCTATTTAAACAACTAGTAATCTTTCCACTTGCTTATGTAACTCAGTTGCTCTTCTAAACATGCCATTCCTACTCCCGGTTTTTTTGTCAGATCAATAAACACTTCCTTGATTCAGAACAACCCGGTTACAATGACTGTACGTTGGCACCCAAACTGCAACATGTACGTGTGGCTGCAGCGTATTACCGTGGTTTCCATATCCCGGACACGATGACACACGTGTGGACCTACCTGGCCAACTTGTACAAGTTAGACGCGTTTCGAGTGAGTTGTCCATCGGACAAGGACATACTGATGCACTATTTGGAACGTATTTACGATAAAGATCTATCTCAACTGGCCAAACGTAAGCGCCAAATTTTTCGTCTACCGAACAGATTTCGTCTTTTCACCTACCCAAAGCATTTAGTGTGTATTCCACCTAAAACACAGTCATCGCCAATCGTACCTGAACTGGTTCAGCTTAAAGTGAATGAGAAGAAAGAAATCAAATCCATGACGAATCAACCTGTGAAGAATCAACCATTGCGCAAATTCCAAACATTGCTACATCTGAATGAGAGCAACCTCACGGTCAATGAAGACGATTCAATCTCATCTGCTCCAACAAACAGCGCTGTGCGTTCAAATGCTAATCTTAACGCCTCCATAGAGACATTACCTGCATACAGACGTCGTAATTTACTCTACAGACAAATTCCCCCTTCACGTTATTTTAATGTGAATTAATCATTTAATGGAAATATAAGTGAAATTTCTTGAGTTTCCGTTTCCACGAAGACAATTCAGCGAAAAATATCGACTTACTCTCCTCTGCAGTAATCCAACTGTTTTTTTGCGTACATTCACGGCTGAAGTTAATAGTTGTTAGCACTGCCATTCCATCAAGAAAAGCATGGGTTGGCTAAAGATAACTGACAGCCAGATGTTAATCGGCGATTCTGTTACAAGCTCCGTGATAATCTCTACATCTTTGTGATCAGCTGGTTTTTAATAGCGCTACCTTTAATTATTAACCACTCCTGTGCAATCACAGCTTTCATACTACGGCTGCCCCTTTACTGAACGGAACACTATACCTAGCCGGAAGAAGAACCGGGGTTCATTCGTCTGCATAGGTAACGTGTTGATAATCACAACAGTAACCTCATATTAGACATGGCGCAAATTTTCATTCATGAACGCTTGTGAGTAAAAGGCCAGTCAAAGAAGTTTAACTGATTCTGAAAACTGCCGTCAACTAAGAATGATGTACAAAGTATTAACGGTTAAAATCCCTGGTTATTCCTTGTTTCGGTTCGTATCCAAAGAGACTGAAGCATAACTGTTTCTCCTCAAATTTCAACAGTTTGATTAGATTATATCCAAACTCAGGCCGGAGAAGACGAAAAACTGGAGGGTGTAGTTCACCTTCAAACGATGTAAACATTTTTCTGAACTCATAAGACACTTTAGAAGAAATCCAATTGAAAAAAGTTCGGACTTCGGATGGATTTGAGCTAGCGACAGAAATAACATGCCTAGACGCGGTAAACTCTCTATAAGCTGAGCTATGAAGCTATGCCGGATGTTCAGTTCGATTTAGGTAACCAATGGACCAACTCTGTAATAGGCAATCCACCAGATGACCTAACAAGCTGACTGGTCAATCAGGCTTTCTCACTCACTTCACAGTAGAATCCACCAGTGTCACCAATGAGTAGTGAAATTGTATTGCTGATAGCTGGTTTGGAAGATCCGGGATTTCTGAGCTTCCGGAATGGCTTCCTAGCTTATCTGACAGAACATTTGCCGAGTCTGTTCATGTTGTTCCTCTCGCTGGTTCGAATCCAGAAGAATCTCAAATTTTCTGTAGTCAGGTATCTTCTCGACTGTCTATGTTATCGGTGGAACATTTTCAGTGTTGGCGGTTTTGTGATATTGGGAATTAGGGACTTCGAATAGCCCTAGGAATCGTACTTGAATTGAAACCTCCCACACAAGTAATAAGAAGACCTGGTACCGGTAGCAGTAAGCAATTGTTATCCATGAATTGAGACGCCGAATTTATTGATGTACAACAGTATTAAAGAAATCACAGCCTGTCATTGGCTGATCTTATTACCACATGCAACATCATAAACTGTATGTTAATTGGTGGAATACGGAACAGGTGAATTGGCGAATAACTGAAGGCACAATACTGAGGCTGTCCGTCCAATCCTGATGTTGGATCTTTAACACGATATTCGGATTGGCAGTTCGTCAGATCTTCTGTTGTGTCGGCGTTTGGATAATCGGTGAATCGAGATTTCCACCACAGGTTTCCAGTGTGGAGTATTAGAAATATCCTACTGGGTAGCCAGTCTCTGGATCGCCTGGTGGATTTCATATGACAGAGGATCGGATCGGTAACTGAGTCCAATTTTGTAGTTTTCGAGCTTTCGGTGTGGCTCTGTAGCCCATCTGGTGAAACGCTTAACGTGTCTGAAAGGTTCTCCTCTGTTGCTCTATCAAATATAGCCGAAGCCTGGGTACTTTGGAATTAGGTGGCTTATAACTGGTGAACTTTGGCTTACGAGGAGTGAAAACGCAGACATTAGCCGGCTGTTTCGATGTCAAACAGCTGTTTTTTGGTGTGCCAGGGCCTGATCCAGCGCCACGTGATGTATGAGTTCAGCAAGATACATCAACTCAGACGACCTATCATGTACAACTGAAAGACCACATATGACCAGTGGTCCACCGTCATAATTGACCTAAACTTTCTGTTGCCCATCTTATGTGAAAAGTCCACTATAGAATCCGGTTTATTTGACACAACAAGTAGCACATTGAACTCGTCGCATTTGAACGTTTGAGCACCACTCTTTTTTTAATAACCTTATTATTCAGGAGACAGCTTACTATGAATACAAGAAGTTTGGATTTGTCTGTAGTCGTTTAAACCATATTTGGATCACTGGGTTAGAACACCTCTCGTTTACCGCAGGGGAGTGGCTTGCAGAAAAAGGTGACTGAAGGGTGTATGTCAATGCAAGAAATGCAGTCGGTTGTTAATGATGTTCAACCTTTAGTCACCAAAGCCCCAATAACTTACTGGTAGACGGTTCAATTCGTTCTGCATTAAATTCTGGAAAGCATAAGGTTATCTGGGGTTTATCAAGCAATTCTTCCTCAATTTACAATATAGGGAGAAAAAAAGACGAGACAGTAAAGTTGTATTTATCCAGCCAGACCAGCATACAAACAAGAGACGATGGTTCGTAGGTACTGGGACCAGAGAAGAATGAATAACATTGAGGCCACGTGGATCGAAATGCAACCACAGTAACATCGGGTTTCTTCGCCAATTCATGACCAACGCCATTGATGTGGAGAGTCGGGTTCGAAAGGGTCCGATCTCCGATGGATGAAAAGATTGTCCGTACTTGTTCTTCCCAAAATCGACCAGAAGCTGACCAAACAGACGTCATTGTGCACGGTTAAGACAATAACTTGGAGAGATAGAAGACTATGGAAAACCAGAAAGAAACAAAGAGGGAAGTGGTTAGAGTGTAGACATGAATGTGTGCTAGTGTGAACGCCTCACCGTTGACTAGTGGACCAATAAATGGACAGCACAAGTACAGACAGATGTGGAATGCCCGCAAATCGATTCTGCTTGATACATGAATTGGAAAAGTATAATTTCGATCCCGGACAACGATGTATCACAAACAAACCAAAAAGATGTGTTGTCAGGATTGCCTGATTGTTGAGAAAGGACAATACTAGTTTACTAACAGTTTCTAACAAGGGGAGTTGGAGTCGGCGAAACTATAGACAAGATAGAAACGACAACGAGAAACACAAAAGGTAACATTCGCCGATGGCAATAAGTGTAGCAGGTGGCTGCCCGAATCGACTGGACCGAATGCGTTTACGGTCGCTCTTGGTGAAACCAAACTGATAGAGGTACATAGTGAATGAACGACTTCAGGTGATAGGAGGTACGGAAAGAACGACACGATCAGTTAGGCCGATGGTACAGACTGTAACACGAAACTTACAAATAAAAGCAAACGGGGATAAGTGTTACTGAAAGCGTGAGTTGGGATTATGTATTCAAGGAAAATAGAGATGGAAATAGTTGTCTATATGTCTTGATTGCCTCGTTTGATCAAGGTAACGAATTGATCATAGTCCAGTTTGCCTTCCTTGATCGGTGCTTCTTTCCAAGTTTGACGAATCTATAAGACAAAGGTGAACCCGAATGAAACTTCCCAAACGATGAACGTGATTTAATAGCATATGTTAGAGCAAAAGCTACCTCGTCTACCTTATAATCGTGATCTAAAGTAAGGAAATCACATACGGAGCGGACCATAACAACAGACTGAGTTATCTTTCAAACTGAAGCTGCTTTCGTCAAGTTACAGTTCATTGCTGAGAATTCGGTTGATAATTGTAGAGTCTGCTCATCTTGAATCATACAGTGCGTGCACATTAGATGATAGATACCACTTTTGGTTTCAAGGGGTTTGAGATATTGCCGAAGTCAGTGCTCAATAGCAACTCGTTGAGCAAAGTTGCAGAGTGAACAAAGTGCTTTGTCTTCTACCACTCGCTCATGAAAGCTCTGTCATTCAACAGTTGAGGCATATCACTTAACACCCAGTAGCAGCTACTAAGTGCAATAGTGATTTATGTCTATTCCTCTCGCATCCATCGTGTCCTGACGGTCTCTGTGTGCAATCTTTTGTTCATCTTCTTCGTCTTGTAAACAGCAACTGCGTTCTCGCTATGAGTCGCTTCATAATCTAGGGTTGATTACTCACGAAAGGATATCCACCAAGTACTGATGCAACTGGTGCAGTACAAAAACTCTAAACAAAAAGTTGTCTTATTTTAATGCAATTATCTAGTTAACAAATCGATAGTATGCTTACTGGTTGCTGAAGTTTCACAGTCAAAATTATATTGATAACGTGCGTAAGTTACAACAGAACTGTCTTCAGACTTGGTGATTGGACATGTTTAATTTCAGGCACAATGTTCTTTTAACAATTACGGAGCTTGCGGAATGAAACGCAAGGTTATATCCTCTCCCTGGCCTGAGCAAATTTAACAACACATAATGAGGTCAACTCGTGGCTACTCAAACAGTTTCCACTGGCCTCGTGGCTGAAAACCCTAACCGTAGTGATTACCGAGACTAAAATATGCACCTAATCTGAAGCCCAGTTTTATCCAATGACAATCAAATAACCCACTAAACCTATTCAGCTGACTCCTTTTGAAAAGAAACACAATACCTAAATTTTGTTCTTGTTAATGTTCCTCACTAGTACGCATACACGTGTTGATCAGGATTGGAACTCCAGCCACCATCTCCTGAGGCACCACTGTTGAAAACTGCGCCATTGACTTCACAGTAGACACGTACGAATTATCATATCTGAAATCTCGAGTGCTATTCAAGTTGCCCAATCAAGAATGAAATCCATTAGTCAAATAAGAGTTTTCCCCACTCGCTTTAGATGAGAAGTTTCGCTTATGTTGGCAACGATCGGAAGGGTATTTGTGAAAGTTCTGTTTACCTACACACATCAACAAAATGTATAGTATGTGTTTGCGAGCATGAAAAACCAATACAACTGGGCCCTGTTCTAGGAATTATCTATTTGTTTAGAAGATGAACGGATAATAGATTCACGAATCCTAGATACCTAAACATTAACTGACCTCACGCTCCCAGTGTTCTGCTACCTATGAAACGGTTCCCAAAACATAAAACATCGAAAAATGCCGTCACTATAACCACTGATGTTGTGTATGCAAACGCGTAAAGAAGGATAATTTGAATATGTTTTCTGAAGTAATATTATACGATCTACTGACAAACTTATTATAGCCACATAGTTGAAGTGAGGCACTGAATGGAATTCTGTTCTGATAGTGACTAATTATCAACTCACCTCTTCTGCTGAGAAGTTATCACCCATGTTTTGCAGAAGATCTTTGATACTGAGAAGCGTTCACGTTAATCTGACTGACAAAGAGAAAAGACTTACTATTCCTCTTCCAAATATCGTTTATTGCCGGGATCAAACATTGCGAAAGCATTCCGCAATGCATCTTCAGGATCGGTACCTTTAAGCAAAGTAAATGTGGTAAGCATATATCAGTTTCACTCCCCGAAGCGTTCGAACGGAAAAACTTTGATCGATCACTTAACCTACCATTCAGTTTTTCTCCAAATAAGTTGATAAACATGGTAAAATTAAGTGGTCCTGGAGATTCTTCGAGCATTTCTTTGAGTTCAGCATCACCAGGCGTTCGACCTGGGGACAGATTCAGCATATGTTTCAACTCGATGTTATCTGCTTACCTAATGACGCATACATATCCTTCAAGTCCTCAATATCAATGAATCCATCGCGATTTTGATCAATAAGGGTAAATGCCTGAAAAGTTTTGTTCACTTGACTTTATTCAACCGGTTAATATACCTCTTTAAATTCTTGGATTTGATTTTGTGGGAACATTCCGAAGACATTAGACGTAGCACGTTGAGCTCGTTTACCACCGCCGCTACCTCCCTCTTTTTTCTCTTCAACTGGAGCATCTGCCTCTTCCTTCTCCCTCTTTTCTTTCTTTTCCTTCTTCTCTTTCCTTTCTTTTTTCTAAAAAAGGAAATATACACAGCTTTTTAATTAGCACAGAATATCTATGCTGTATGCACCAAGATTAGGCATGAGCCACGATTTTTACGAGAGTGGGAATACGATTTAACAACGGAAACACTTTTGGTTAGTCGACAATAATGGCATCAAAACAGTTGGTGGCTCTGTTTGTATTGAATAAAAAACTTCAAATGAAAACGTTGGGGATAACGAACGGTGAGGTATACTTATTTGTGTAATTTATACATTCAAAACCGCCACCAGCATAATTACGAGGAAGGTAAAACCGCATCCTCATTGAAAATAGTCTTCCCCGCTCTAAAACAGTCTAACCGGAGCAGTCTGTATATCAGAACAGCAAGTTCTAACTAATTGGTTGTATTTTTTGAGGACGAAATTTGCATCTATCCTTGTATTTCATCAAACGTTTATCGTAGAACTAACTATTGAGTTCGCTTCGTTTTTAGTGTGTTCGTATACTAATCCAGGAGTATTGCATTCAGTAACATTTTAGGTAGAGAGACATGAAACTGGCTTGCCGATTATTATGTTCGATGGTACTCCTCACGGAGCATTCAACATCTGGTTGACATTTACAGCAGGTATACATAAATAAAAAAACAGTCCATGTTTCTTTTGACGCTTTCGTGAGATATCTTCTTACGTTTTCTCATGTAGTTCTCCGAGATCAGTCCGAGAATGACAACAGAAAATTTCACAATGTACTGCCGTAAAATATTAATGCTGCTAAAGAAATCGCGAGTCTTACTTTGTGAACAGCCTGCACGATTTCATCTCACTGATGCACTCAACATTCATGCAAGCGTTTCAGAATGTAAACCCTTACAGCCGATAAAATATTTCTTAAAGATGGTTGTCAAATACATCTCAAACCATGTCTGTTGTTCCAGCGCTTGGATATAAGAAGCTGTCCTAAGTATCACTGAATGGATTTGCTGTTCATTGTGCCCATTGACCCAGCCGCAGATTTAAATGGATGATCTGCAGCGTAACCTGTCTACTGGAAAACCGTAACTAGCAGTTTCGCATGTGGAGAAAGTCGAATTGAAAACCGACTGTTTCGTACAGAAATGCAGTCTACAGTAATCGAACGAATTTACTTCACAAGTTTCATAACATGGAGCAGACATGAAGTAATAGTTCTCAACTTACCTCTTCACCCATTGCAATGAATCTGCTAGTTCACCAAGCCAGACAAGTGACACGAACGGAAGTAATGACCGAAGCCACTGTCGCCTTTAAACCAAAATGTGTAGGCAACGTAACTGCGTTTCAGCGCTGCGTTTTTGCACCGATGCGTGGGCGGCTCAGCAAAAGTGTTTGCTAGGCGTTTCGTTTCATCCCATGTATATGTGCTTTGGTGTGCTGGTTCCCAATCGATAAACATCTGACCATTTCACTGGTGCGTCTCTGTTCGTGCGCAAACGGTTGGTCAGGTTTCTGTCAGTATTCCTCCACCCGCTTCTAATCTATCGGCGTGCTTTGGATGCAGCATGACATCCAGTTACTTGGGTTGGATTCAACCATATTCCAGGCCCAGCCTACGGGGGTGTACGAACTTGAACTGCACAATAGGTGTAAATCGATAAAACAAATGGTTCGACCGTTTTGCAGTGGGTGTGTGCGCTTATTTTTGTGCCGTGCCACTCACACTGATCGATAGTTGCCCATGCTTACACTAGTAGCGAATAACTTCTCATTTTCAGGTTCTCGAAGGCAGAATAGAATGAGCTCGTTGAGTGCGGAGATATTACATCAGAATGCAAACACATGAGTCCCGTTCACACGGTAACACAATGATTATGAGAATGAGTGCACGAAGTTTCATAGGTTAAAAGTGATTAACAAGTTGTAGTGATGTCCAATTTAATCCCAGTATGTTGTTATTAAAAAACGTTCTTCTCTAAAATGGCAGCGACATTACTGTCAGCGATCTCGAAATAGATGACTGATAGATTGTATAGACAAAACTGTAAACAGGTCAGCGTACATCAACTACGCTGTAACTACAGAGTACGTCATGCTATTGAAACCATTCTGGTAAAATGGTAAAGAAGAAACGTTCAGCGTTTGTCCTATAATCTGAACAGGATGGGCAGCATCTGTTTCGAATTAGTCTGTTACAATAAGCGAAGACATAGGACGCTTGCACCTAACACTAACCGAAAGCGGCTTACTCTTCACGATTTGCAGTCCCACTCACATACCACCTATCCAGTGTAAACCTGAAAGGATAAGACCGTGAGGCATATGAATAGAGGCTTTTGTTTCCAGTCGGTCAATGCTGGTTAAACAGCTGATAAACTAGTAAGAAAGCGAAACTCTCAACTCTCAGAAAGTACCTAGACCCTAGTGGTGAAATTCAAAATGACAAGAGACAGTGAAACTCTAGTACACGTAGTTTAATATGGGCGTATGTATTACTGCACTCTCGACAGGATGAAGAGGGAGGGAAACAAACAATTCAGTTCGGGCCGGAAAACAAACAAGACACTCATCACAACACACCAACAAATCTGAAGAAAGAAATGGGTAAATGGCAACCATGGCCCAAGTTTCTGGAAACTGGAGCTAGTGATTTACCGAGTGACTGCGAGCGCTGGTTGATAAGAATGAAGGAAAAGACATAGTAACCACAACCCACTTGAGCCTAAAGTGCTCGTCGTCTGGTTGCCAAAATTGTACTGCAAGTACATTGATGACCTACTAATCCGAGGCGGCTGACGTATTCACGGCAGCGCAGTCGTTCCTGATTAAACCATCCAACGCTTGTCCGGATCATTTTTCCGGGCCGTCTCATTCAAGTCTGAGTCCTCCCAAGATCTAAAAACGATATTACAACGCTAAAGACCTAATTGGATATCGTCATAGTTTCTCTTTTTCGATCATTGGGATTTCATCGACCTGCTTTCATCTGTTCTTACAACCGGTGCTTTACAACTTGATGGACATCAATCATATGAACTTGTCCCAGCCAAAATATTGACTGAATATCGGAATGGCCTCAGTCCCGTTTGTATCAACTCGCCAAAGTGCCTGTGTGTTCAGTACTGTGTCCGAGCATCGAATACACAAGATGCGTCTTAGGTGTTACAGATGGAAGCCGCTCAGACATCAAACATTGGATTGAAACAGTGTCCAAGTTTTACTGCCGACAATCTGCGTAGACGACGCCATTAAGCGGTAGACACGCAGCTCGACTTTCATTTCCAGGCTGCAGTTCTCCCAAGCATGTTTTTCAAGACGTCTGACAGCAGCACTAGCTGTCGCCACACGATTTCGCAACTCACGGTTCACGAACAGATCTATCGATAAATTACTACCGAAGTAACAGTAGTCTGTGTAGCCATCAACAATGTCTTTAGCGAAGTGGATTCCTGCCTGGATCAGGTAGAAAAAAAGATGTCCTACCTGTGCTTGTATCTAACCCGCAGTTAAATGCAATGGTCTCAGAATTCATGATAAGTCGTTGAAGTTTACTTTCGGTACGTGCAACTAGTCCTATTCTCCGCGAACGCAACCATCGAAGTACGCAGAAGGAGGAGTTAGGTTGTCAAAACATCGATTATTCAGCAAACGGCCATCAGTGCGGTACTAAATTTCAACACCATCCACCGAGTTCTGACGGGCCAGTGTGAACATCACAGTAGAGTACAAAACGAATTAGGTTGTGGCTATAACCTCGTCCTGCTTCATGCCATTGACAGTAAAAATATCGTCACAGATCGATCCACACTATTATACCTTAGTCCTTATAACCACATGCAACATTCTGGTAAAATTGATTAACTCAGCTGGACATTCACATTTACCGAGCACCGTCCGCAATGCCTCGCAGCTCACGGAATCAAAAGACTCGCCGAAAATCACAAAGGGTTCGAGTCCACTGCGAATACAGCAAACATTTCATTCTACTCTCGCATCGGGTTGAGGATAACTGTACTGTCGTTGTCAAGCCAGCCTTGCTTTTTCTGGAGCTGGACTTTGTTTGTTTGGACGATCTTTACCGTGTTTTGTTCCTCGAGGCGTTAACAAATACCCCCCAAGGGTAGTGGACACAGAGCGTCCCTCAGTAGAGTGGCGACTGCTTGCTAGAAGGCCCTCTTCGTTTTGAGTTCTACCACTGTTTAACATCCAGATGTTGCCGTTGCCCGAATGATCTGCAACAAACAAGGCTGCAAAAATGAACAAAAGTTTGGTTCCCACCAGTTTATACTCCATATTGCATCCAGCCCGGCGCAGTACCCGCGTGAGGAGTACATCGCAAATGTCGCGCGGTCACACAGTCACTTGATTTATCAAACGACGATGACCGATTCGTGGGCGAGTTCACTTCGCGATGTCGTTCGCATCCAGCTAAAATCGGGTGTTTGTGATAGGCAGGCTGTGAGTAGCACACAGGCGGAGCAGGTGATCACCGTTCTCGTTGACTGAACCGATGCCTTGGGATCCGAGGGTTCTTAACCAAGTGGTTGAGTCCCCTCAAACCCTTGCTTAGAAATCTCCTTAAACATACAACCGGTCAGCCAACACAGTAAAATGGATTGGAACGAACAGCTGATCACAGAACCGGTATCAACGTGTGACGAATAGCTGAACCGTGATCCAACGAATGTTGCCATGAGGTCTACCGTATCATCACAGCACCGTCTACCAGGTGACCTCTCAAATAAAATGTGTACTCAGCACAGGCTTGTAGGAGCTTATCATGATCTACAAGCCTTGTCTCACTCAACACTGCGACATCGATGCTGTCGTTGTTCAATTCCATGGCAGTCAGTGCGGTGATGCGTTCCGGTCGTCCGACGCTAGATGGACCCGGCAACGTACTCACAGTCCACGTCTCGGCAGACAACGTCTTGTGTCCACGCGCATGCCCCAGATTGACCTGTGGAACCCCAAACCGAGTCTCTGAGTTGCCAGACAACAACATGTAGGGTTTTCTTGGGGGACTTTACCCGGAGCCATCGACTCGAAAGTTTGAAGTATTCGACAACGGATGGCTAACCATGCCCGGTCTAAATAAGAGTAACACGTTAGTGATCCAATCCGATCACTGTTGCCTTCAGTAGAAGTATTGCTAGCCACATCAAGCTTCTGAGAACCTGTGCGGGTTTTTCCGGCTTACAGGACAACACACCATCGGTCACTTCCAATCGTTGAGCTCTCGGAGTTCTTTATGTGACAAACCTTTTCTAACCCTTCCTCCCGTACAGGAATAACAGCAAGGCTAATGCCATCTACGTACTTTTACTCTATACTCCTGTATCCGTACCTCACAGCTCAAACACTTACGCAGTCAGTAGTGCGACATATACACATATCAGCTTAGCTGCGTTTTGTCTGGCTAACCTGCCTTGGTCTACCTAACACGATTGAACGTGGAAAGATTAAAGTTCTAGTCAGCATAGCCCTCGTGACAAAAGCAACGCGCAGAAATGACCACCACGGTAAGATGGTCGAAGATGGTCGGGAGGTTAAACATCCACAGACGATCGTGCACACGTCGCTCGGCTTGATGTGATAGAAATAGGTTGAGTGATATTCAAAAGCGGCCACTGATGTTTAAACCCAGTGAAAATGGGATCGTTTTGTTTGCAATCAACATTCAGGATGAGTATCAACTGATTAGCGCTCACTTATTTATGTTTGCGGAAGTGGTTTGCTGGTCAGCCCCAACATGCAATTATGCCCACACCAAAATTGTCACTCCACTTCCAATAAGGTAACTGCGCGAAGATTGACCATGACGTCGTCCATGTTCTCAGATGACTGAAATGTCTTCATTGACATGTCGTCATCATCATCGTCAACACAACAGCCATGAGCCTGACTAAAAGGTACTGTGGCTCGGGCCGCCGGTCANACGATGGTCAAACACAGTAATCCACGTTTCCGAACCATACAGCAAAATGGGACGCACGCATGCGTTATATACCCTTCCTTTCAGCGACAACCGAACGTCTTTTCGACGCCACAGATGACGCAGTTTGGCGGAGGCAACTCGTGCCTTTGCTATCCTCGCTGATATCTCATCAGCAATATTACAGGCTGATGAGATAGTGCTATCCAAGTATGTGAAACTGTCCACAGTCTCCAGCGGATTACCTGCAATAAAGAAAGTAGGAGTAGAAATGCCCCAATCTTGAAGCAGCACTTTGCACATTGAAGGTGCGAAGCGCATTCCATTTAAACCATCCCGGTCGCTCATCTTGTTCAGCATGGTCTGCATGTCTTCGGCAGAGGGACTAAGTAAGACAATGTCGTCCGCGTACACCAGATCGGTCAATCTAGCGCCATGAAGAAGCTTAACACCAAGCCCACTGGATTCACGAAGCGTCCCCTCCAGAATGTCGTCCATGACAAAATTGGATAGGAAGAGGAAAATCGGACACCCCTGTGCGATACTGCACCCCAAACCGGGCTCAGCGAACAGGCGGTATGCATCGTAGGCTGAATAAACCCAACCCGTCGGTCAGACCCGCAAGAGTTCCCGTCTGTCCTCTCATCGCACTGGGTAGAATAACGTAGCTCACCCTATAAAGGAAGGAGCGGACAGAAAGTCTCTGGCAACCGCACCGATGTCTTTTTATGTATGAGTATAGAGTCATACAACATGGTCCGTTACTATTCTTGGTTGTTGCAATTTATATCCTCGTGGAGTCTTACGGAATGACCAGCTGTGTGTGACCTGCAAATCAACAAACATCCAGTGAAACCCGCAACCCAAAAGTATGGGAGATCTAAATATTGTGGGAAGTAACTCATATATCTCCCCGCAATCTTAATGACCATGACTAAGTGATCGATGGTGAACAAATTTGCACATTACAGGCCTAGAATTATTCATGTTGTGGTAGAGGTTCCCATCGTAGGCAATGTTGACGAGACTCATCGAAGCTGAAATATATCTTTGCCAATTCGCTGGCAATTAATGGAATTAATTACTTGCATAAGATGGTTTGATACATGATCTTTTCAGAGTGAGTGCAATACTTCTGCAAGTCTCCTTCACGCGTTGTTATCATATCCCATTCAAATTAGACCAAAAAAGCCTGTATATTATATTACTGTTATAAAGAAGCTTCATTACTATATATAAAATAAAAACTCCATTTTTGTCCGAATTGCAAATGAGAGGGTGACAACCCAGCAAACTATATGCCCAAAGGAGCAGAACGACGGCACTAAGGGAGAAATTCTCAACTGAACTATCCATACCCTTTGAAGTATGTGAAGGATTTAATGCAATTATGACATTGTGCAGTCCGACGATAAATAACGTTGCTATGTTACAAAGCAAACCGTCAGTTTTCAGAATTGTTTTTCAATTACCTTTAGTTCGGCTCAGAATTCGTATGTACCGTAAACCCCTTCTTATTTGTCTTTTCTGGTATATGTGTTGGCATTGAGGCACAAAGTTGGGCAACTGAATTTCAAGAAGACCTGTGGAAGAAAGTAATTGTTGGATCTGTTGAAGCTTGTCTGGTACGTTTGTCATTTTTGCCTGGCATGATGCAGAGCGGTGAATTCGTCAAGACCTGTTTGGTTTTTTTATTAAAAAGCCGATCCTAAATTTGACTTTATTAGTCCCTGCTGTGTGCAGTAAACGATCAGCGTGATTTTCGTATCATAACTGCACAGTATTTACTTTCTTTCTCTCATAACTATCACTGCCTAACTAATAAAACTCTCCTTCTTGATATTGTTTGACATGTACCCACCTTCATCCTCACCCGATTGTTTTTATCGACATATTTCTCGTTGACTGGTGGCCGTTGGCGGATTCATGTTTTGGTTGCTCCGTTTTGAACCCCTTCCTGTTGGCTAATTTGTGTATCCGAATAATTCACATCCAAGGTGAGACAGCACCTTTATTGTGATTTTTTCAATAGTACCGCATAAATTCCAATTCTTTCGAACGCTTTTTCAGACGCTTTCCGGACTTGGATGATAGTCCCGTTAACCCGACCTTCTGAATAAGCGTTATTGGAATTGCCGAGTAAGCTTTACTAAGTGAATTACCCCTAAATCGCCAGTAGTGGTTTAACAGTATGTTTTAAGAAGCTCCGCTGATCATAAAGCGTTTTTAATACACGTAAATAACAGCTGTTCCAGGTTTGACTGTAAATGTACATGGTGTTCTGAGTCCCTTCACAACAGGATTCTCCTTATTGAGAAACCTAAAATTGAGATGAAAAACTGGACATGGCGTGTTAGGAGGCGGCCCCAGAAAAGTGTCAAACTGTACGTAGATTCTCGGTTTTGTATACAAAAACAAGTGTAAAATGCTTATTAGCTGTTGTTAGGCTGCGTATCTGGGACCGAGACGAATATGAGATTTTTAACATAATGATATCAGCCCGGAACTGTATAGTTGTACAATTTTCACATCATGGTGAGTGAATTGGATTAAAGTGGCTAAAAATCTCTACAATAATTGATCATTGTCGTGGATCAAGCGCAATTAAACCAAAACTATTTGACGATCCTGATGTTACTTCACTCAGCTATGACCAAAAAACGTAAGCGAATGTATCTAAATATATTCCATGTATACGTCGGATCACGCGGATTAACTGAAAATAAAGTGGTCGGGTCAGTGTTATCGGACTACCCTATGTAAAGGAACAAATAACCCTGATTAACGAACATGTTCAGTGAAACACTCAGCAGTATAGAATAACACCCTGAGTACCGATTCTTCACATATACATATCGATGAGAAAAAACGTCTCGATATATACCAATACTATGAAACTAAAGATCGACAACATAGTTATTGTTTCAGTTGAACTTGGTTGCCTGGTGAAGTATATTAGAATATCACTGTCAGAAATTCAATAAAAATCGGGTACCAGAATGAGTTCGACAGACAAGATTAACCAACATGGCCAAGTGGTTAAATATTTCGGTTATTATCCAGCATAGCATATTCAACAGAAGACAGAATTAAGTTTGTCTGATCGGACAGTAAATAACAGTAAGTAGCACGTTCCCTCAAACGTCGGGAAGAATAGAATGCGGTGAATAAGCACCGTCCCATCTTTCTGAATATTTAAGCCGCCTGGACCAGATACACATCAACCGAAGTACAGTGCCGTTTCACAGCTGATTTACAGTTCGTAATGGTTACATCCAATCTCCATAGAAAGAACTTCGTAGCTTAGACAGTCCTATAGCAGGATAGTATAGGGAGGGTATAAATCACATAAATGTCCGCGTCGTTTCCCCTGTTGCTAAATTCCCCCATAAGCAAGGTGAAAGCAGGTCATTCCACTAGGTGAAAACTACACAAGTGACAACAGAAGAGCCTTTTGATTACGTAATGGCACATCAGATCGGCGGTTGTTTAAGCGGGAAGCAGTAAAAACACTTATAAATCCACAAGGAAGCTTACGGTCTAGCATTCAGATATAAAGTTAGTTATTCGTCAGACGGTGCAGTGGGGCTAGGAATGTTTGCAAACTGCAGACTCTCTGATGTTTAATAACTCGGTGGAATATCAACAGTTGCAAATGAAATATAATCCAGAAAATCGGACTAAACGGGCATTGTTAGCCTTCGGTAGTGTGACCGACGACTGGTTTATGGAAGTGCGACGACTAAAATGACTGTGCGGAAAATGTTGAAGAACTATCCATTCAAACCCGCGCGTAAGATAACATTGCAAGAACCGCTTTCGTCGCTACGTGGCATACAATATACTTAACCACGTCCGAATCAGTTTTGGTTCATATGTTTTGAATGTCTCTCAAAATGCTTTAATAATTAACCGGTGCCGATCTTCGCTCAAGCTTTTCTTCTGACGTGCTCCTGTTTTCTCAGTGGTTCCGTCGAAAATACAATTCGGGCATTCGATTAATTCACTGTTCGGTATTCCGTCTGGCTTTGAGTGTATAACACATTTTCCTCTTATTTATTCTCAGCATCCAAATATCTAGATGACACCTTCGATCGACTACTAATCGACAGAGCAGGAACGTCAGAATAGCCGCCGAAGTAGATGGGCCTCACGGCATTGGAACTATCTGAAACATGGATTCTATCATTCACGCTCGGAACCCACTTAATCCGACACGCGTAATGAACAGACACAGACACGGTCGTAAACGCACGACGATATTTCCGATTTCGATTGCAGTATGGAATCAAAGGACAGGAATCAGCATGTTGCATGGAGTAGACGAGGCTATCTCGCCTGCACTCAACAACTGGGTTGACAAGATCGTATAACAAAACCGTCCAGTCTGTGCGCACGACGCTTCTGAGGTGCATAGTTTTCGATCGTCATCTGTCGAGAGGCCAAGTAAGTGGGGTCAGCCTTTTCTCAGGTATGCGAACGCTGGCCAACTGAGTAGGACCCCGTCTTTCCTTTGACAGTTGAAGACAAGACTGAAATACCCAGAATAATCTATGGATCGCAGTGTTTGGTCGTTTTGAAACAGATTGTGAAGCGGTGGTAAAATTACTTCAGCTGCTTACTGACTTAGATGACTTTGATGTAGATCAGACGAGACAAATCATCACAAGTGAGCAGGGTGATAATCCGCTGACTAGTGCGCTAACGGACATGTGCAACTGATGAGGAATTAAGCATTTCAGTATAACGAGTTTTCAAAACGAGAGCGGGCAATGAAAGTGGTTGACTAAACACAAAAGTGCAGCAACCAGTAGCTTATAAGGAACTAGTCGAATAAATCGTAACACAAACCAACTACTGAGTGTGCATGATCTATCTATTCCGTTTCACTGGAACGTTTCGATAAATATCTTGTGAAGAATGGGATTAACCAGAAGTTGTAGTTAATTGCAAGTTTTCGCGCATTGATCTCCTAGTGATCAGTCCTCTACTGATATTCGTAAATCACGGTACGCGATCGACACACGTACATGTTATCATTGTCCTAAATGGCACTAGACCCCGTCCCAAAATGGTATAATTCTGTGGTATTTATCCTGCACAAAGACGCGGACGTAATTCTGTACCATAGTTAACATGACCCCTCTACTCGTTCAGTCTGACTGAAGAAAGCCGCTTTTGTTGTTTGTCTTCTGATACGGATTGCTAAAATGTATGCTAATTATTCAACAAGTCAACACTTTCAACTGTTCCTATCTGTGACCTTCATTCTTTTATCCTAATCTTCACCATCAACCTGGCAACCGAGTTCAGGAAAACTAGCTGCATATGCCCCTTGCATTTGGCAAATTCGTAACCGTTCACTCCACACGAGCCAAACAGTCTCTGTGTTTGTCAGCCTACCCATGTATACATCTTCTGTGAGGTCCGGTTTACCCTTGAAACTCAGGGGAAATCTTTAGGGACTTTTAACTCGACAGTGGGATCATCGAACATGATATCGTGACATCTTGAATTGGAGTAGCATCAAAGTGGATCAACAATGCACGTAGATTCGTCTGTGACCTTTCCTCGTATATCAGTTCAGCGTGGCAACATCTGATTGATATCAGGCCAAGGGACCTGGCCTAAGGATTTTCCAGCACTAATCTTTTAACCAACTCACGTGAAGATTGACTTTCGCCAAGTGAACATTTAAACAAGCAATCGACGTTTCTTATTTTGCAAATACCGCTTATCGGAACTTTCGTCTTCCATTTTTAGTGCTTAGAACCACTGTAGTCGGTACAGCAGAAGAACATAAATTGAACCATGCATCACCAAAGCTCTGGAGGACCTTAAGATGGCAACAAAGTGAACGGTGTTTTCGGAAAGCCTCTTCCTTAACTTGGTCCTGAAACCGAATAGTACAGTAGCTATGTTGAGTGTCTGGGCTTGAATAAAATAAAGTTGGCTGTTACCTAGGCGTCGACGGTCTGACAATATCCCATTACGTCTACAATTGTCCTGCTACATGACAACAAATGCTGAGTGGAGTAACTTCAAATAATTTAGATTAACATTAGGTAGCCGGGGACTTGAGTAACTTCAAGATGGATATGAGTCATGTTTGGTAGCAGTCTTAAGCCCAGGTAGCATCACCATTTTCTAAAAAATTCAATATATTCAAGTTTCGTTCACGTTGTAGCTCGTCAGCGGTGCATATCACTGTCGCTACCAGTATTAAACGCACGCCACGGTTTCAGGAGACAACTGTGTTGATCACTGCTTCAGTGGCTTTATATTGGGCACGACCGAATTATCAGATCTGAATGCTCAACAACCTTCGCCTGTCAGTAATGATCAGTTTGTCCCATCGTTTCGATAAAAGACACAGTAGCTGTCCTGGCTGGGTAGTCCACATAAACGGGAAGGCTGCGTTCAAACGCGGCTGCTGCTCCACGTGAACTTCAGCTAATTTGTCTGTACTCTCTATCACAGTCTGAAGGGCAAATAGATGCGACAAGTGCAACGTTTGGTTTATCTCCACTGTTCGAAGATCTGGGTACACATCATATAAACTTGCGAAGTAGAACCACTGGACAGAATATCTCTATTCAGGGGTTTTATATTAATTTGTATACTAAGAACAGCATTGGTCAGGTCTCACTAACAATTATAAGTGCATGGCTGTATCCGATGATTCTGATGAAGCAATGTTATTTGACTGAGTAGCATTCAATCCGACCAAGTCTCAGGGGATGAAATACTACCGTTCTTAAGAAGAAGCAACTTAATCAAAGGACCACTTTTACTTACCCGGGAATGTTTTTTGTTTATAACGAGGGCTGTATTGAAAAAGATCCTGAACATTGGAAAGGGAGGTGACAACAGTCAATAAAGTGTGCCTATTGCGGCGCACAGTTCAGCGTGAGAGGGTATGCGGAGATAAACTTGAAGTTTGATTTAGGACGGTTGTGGAACAAAATAGGTTTGACAGCATCGGAAGTTTTAGAACAGAGATGAGATGATCGGTGAGGAGGAGGGGGTTATGATTAGGAAGTTGAGGGTTCGAAACCTCGCTGTTTCTAACCCTTAATCCCTAGGCTCATCCTGTATTCGAGAAAACGAGTACGAGATAGTACATGGGATCTGGGTGACAATAAACAGATGAACGATGAGGGAGTGGTGAGCCCAAAATCATTTGATCAATGCAGACAAGCGTCCACATTAACCAAGCTTCATGCATGCCATCTTGAGTATAATACTGTCATCAACCGCAACTGCCGCAACCTTGCACAAACAGTCTCCAGGTTGTCCGATCACTCTAGTGCCTCCCTTCAAAGTGGACTAGCCCATGTGCTTATCTGAATGAGAAGGCAGTCATCGAGTAGAGGTGATGTTCAGTTCTGAAATAACCTTGATCGTCAAACAGCCACTACAAAATAATATTGTTGACTTTCCCAATAATGAAAACAAAGCTGCAAACTGTTTGACCTCACGCGGTGCACCAATATTTTGTTGGGCGGACAGGCTTGTTGACCCCCCTGAGTTCAGTGAAAACAGAAGTGAAAAAGGAATAAATAAATAAATATGGGGCGACAGTCTTGAGAATTTTTCACAAAATTGTATGTAGTGGGAAGCGCGGAAACACAATGAAAGAAGGTGCAGCTGACAATCACTGAGACGATAATGTTGCGACCCACATCTCTTCCAAAAGCCTTTGCTGATCACACTGCAATCGGCCAACTCAACCCCCGTTATAATACTGTTCACACGATTATTACATGGTAATATCTTGATTAAAATAATTTGCCACTTGACCTGGTACGGTGTTCATCAGTTCTTTGGACGTTGGCGACCCTACTCAAGAGCCTGACCATAGCCACACATTTTTCTGAACATCCATGCTGGTGGACTTGAATTAACCGATGTTCCTTCGTCCAGACTGCACGAGACACGATGTGGTTTAGGCAGCTTCAAAGGGTGACTGTTACTGGTTTCTAAATACAAGTTTATAAAGGGTACTTTGGTACTAGATAAGCGGATATGACCTAAGGGTATAGAATAGTGGATTAGGGCCATCACTGTCATGAAGTGCGTGTAAGTCCTTATCTTCAGTTTCATTTTCAAATTTGTCTTTCAACTCACTTGTAACTATGATTGGTGTGTTTACAGTTCGCCGGTAATTTTAAATCGTAATCTTAGGTCTTGGTTCCCTCATGCAACCGAATGAAATGGTGCAGATATAGCTAGAAGGCATAGTTCATTTCAGATCGTGAGCTAGTTTTAGACCCTCAGGTGTAATCTCTCGAAGAAAACTAAGTCTAAGCATGTCTATTTTCTACCTTAGTATTAAAGGTGTGTAAATGCATTTCAAAGAATCAAAATCATGAGGGGGATAGTGTCAGAATTTTTGACACAGGTAATTCCAACGTCGCAATGTTTTCCCACCTAATCGACTAGGGTGTTTCTTTCCATTGCTCTCAAATTCGGTAGCTTCAGGCATTTTCTTTGGCAGCGTAACACCACAAATATCACTATCACTTACGATCAACCTGGACTAATTTACTTTCTCTCCTACTCCGAATTAACACCGCCAAATACCCGGCGACCTTGAGCATCAATGTATGATGCAATGCGACGTGTTTGTTTGAAACTCCATCCTGAGTGGTGGCAATCTGGTGGCGTTGTCTACATTTTAAACAATCGTAGTTGCCTTTTAAACGCCAGGCTCTTCTGTGACACAGTGGTTCTCAACTCTCAGTCGTGATCCAGCCATGTGTACTATGATACTTTTCATGTGTGCCACAATGTAAGATGGTCAAATCTGGTTGTGTTTCGGCTGTTGTTTATTTCTACTGATATTTTTTGAATACATATCGATTAAGAGTTGCGATCATTGTATATAATTCCATTGTTTTCCCACCCCATTGGTGACTAAACCACATTAATCAGTGGTGAGAATTCGTGTCATTCACATGATGAATATGACCGTCAGAACGAAGAACCGTCGTGCTGAGATTTTTTTATTCTCAAAACGACGTGCGATCCCGAGAATTGTACATGTGCCAACGATTAACTGAACTGAGATCCACGTTCTAGGCATGCCTCTAAAAAGTGCACGAAATTGACGGTTACCCACCAGAAGCTGGTAACCTCCAGAGTAGGAATTGGGTCAGAAATCCAGTTGAAACAAATCTTTTACAGTTTGGGGACAGTATTTTTGGGATTCCAGAAGAATTTGTGTTCGTCAAGTTTTAGGATACAAACGTTTATCCAACGAATGAGGCGATAGCAACAGCTTGAAAACAATTGTTCGACTTGTCAGAAAATGGAACTTCAAACAATTCCTCCATAATACTCAATTCTTTGAACTAGGCTTCAAGATTACCTCAATCTTAGCAAAAGACCTGGAGAGTTCTATGATCAGTTTTCCCAAATTATCTGCTTTAAGCAGAATTTCACTGGATCCGATAGATTACTGGTAATTAAAAGATCTTTGGTCAATACTGATTGCATATCACACAGTTGACTTCGGTTCCCGCTTTCAAAGCGTTTTTCACCCAACCGCCCACTAAAATAGCACTAGACTCAAGTTTCACTCTTGTTACAGGACATCAGGAGCACATATCCACGCCACTGCCGGGATCTGAACTCCTGCCATGCTTTTA